>VHKM01000393.1:4950000-5325020 GCA_007210695.1 Neogobius melanostomus
GCAGTGAGGGATCCTGGCCCATCTAGTCACTTCATTACTTTCAACATTAGTCTTGACATCAAAAGAATATATACACAGGTCAGGTTTCTAAACATCAGTTCTACAAATTAAAAGGAATAGGCCACCGTTTTTACATACTGAGATATGTTGTTACCTTAGACGAGTTGATGCGTAACTGTCTGGTCTTTGTGCGTGCGCTCAGTCACGCAAAACATAGGAGCACTTCGACGTCCGCGCAGTAATATCTTCACTTTACTGCATGGACATCAAAGTGCTCCTAAGGTGTTATTACCCCTCACAATATAGTGCCCTTTTTATCCGCTTAGAAAATCGACATGTTTAATTTTGTGTAACTAGACTCGGATCTTGTAAATAGGGAAAACGTGGAACAGCTTGGTAGCTTCCAACTTCAACCCAGTTTGGCACTATACCTTTGCTGGGAGAGGCTAAATGCTAACATTTGTGTGACTGAGCGCACGCACAAAGACTAGACAGTTACACATCAACTTGTCTAAGCTAAGGTAAGAACATATCTCAGTATGGAAAAACGGTGGCCTGTTCCTTTAAAATCGATGCGAATGGGGAAAAAAAACAAACAAAAAAAAAACACCTCTTGTAAACAGAATGTTTACAATACGAACGGAAAAAAAAAAAGTAGTCCGTCTCTACTCAAAAAAGGTTAAAAAAAAATACACCTAATTAAACTGGTGTAAAATAGACCGTGTAAAAGACTGACCATATATCCGAGTGGAAAATGAGTGCTTAGAGCCATTAGTTGAACCCTTGATGTTTGAAGCCATGATCCAGGTCTCATATCTGGTGTTCCGGGCCAAATTTGTCAGAGTATATGAAAAAGTGTCACTTGGGACTGTGAAAGCTGCAAACAAAACAAACATTATAAAATTGAAATATTCAATTCCCCTTGTGGATCAATACATTTGTTAACGCAAGTCTAAAATGTTATAATATGGCTCATACCTTCAGTTTTAGTTCCATCAGTGTAAAAGATTGTGTAGTTTGTGATGAATCCCCGCTGTTTCTCTACAGGAATTTCCTCCCACATCAAATGAGCCTCTGTACATCCAGGCTTACTGATTATTTTAGAGGGGCCACTCAGTGGAGCTGTGAACACAAAAAGGGTAAACTATGACATAAATATCGCATAACCAATTTATTCAAACATTTTAATTATATCATACCTCCTTGTTCCAGATATGTTTCAATATGTGTTGGTTTCCCAATCCATTCCATGTCTGTGTATAATGGATACACAGACACATTGTACCGGACAAACCTATCAAGGTTTCCTAAAAATATATTTAAAAAAACAAACAGATTAATCAGATCATGGGAAGTGTGTACAAAATTGTGTATGACAAAATTCACCTTTGATGTTTGCTTTCCTCACGTTCTTTTTCTCTCTCTGCCAATCAAACGTATTATGACTGGCCCACTGCACCACATACTCAGTAATCCTTGAACTGTTAGGAGCGCTCCATTCAACACACAGCTTGCCCCCTTCAGGAGAAACCTTTAACTTTTGCACTGGAGCAGGCACTGCATTTACACACAAAAGGTACAATCAATACAGTTAAAAAGCACACATTTACCTACATGCAATACTTTGTGGCCATCTATCAAAAGCCAAGCAAATGTGTGCATTGACACATACCATGTTCTTTTTCGGGGATAACAAGTGTGGCTTCAGGAGAGTTTCCTTCCGAATTGAAAGCAATGACTGTGACAATATGTGCCGTCTTATCAGTGAGATGAACATTTTTCAACTTAGTAATCTGCTTAGATCTGCTCTCTGTATTTGGAGCAGTAACTAGGATAGTATTTAGTATAGGATAGTACTTTTGACGTTTTTCCTTATAGTCTTGAATCCTGATTTGATACCCTTTGATCTCTCCATTGGCCAACTCTGGCTCCTGAATAGAATAGATGAATAAAATACAATCAATAATACATTTTTAACTGATTATTAAGGTTTAGGTATTTGTGGAATTGTACAACTTTTAATATCTCAGTAACAATTGTAAATGTTATTTACCTTACTCAGAAACAGCACTTGATGTCCATCTGATGCCTCACTTTCACTCATTTGCCACACATCTGGTTTACTTGTTGGTTCTGTAAGGACAAGCAAACACAACAAAAAGAATGGGGAATTAATTTTTTGCTTTTGTTTTAACGGAGGATAATGATTACTGCAGCAAAGCTCCAAAGTGTTGTTTACTATCTGCAGGTGTTCTCTTTGAAGAGTTGTTACTCCACTCGCTCCAGTAACCATCTCTCTCATTTTTGCAGCGTACTTGAGTAATATAGACCGTGTCTGGTTGAAGATTTTGGAGCCTAAAGGACTGTATGTCAAAATTTGTGTCTCCTGGTGGAACCTGACGAATAAAAATTACAATTACAACAGGTAAACGTTCCAAATTGTGTAATTAGCAAATCATGCCATCAAATGTTTGTCTACTCTCACATTCTGATTATAATTACAACCACGACAACAACAGAAAACTTACATAAGACCAGTTTTGAGATCCTTCTGAAGTAAATCGAACTTCGTAAATTAAGTTTAACTCTGTCTTGCCGATTGGACGTGTCCAGTTTAGGAGGAGTGACCTAGGGAAAATGTTCTCCGAAATTATGTTGATGTGGGATGGAGGATTTGTCTTTACTGTAACAAATAAAAAAGGGTTAAATACAAATCAAGCAGAAGTGTCACAATTACAAAGAATTAAAAGCCTGGTCAGTGGCCACTCTTATTTCTTTTCTAAGGCTGAAGCAGGCTTGAACTAGTCTGGCAATAGCAAGTGAGATTTAGTCTGGGGACCACCATCATTTTCTCATAGGAGAGGTGTGGTTTACGATTGTCCATAGCCGTTTATTGGGCACTACAAATGTCTATCATATGCGTCTGCACGTAGCCATAGCCAATCGTATCAGATGATGTATCCGCTGTAAACTTTCGAGCGAAACTATTTAGAACACGGGCTAAAGCTTGATCGAAAGATGGCGTCGCATCTGCTGCTGTCATGTTGGATCTGTAAATACGTATTTTTATCTCTAAAAAGCTTCTGTATGTCAAATAGTGCGTCATCGTCTTGCCGTCCCTCCTCGTTCTGTGATTGGTCCCCAAATCCATGAGAAAATTTCGGCCATGGTCCCCAGACTGCTGTGCAGTTAGAAATGATTCAAGCGCACACAGCAGTTTGGCGTTAGCCAGGCTAGGCTTGAACCCTCCTAAAAAGCTACTGTACTTCTTTGCCTCTACTACAAATAATAGCAATAATTATAACAACAACAATAATAACTAATTTAACAGAACAAATGACAAAAACATGTTTATTTGTAGTTAATGCATGATTCACATGCAGAAAACATCCATTATATCCAGCCAAATAATTTTAAGCAAACAAACTTTTTATTAATTTTCTGCAAATAGTTTGCTGTTGTCCCTGTTCAGGAAATGTGTCCTTTATGTTTAATATTCTTTTATAGACCAACCAGCAGCATTTCTTGGTATGCATGTTAAGAGAAACGGCTGCTTGTTTCCAATTAGTTGTAATGACCCCAATCTTCTAATTATAAAAAACTTTGGGAGATAAGCAACCTGATACCGGACCAACTCATTTCAACTGCATCGAGGTCATGGATGGCCAAGCAAAAGAATCCTAGCTTTACTTACTTAACGAGTTGGCCTCGATTGTTAGATGCTCAGACTCTACTTTTCCAAGCGCATTTTCTGCTTCTACCCAGATGTCCACCGACATAAAATTTGGGAAAAGATCGGTGGTTATATCAGCACTGCTTTCATTTGTTGAGAAATTGTAGGTTTTATAGCTGTGGGAAAAAGTTAATGAAATTGAGAATAGTATACCTTTCTCCAATTCTAACAGTGTCCTGTACTCACGTGGTAATATGGAGATGCACTGTGTAAACGGTGGAGAAATCCCAATTTTGCTGATGCTTTGGTTCCCACTGACAGTGAATTATTGAGGAGATGGAATTCTTTTTTTGATATGCTATACAAGTGAGGTTCTTTGGCTTCTCTGGGAGATCTGGCAATGCAATGTATTAAATTAGTACATCACACAAGCAAACTTTGCTGTCTGTCACCAAGGCAAAACTTACAGCCTTTTTTTAGGTAGATGCCATGCGAATATTTTGCACTGTTGAGTTGAACATGTACTGAATTTTTTTTGCTGAAGCAAAAAAGCCATCGGGATGTTTCCTCTGTTACTAAGATAGTAACATTCAGAGCAGTGTCATTGATCTTCCTGTACTTGTCCTTTGGTATTTCTTTGTTGGCGAGTTTCCAGGTTAGGTCATCTGCAGTAACTTCAATGGTGTTTTTGATGAAACATGTTGCGGTGAAGTTTGTCCCAATCTGCAACTGTGGACTCTGGGGTGCAATCAGAAAATAGTTCAAATCTGCAACGAGAATGGACCACCACAAGTAAATAATATTATTAAAACACAAAGCTACACTGAGAGTTCCACAAGGGACATCCGTTATAGAATTTAGAAAAGTCATTATAGATAGAGTTGCTTGTGCACAAATAACACCACATATGGCCAGTAAAGTCTGAGCACCATAACTTCATACAATTTAGAAATTATACCCTTCAACTTTAGATGACATAATTCTGTAATTTAAGTTCTAATCCTGTGAATTCACATCATGGACTGCTACTTAAAGTTTGGATTTAGATATCCTGTTATACAAATCAATACTATATCAAGCCACATCATTGGGGCATAGAAATTACTCTCTTCAGAAGTTGGGCTTGTGTTACGTCAATATTATATCTACATTCATATTAAAGACGTTTTACAATTAGAGATTTAGCAACTTTTGCTCTACCTACACACCAGCTGGTGTCAAATATTTAAAGTTCAGTTTAACCTGTTACCTCCCACCGGCACGAGCTCGTGCCAAATAGCTATTTCTCTCACTATTTCTCTCGCTGTGAATCGATAGCTGCATTTTGCATTTGGTGTTGGGTATGCTTGGTTTCCTCTTCCTCTTCGCTTCAAAATGACACCTTACGGAGAGTTCTCCGTACACGGAGTCGGCTGGTACAGCCCGGTGATCAAAACAAGCGCTCCCTACGGCTGAGTGCGTAGCTCTTCTTTATCCAATGACTGAAGGCGAAGTCTGCTACGTATCAAAACGTGACGTACATATTCGTGTAGCCAATGAGCACAGCTTTCCATCGATGTCTGGGATGTGTAGTCTTTCTCCAGAATGATGCTCTCAGAAGCCTGACTACACGGCGCGTAATGAGCGCGTCATAGAGAGACCTGAGCTACGCGACGCTTGTTTACATTCGGCTTCGACTTTTAGCAACTTTTTTTACCATAAATCATGCCCAAAGCAAAGCAGAAGACGCTCTACACACAGAGTGAGGCTGTAACTACAGTATTTGAGTGTAGAAAGACGTAGCGGGTCTCAAAATGGAGGACGAAGAAGCCGTGGATGGCATGTTTGTACAGGGAACAGATCCGCTACTCAATTGGTATGTTCAACAAGGCTTTTTTATCACACACATGGACTTTATACGTGTTATTAGTGTCATATTATTTATAATTCAACTATAATGTTATAATTATTGTGTTTTAGTCTATAGTTGTGTACTATTGATGGGACCAATTATGGACACTGAAAAGAGTACAAACGTTGTATTCTTTGAACAGATGTACATTTATTATTGATGATAGTGATAATATATAGGTATATTATTGTATATTATTATAATTATATATTATAATGTATATTATAAAAATAATGTAACTCAGCTTCAAAATACTAAAATATGAAAGTTGGAAAAATTGAAAAAAAAAGTTCTAGAAGGGTAATTTGCTTCAATCAAAATATGAAAATGTGTTTTTTATGGTCAAAGTAGTCATAAAATAAAAATAATATAGTTTGGCACATTTGTGCCATTTGGCACAGTTTGTGCCGAATAGCCTATTTTACACAAAAAGACCCATAGCACCAAAACCCTTTGGTGCAGAGATAAGCCACTTTACACATATGTTGTCCACATGGTGTAGACTGAGTGTAGTGAATTTCACATGATAACATTGAAGTTTACTACAGTTTTTGGCAGTTAGCAATTGAAGTATGTTTTCCGAGTGAAAATAACCCACATTTTTTACATATTTTAACTGCTAAAACGCTAAGTTTGTTGTTCCCCCTGCATATAATAAGTTACCAGAAGGCCTCATCTTTCAAATGCAGTATCATACAAGCATCTAGGCTGTAAGATCTTTGTTTAATCGTTGATGGCATTTGGGTATGTGGGTAACCTTTGTGCACAGGCCAGTAGGCGGCAGTAAACAGGTTAAGCTCAGTCATCAACATAATAGTCGACCGCAAAAGACACTTAAATTAGGAAGGGGGAACTGTTTTGGACCAACTTCTGCATATCAAAAACATTAAAAATATATTTCACAGAGAAATGTGAGTATTTGTTGTTATTTCTGCGTATTTACAGCAACTAGAAGAAATGTAGCTCAAGTGCAATGACGTTATATATATTTTAACATGTATTTACTGACCTTCTAGAGCGGGGACTGCGTGCGCTAAGCAGGCCAACACAGCCAGCTGCACCACTCGTACACAAACCATGGTCAGGATCCTTTCTAAAAAAATATATATATATATAAAACATACACAGCTATGTCTCTTCTAAAAGCAAGAAACAGACACACTACACCACCTATGCACACCATTAGTACAGCTTAGCAGGTGTTTTGTATTTGTTTACTAGAGACGAACCTCCTGAATTTTGAACTTAGCATTATTAGCTCATGTCTGTGCCGTAGTAGAAGACGCCATATTGTTCAGAAAAGCAAAAACGATGTCAAGTTACTCACCCACGAGTAGGCCCTGTAGAAAATCTAAACCAACATGTTTTTTATGTGGCTTTTATCGAAGAAGACTTAATAGACGCACATTTGGTAAAAGGTTGGCACATTATTCTGGCCATTGACGAGATTGAGAATAGTCCCACCCACTTCCCGTAAGAGGAGACCGCCTCTGTAGCAATTCTCAGGCACCGGGCCACTGTTCCCGATGTATAAATGTTGTGGATAGACGAAACCTGCCCACACAACACCGAACTCGCTTTATAGATCTGCGGAAGTAAACTACAAGTGTCTTCTGATTGGTCAAAAATGTGTCCATCCTAGCGTCTTGCCCAATCATTTGTGCATATGTGGCTATTGGGCGGATTGGAGGAGACGCGACTGTGTTCACTTCCAGTATGTTTCTGCCCCGAGCATTTTGGCAAGGACCCAAAGAATGGACAGAGCGGAGACAAAACACACGCCCCCCACCCTCCGAGTTATATTGGAGGAGGAACCTCTACTTCTGAAGTAAATTGACGATTTTAGAAGGACCTCTATCTATTTCTGTTCCAAAGTTATGTCCGAAAATAGGCAATGTTGTAGACAGGGTTCAAAAATGAAAGCGCAATTCGGCACCACCTCCACAGCGCCAGAACAAAACAAACAAATAAACTGGCACATTCCTATTTTTTGATGCTTTTATTTTTGTAATGTCGTCTACGTCTCACAACAAGTGCTTCCCGTCAGTATACCATGTACAGCAATTTGTGAGCAAAATTTATGAGCAGTGGTGGAGTTTATGTCAAGATGTTACAAACAATCAATTAAACAAACCACCGTCCGCCGAATGGACGGGGCGCCAATAGGATAGTGATGGGTCGGTCGCGAACGAGACAGTACAAAGAGCCGGCTCTTTTAAGTGAACGATGAGAGCCGAGTCTCACCCGTGAATTACTAAAAAAACAAACATGAAGTACTCGTAGGGAGAATCGTCATCTTCATCTTCAGCATAGGTCTCCAGAATTTTCTCCATTTGTTCCATATTGCTCAATGACAAAATTGGAGGCATTTCAACATTGCCCTCAAAGGTTGCCTGGTCACACCACTCAGCCGCAAGGGCACTGTCCCTCAAATAAATATTTTTCTGTGTTGAAAGATAAAGTAATTAGGTATAAACAAATGTATAATATGCTGCATTGTAAGTGAGCCAGAAAGGAATCAAATTAAAAACATATTTGGCATTACCCCCTCGGAGGTTTCTTGTGTTTTCTCCTCAAGTCTACAATTCAACAACAAAAAAGTTAAGACTTTCAAAACTATTTTGTGACTCTACACAGTTGACACAGAGACAGATTGACAGAGAGCGAGAGACAGAGAGAGCGAGACCAACATTTTATTTGAATTATTTACTGAAAGTTCACACACAGACACTTTTCAAAAAATAGAAAAGTGGGGCGTGCACAAGTATTCATACAGCATGACTTAATACTTTGTGGAACCCCCTTTTGCTGCAATAACAGCAGCAAGTCTTCTGGGGTATGACTACAAGGTTTGCACATCTAGAGACTGACATTTTAGCCCATTCCTCTTTACAAAACAACTCAAGCTCTGTCAAATTAGAAGGAGAGCGTTTGTGAACAGCAGTTTTCAGGTCTTTCCACAGATTTTCAATAGGATTTAGGTCAGGACTTTGACTGGGCCATTCTAACACATTAATATGTTTGTTTTTTAAACCATTCCATTGTAGATTTAGCTTTGTGTTTAGGGTCATTGTCCTGCTGGAAGGTGAATCTCCGCCCCAGCCTCAATGCTCTTGCTGACTCCAGCAGGTTTTCCTCCAAAATGTCCCTGTATTTGGCTCCATCCATCTTCCCAACTATTCTTACAATCTTCCCAGTCCCCGCTGAGGAAAAGCAGCCCCATAGCATGATGGTACCCCCGACTAGGGATAGGCCCTCACAGAACAGCTGTAATCATACTTAAGAGTACAGAAAAAATGCTGTATGAATACTTGTGCACGACCTATGTTTCACTTTTCTATTTCTAAAACAGAATCATGTATCATTTTGCTTTTACTTCACAGTTGTCTGTTACTTGTGTGTGAACTTTCAGTAAAAAAATTAATAAAATCTTTTGTTTATGGTTGTAAACATGACAACACTTTATCATTAAAACACATAACATAATTAAGAGATACAGCAGTACACAATCGATTCATAATGCCAGATATCTCATATAAGCTCAATCTATAGCATAGGAGCAATGATGAGGCATGACTCACGGGCTGAGAGTCACGACCCACGGCCAGAGTCACTGCTCTGAACGACCCATGACACATCATTCATCCTGGCCTATTGTACATGTTTTTAGTGGTAGGGGAAACCGGAGTACCCGGAGGAAACCTACGCAGACATGGGGAGAACATGCAAAGTCCACACAGAAAGGCCCCGTCCAGGTGGGAATCAAACCCAGGACCTTCTTGCTGTGAAGTCTGTGTAAGTTCTCAGTCGTACAGGAGTTGTCTTGCTGTGAAGCGAGAGCACTAACCGCTGCGCTACCGTGCCACCCATAGGAGCAATGGTGAGGTATGACATACAGCCGGCGAGCCACCGGAAGTAGGTCAGAGCTGTTTGCGGCGCTTGCTGTCTCTCACACGCCATCTTCGAGAATACAAACTGTTCTTATTTATTTATTTATTGGTTTAGCAAGGGCCACAAGTTCTTTTTTGTCTCCCCAGTAACACCGTGTCCCCGTTTCTTTCAAAATTCTTTTAAAACATCGATTTTCAACGCTCAAAATAATAAATATCTGTGTCACACTCAGTCATGTACACAGTTTGGGATACGAGCTGGATAGTCCTGACCTTTAACCTGGACCAGCATGCTTTGCGCTCGGTGAAATGCTGAATCCGCTTATTACATGAGAGACATGTTAATGCTGGCTTTATAATGATGAAGTAGCCACAGTGCATACCATGTACTGATCAGAATCTGGTCGAAAACAACTTTATATTGCTGTGTAGTTAATTAAAATAACTTTCTCTACTAATTATATCCATCACTTAATGCTGCATTAAAGGAATTCAATATTTGATTTATGCAGTATACAAAACGAAAAATGTGTTTTACTTTCATGTAGCTACGGCTGCCCTTGGGGTAGACTGACAGAAGCGTGGCTGCACACATCTTTACGACCACCACCATTACCTTTCGCATACTAAGTGTCTTGCCCAAGGGCACAACAACTGTCTACACCTGCAGCTGGCCAATATTCTGGTCATGAGAGACCTTCTCTTTGTTATATTTTTGACTGAATCAGGGTGAAACGTTTATGAATTTGTAACTCACGTTGTTTTTGATTGGATAAAGAAGAGTGTAGACCTGACACAATTTTATGTTTGGAGTGGTTACATAGCAGCATCTCCACTGAACATTTTAGTATTCCTTGAAAAGATTCAACCCTTTATCTTATTGATTGATAAACAGCTCATGAATAATACTGGCACCAAATGACAGCTCTTGAAAAATAAAAACAAAAGAGTAAAAAATTAAAGCCGCAAGCGGCATCAAACGGCCCCCGCGGGCCGTGCCTCCATTGCCACCACATTTTATTTCCCTGATGTACCATTAATCTGTCAGGAAACACAGATTAAAAATTACATTTTAGCATTTACCTTGTGAATAATGGCTCCAACCTGAAGAGGGCGCTAGCGCGCCCATTTTTTATTTCACAACCAGCATCGGGCTGTACTTCAATGACCACTGCCTCCATTGCTGCATCTCCATTGCTGCGCCTCTGTAACCTTACCGAGGGCGCTAACGCGCCCACTACATTTTATTGCCCTGATGTCCCATTAATCTTTGTCAGTAAACATCAAAACGACATTTTAGCCTCTCCATGTGAATAATGGCTCTAACCCGCAAAATCTTTTTTATTTCACAAGCAGCATCAGACGGCCCTATCGGGCCGTACTTCCATGACCACTGTCCACAAGCTCCTTACAGAGGGCGCTAATGCGCTGTAATTGTGTATAATGTGAGATAATGTGTCAGTCCCATTAGAATAACATGGGGGGCCCTGGGCGTCACCATGGCAACACCGTACAAAATACAGTATGGGTCTCATTGGCTTTTTTGATCGGGATGCCATCAGCAATTTTTGTGCCGAATTTCATCCATTTCCGAGAAACACATTTTTTTCCCATAATGCATTTTTTCTTCTCAGCCTAGAGGGGGTGCTATCGCGCCCAATGTCACTTTTTCAAATTTGTTGTGTCCGGGGGTGAAAGGTCAATAAAATGTATATTTCCGATTTTTTATCGGAGTTTGTTTGTGCGAATGGGAGCAATTAATTGTTTACGATAAGTCGCAAAATTCTTCGTACAATAGGCCCTTGGGACGGCAGGCCGCTCGGGCCTAATAATAATAATAAGAAAAACCTGCACAATAACAATATAGCGCCGCCTTAATATCATCGGAAAGGTCTCACGTCCAGTAATCCACCCGTGGGGTTCATTGTTCATTTCTTGTGTGTGCGCTTTTTCTGGCCTGTGTGTCGTCCGGCAGGCGTCCAGGTGGAAGGGGCGCCATAGGAGGAACCGACCGGCTGAAGGAAACAGAGACGGGTCCGAGGACAAAACACAGCGTGCCGAAAACACGCAGGGGAAACCCTGCCCTTGCTGTGAGTACCTAACATTGGAGCGGTGTTGTATATTGTGACGTGGATAGCCTTGGGCCTAAGTGGTGCTCAGTGTGTGGAACTGTTTCCTGGTCTTTGCTGTATGCCCTAGGGGAGAAGACAGCGGGAGCAGGCCAAGGAGACACTTGGATCTACGACCCAACACTCGTGGCGTGGCCGGTTCTGGACCCCTGTCGTTTCGCCTTTTTGCACTAAAATTCCTTTTTAATTGACTTCTATTATTCCCATTTTTAATAATGATTAGGCCTAGCTTTTAGCTATTTTGAGTGCCATTGTTTTCATAATTGTTGTAATAAATTCAAGTAACTTTTATTATTCTCTGGTCTCACTGCTCACTCCTGTGAATTCGAACCTTTAGCCTTGTATTCGGGTCCTAGTCCCTTAACTAGGTGGCATTTTCGGCTCCCAAAACATTTAATACTACAACCACCGGCTACATATGGAGAGCACTCCGCGCTCTGTTTCTTGACTGCTTCGCGCTCTTTTCGGGACATGCGCACTGTCTGTACAATATGAATAGGCCCGAGCCCTGCCAGGCCGCTCGGGCCTAATAATATTTTTTGCAAAAACAATATCATCGCTTTCCCAACAACATCATATTATACATTTTTGGAAAGCTCTCAACAACCCCCACGCAGCCGTGGGGCTCGGCAGGCCGCTCGGGCCTAAAAATTATTATTTTGATACATTTGTTTTGAGCATGTTAGCTCTT
Organism: Neogobius melanostomus; assembly: GCA_007210695.1. Taxonomy (NCBI): domain Eukaryota; kingdom Metazoa; phylum Chordata; class Actinopteri; order Gobiiformes; family Gobiidae; genus Neogobius; species Neogobius melanostomus. The sequence continues at coordinate 4,962,275 of VHKM01000393.1, forward strand.
TGCAAGTTATGTTTTGCATAAGGTTTATTGAAGAGTACGCAACAAAGGGGGATGTTATGATCAGTGTTTACCACCAGGTGTCGCTGCTGATAAATATAGCGCTTTTTATATAATGCACTCAGTAGAATGAGACTGCCAGTTTTAATGTTGACACAGACCGCGTACGGCTATACAATAAATGCTCATCTTGTGCAACTGCAAGCCTCCTCCATCCTTACAAACACGAACACAACAATCTTCTGAAAAGGCGCAGTGTCTCTTGGGTTTGTCCCTGTTTCAGAGCGTGGTGTCCTGCACTGGTCAGCTCCTCCACCTCTTCTTTCCTCTTCCTCCTGTATTAATGTATTCAGGCCAATGCTAACAAACATGGTGCAACTCAGACACATCCACAGTGACCTTCCTGGGGTAATTGTGTGCTTTGTTTCTCATATCCAGTCGACCCAGTCGGGGTGATCAAGTCCTGCCTTGTGTGGTTCACTTTTCAGCCCACTTGATCAACTGTCATCCACAACCTTTTATAGTATCTGCAACGTTCTTTATGGCATTTGTCTTGAGTAATTCCTTTACTGAGAATATTTTCAATGGTCTTTGGAGACCAGTTTAGTATTTTATGTATTTGTAGACGCAGAAAGGTCCTATATGGCCTGGGATATCGAACCCAGGAACTTCTTGCTGTGAGGTCACAACTAGACAGTCACTTTAGAATCCCCTTGCACAAACCAATATGCTTATAGAAAAGGGTGAAGTTGTGGAAAATGGAAGTTTAGCTACAGTTTAAACACAGCCACAGTGCTGTGTCCTGCAGAACTCCTGCAGCTGAGGGAGATGGAAATGCTTTCACGCAGACACAACACCCGCCTCCCCCGCTCGCTGAATGGTAGGTTGGAATTGAAACGCAGCCACTGAGATCAGACCCAGATGTACGTGTAGGGAAAAGATAATTGACCGGAGTTTACGGATGGCAAAGGCCAGGCTAACGGACAGTGGTTAACTCAAGTTTTTGGCTTTCAGAAGTCCATAATGGTAAAGGAAGAACACAAGGCTGCGCGATGTAAACTAGGCGCGATGTAAACTAGGCAAAGTTATACAGGTCTTGTTTGGAGCAGCGGTGTCCTTGCGCCAGGTGGAAGATCTGGCCTGAAAAGTATTGAATGCGCAGGAGCGATTGCATGCCCGGAGTGGTTAGTCTTAGTGATTAGCGTTCTCTTGCCTCTCAGCATGAAATTCAATTTAGATCTTTTTGTGTGGAGTTTACATGCTCTGTATGTGTCTGGACAGATTTTCCTTTGGGTGCTTTGGTTTCCTTCATCAACGTAAAAAATGCACATCTAGCTTGGTGATTCTGAACATGAGCATGGCTATCCACTGCTTCTGACATATTCCAGGGGACGTAATCATTGTAAAGGGACAATAATGTACAACTTAAGAGTTGTGGCTTCAATTGAAATGCATTATCTGAATTACAGTAAAGTTGACACACAGTTGTAAAAGTATCCATAAATCTAGACTTCGGTGTGTTCTTCTGGACCTCGATAACTCCTCTGTGCATGTCCAAACCTAGAATCAATCAGCTTCAGACCCTTGATCTTCTGCATTGTCCACACCTCTTCCCTATGCTTACTTGCTACTTTTCATTTCCTCATACAACATTTATGCGCAACTTGTTAAGAATAGTCTGAACATGTGAAGTATCTTCAAGATTCCAACAAACACTTGTTTCATCCACTGGACACGTATTATACATTAATTGTGCTGGATAAAGTATTCTCTTGCTACAATTGTTCTTTTTTCACTCTACACTTTTAAATAAAAGTCCTAAATTTAATAAGATGCTGTTGAAGAGCTTCAGCAGCTTTGGTGTTGAGACAAAAATTTGCATAAGAGGCAAAAAGAGATAATCCCAGACAGGAATGGTTTCAGAGGTGGAGTCTGCTGAGCACTTTTTCCTCACCTTCCTAGAAACTGTTTTCTAGTTGCATTTGACTGAGCTCGGTGTAACTATTGTCAGTCTGAGGTGATGCTGAACCTTGCAGAGGTGGCAGAGTCCAGAATGACATCTCAATATGTGCCATTGCCAAAAGATATGTTTCCAGCATACTCTGAAGAGCATGAAGGATTATTCAGAATAAGGGCACAGCTCTACATTTAGACCTTCACGCTTTCTTAAACTGGGGTGCAAGGTCCAAGCATGAATGGGCTCACTATGGTGAGTGTGTCTGACTAAAGCAACAGAAACAGACCTCACAAGGATGGCCTGAGGGCCATCATTTTCTCATGTCACCAGTGGTTACAGCCTTGTTGCACTGTGGAGTGTGGCATTTGCCACAGAACACCAGAATTGTCGCTTCAGTCTTGGGCTCTGTGCACGGCACCAAGGATTTACTGCAGCATCAGCAAGTCTGAGGTTTTGATTTTTACCAGAAACTGGACCCTCTGCTGTTTAAAGGAGTCCTGCTTTTAGTGGTCAAGTTAAAATATCTTCAGATCTAGTTCGTGAGTAAAAGGATGGAGTATGAGACAATAATATTGAACAATCTTCACATGAGACAAGTCGCCCAAACGAACTCCACACTTGGTGGTAAGATAAGATTTCCAGACATCCCTCTCCACTTCCTCTTGCTCATCTGAAGGGATCCTGAAGTGTTCCCAGGCCACATAGACATAGTCCCTCCAGTGTGTCCCCGAGCTACCTCCCGATGAGAGGGAGCAGCAGCGTCTCTACTCCGATTTCCTCTCAGGTGACAGAGGAAACTCATTTCGGCCGCCTGTAGCCACAGTCTTGTCCTTTCAGTCATTACCCAGATCTCATGACCATAGGTGAGAGTGGGAACGTAGATCGATCGGTAAATCGAGAGCTTTGCCCCCGACTCAGCTCCCTCTTCACCACAACAGTCCGATACAGCGACCGCATCACTGTTGACGCCGCACTGATCCGTCTATCGATCTCACGCTCCATCCGTCCCTCACTCGTGAACAAGACCCCGAGATACTTGAACTCCTCCACTTGAGGTAAGGACTCTCCAAACCGCCCCAGAGCAGCTGAAGGTCCTGATTTGATGAAGCCAAAAAACAACAACACCTGAGATCCAACTGTCCCGTATTAGCCGGGACATCCCGTATATTTATCTAAATAGGATTGTCCCGTACGGGATGTCTTTTGTCCCTTATATTGAGTGTTGAAAGTTTCACACGCGGTCTCTGTAAACACTATGAAGAACTAGCCAATACCGGTGGAATACTCGGATATTCTTCGGTTTTTGGACGACTCCTCGCCGTGCGTTTATGTACGTAAGGAGGACGCGATGTTCCTCAACGCGGGTGAGTCCATGTTTACACACTGTTCACATCTGTCCGGATTCAGCGCTGTTGTTAACTTTGGCAGGACATAAACGACTCCTTTATGCTCTCATATCATTTGGGTGAATGCATTGTTAGGTAATCTGCTGTTTCATAGTCTGCTGTTTAAATTATGTTTTGGAGCTGTTTGACAGCCGTCTATAGAGTAAACTTTTGCCTTAATGATGGTCTGATGCTCTGGGAATAAGCGTTGTTTGTAATGCTTGTTCCGTGGGTATTTGCTGATATGTGGTTACTGTACATGCTTCTTTTTAGTCTGACAAGTGGTGGCAAATGCGTTTAGTAGATCTGATAGTAAAAATAAAAAAAGCACGAACACCTTGTGTAACAGTCCCACCTAGAGTTTACATCACCAGCCGCCACTGGTATAAGGCTAATTTAAACAGCAGATTGCACACAATTGTATCTGATTAATCAAAATTTTCCTGGGGAGGACTGGCTGTTGCTGTAACTTTCTTAGAGTATTTCAAACACACGCACATATAAAGAAGAGTTATTCTGTAAAATGGTTTAAAACTTATTTCTAAAATAAATAAATACAAATATAAAACACCTTCTGTTACATGTAATCTACACACATCCTTTCAAATATCGTTCTGAGTCGTCTAGATTAGTCCCACCACCTCCCAAAGTCCATTTTAACCACTGCTAATAAGCATGCAATACCTAACCTTATAGAAAGAAAGTGCTTAACCCGTAAAATATATAACATAAATAAATAAATAAAAGATCCAACATTGTTTGGATGCATATATGCATATAAACCTTGTTACAGCAAATGAAAAATTATCTGTAATTACAAATCACAAGCTCTAAAGTCGTCTATTGATGTCGTTGTCGCCCCCTTACCCTGGTCGCCCAAAATTGCCCTTATTTTTCTGTTCTCAAGTTGGCAACCCTAATCCTGAGGTTCCCAAACCGGACACTCTCTGGTCCCAGGCTGTGTCTTGAAGTACTGTCCATAAAAGTAATAACTAAACTTTTGCTTTTTCATTTATACAGCACATTTCATGTGGCCAGAACAGACTCAATGTGCCTGGGAAGAAAATAAATAACATACACAACATAAAAAACAACAACCTCAAATACGTATATATAGTACATACAAAAAATTAAAAATTAAAAACATAACAATCCATTTACAAAGAACTTCAAATAACTTCAGAAAAACTAGATGAATTGTTTAATCAAGTAAAAATATTGACTGTCTTGCTCTGTGACTGCCTCTGTGATTCAGTGCTGGACGAGGCTAAACTGTAGTTGTTTTGTTTGTTGACTCTTCATGTTCTGGTTATAATCAATCAATCAATCTTTATTTATATACCGCTTTTCATACATTTCATGTAACACAAAGTGCTTTACAGATTTAAAAACATTCTCTCACACCCACCTCCCAAGAGACACACCACACAAGCACAGCACACACACTCAAGGTAAAACAATGGACATAAGGCTGAGGTAAGGCTGGGTACAGATAAACCCTTCACACCTCATCATCTTTATACTACTATATTTGACTTATTAGTAATGAAATAAAACAGCTTTATGGAAAGGACCATATAAAAATATTTACTTTATTAATTCACTAATCAGTAAAAAAGGTGTTGTTCGTAGTAAACGTGTGGTTTATGGTAAATCCACCTTGAGAACAGTGCACAGTTTTCTACAGCAAATAAAACTAAGTTAGTGTGTAGTGTACAACAAACACATATGGTATTTTAGGCATAACCATGTGGTGTCTACAAAGCCATACTGTTGGAATTATCTTGTATTATTGAGAAATTTTAGACAGATTTAGAGGGCTATGCATTGCCCAAAAATAGAAAGCAATTGTAAAAAGAAAAAGATAATGAGTCCCTGGATGACTACGGGTTTAGCAAATGCATGTAAGAAAAAGAATTCACTATACAAAGTCTTTTTAACGAAAAGAACAAGTGAATCTAAAAATAAGTACAAAAGATACAAAAACAAACTTACTAACATAATAAGAAACTGCAAAAAAAAGATTACAGTGCACTACTCAAAAAAAATAAGACAAACACTAAAGCTCTCTTGTGTACTATAAATGATGTACTTCGAAGGACCTCAAAAGGAAATGTATTACCACAGAGCTTTATGTCAAATGGTCAGAAAATTGAAAATTCAAATGAAATTGTGAGTGAGTTCAATAAGTATTTCATAAGCATAGGACCCCAATTCCTCCTCAATAACTCAACCATGCACAAATTATAATTATGATTGTGTCCAGGAAAACCCAAATACAATGTTTCTTACGCCAACAACAGAACAAGAAATAACCGATATAGTTAGAAATGTCATAAATAAGAAATCCTTGGACTGTGATGAGGTAGATATGAGTATTGTTAAACAGGTCATCGATCACATTGTCAACTTATCTTTCAAAACTGGTAAATTTCCAGATTTGATGAAAATGGCTAAAGTTATTCCCATCTATAAAAATGGTGACAAAACTCAATTCTCTAACTACAGACCTATCTCAATACTACCTCAATTCTCAAAAATATTAGAAAAGCTCTATACAACTGGACTAGACGCATTTATAGATAAACACAATATTTTAAATGACAGTCAACATGGCTTTCGCAAAAGCAGATCTCCCGCTTTCGCGTTAATGGAACTCATAGAGGAAATCACTAATAATAATCGACAAGGAAAAGTATTCAATAGGTATTTTCATCGATCTTAAGAAGGCTTTTGACACTATGGATCACAATATACTCCTGAACAAACTACAAAAATATGGGATAAGAGGTATTGCTTTCAATTGGATTTAATCCTACTTAAACCGTAAACAGTATGTTCAAATGGGGCAGTGCAGATGTGTGATACCCTAGTGTGTGGGGTCCCCCAGGGATCGGTGCTGGGACCTAAACTATTTTTATTATATATCAATGATTTGTACTTGGTTTCTAAGAAGCTGAAACTGGTCCCTTTTGTAGATGATACAACAATCATACTCTCAGGCGCAGACTTACAGCAAATGGTGATCGAGATTACAGAAGAAATGGATAAATTGAAAGATTGGTTCTGCGTAAACAAATTGTCTCTAAACATTACAAAAACCAAAGCAATGTTCTTTGGAAATCGTGTAATGTACAATTACCAGTTAAAATTGGCAACGAAACTATTGAAAGAGTCTATGAACATACATTTCTTGGTGTAACACTCGACTATAAAATCAGCTGGAAACCCCACATCATAAAAATTAAAACTAAAGTTGCAAAGATTTCAGCCATAATGAATAAATTTAAATATATCATTGATAACAAAGCTCTATATACTATAAACTGTTCACTTATCCTCCCCCATTTAACATATTGTGTAGAGATCTGGGGAAATGCGTATAAAAGTAATCTTGACCCATTGTTTAAAGTTCAGAAAAAGGCAATAAGAATAATCCATTTAGCTGGATACCGTGAACACACAAATCCCTTATTTTTTTAAATAAAAAATAATGAAATTTGAGGACCTTACTGAATTTAAGATGGCTCAAATCATGTTCAAAGCCTCACAAAAGTCGCTTCCTGAAAGTATACAAAATATGTTCTGCAAACGAGAAGTCAAATACAACTTGAGAGATAAGATGAGCTTTGATAAACAGTACTCAAGAACAACCATGAAAAGCATGTGCCCCACGAGACGTGGTGTTGAAATATGGAATAATCTAGATCAAAACATCAAACTTTGCAATAACCTGGTACATTTTTAAAAAGTTTACAAAGAGTTTATATTTCTTAGATATGAGATGTAGCACATTCATTTGTTGTTTCTTTATTTTGCTGTTGTTTTTTTAATTGTTCTTCATTATTTGTTGTTACTTTGCCCTATGTTCCTTTGTTTATGATTTGCTACCCTGCAAATGTTAAATGTAATGTTATTGTTTTTATTTTGGGGTGGGCGCTTATAAGCCTTTGGCTTCGGCCCACTCCCTTTGAGCAGGTCAACTGCTCAAACAAATAAATCAACTAAATGTGACATGACGAGTGGTATATAAAATAAATAAAAGCCTGACAACGCCATCCAGTGTAAACTGGAAAAAATGTGCTTTAAGGCACACAGGTTCGACCCATAAGGACAGAGGCAGCATGTTCCTTGTACAGTTTGGTTTATTTCTATGTTTTACTTTTTGTCTTTCTTTGAGATTTCATACTTTCTTTGCACAGGTTATCACAGTTTTCGTTATTTAGTTGGGCTCACAAAATGCCCGGAACAGGTCAACGAAAAGGAAACAAAACAAGGAGAAAGCAAGACAAGGAGAAACAAGACAGCAGCAGTTAGATCCACCTAAATGTAAATGAAGAGGTTAGCTGAGGAGCAGTTGCAAAATAATGGCTAACCACCAGGCAAGGCCGATCCTACCGTCGCACGCCCACATATAGCCCTTCTCGGCCGGCTCGGTGCTTCGATAGCCCCCGAGTTCCGTCACAGGAGGGCCCCAGCAGACCCCGAGCCACCATGCACCGAGAGCGAGCAATGGACGCCATGGAGTGGCGCGCGTTGAGGCTCTCAACCACCCGTGACGCTAAAATTAGACCTGCATTAGCAGCTACACCAATAAGAAAGAATGAACGAATTAACCATAGCTACCTGGACCTGTGGAAAACCGCACGCACAACCCTGGGCCCAGCCCAACCAGGCTGCAAGACGCCAGTGAGGAGACACAGGAAGTGCGTGTGAACCAGGGTCGCTTTTGCCCTATGTACCTATGATGGTGGTGGATTTTAGGAGGAATCGACCACAGTTACAACTGGTCACCATTGAGGGAGACAGTGTGGAGGTTGTGGAGACCTATAAATACCTGGGCCTACAGCTGGACCACAGACTGGACTGGTCTGCTAACACGGACATGCTCTTCCGTAAGGGGCAGAGCAGGCTCTACTTCCTCCGGAGACTGCGGTCCTTTAACATCTGTCAGAAGCTGCTGCAGATGTTTTACCAGACTGTCATCTCCAGTGTCCTCTTCTATGCGGTGGTCTGCTGGGGAGGCAGCATCAAGAAGAAGGACGCCTCGCGGCTCGACAGGCTGGTGAGGAAGGCGGGTTCGGTAGTGGGCGTAGAACTAGACTCGCTCACTTCTGTGGCAGAAAGGAGAGTTCTGGGCAAACTCCTGTCCATCATGGATAATCCCCACCACCCGCTGCACGCCACCTTCACCAGACAGAGGAGCAGCTTCAGCGAGCGGCTGTTGTCTCTGTCCTGTTCCAAGGACCGGCTCAGGAACTCATTTGTTCCACAGGCAATTCGGCTGTATAATTTGTCTTTGTGTGATAAGTGATGGAATGCACTCAATTTTACAGCTGCTTACTTGTGTGTGTTTTTACTGAATTATTATTATTTTTATTTTACTGTTTGATGTTGAGTGACTGATTGCTTCTGCTGAAACACGAATTTCCCTCGGGATCAATAAAGTATTTATCTATCTATCTATCTATCTTTTATACTATTTAAAACGCTAGCGCCCTCTGCTGCCTGTTTATATTTAAAATGCATATATTTAATAAAGTTATTTAAAAATACAGTTACTAAAAACTGGTATTGCCACATAAACTAAACTAAACTATATTGTAGTAGTGAAAGATACAGAATGACGTGTTTGGCATACATATAGGCGTAATGATAAATAGCTATAATATATAAATTACATTAACAACTTTTTTGTGAAAATACAAAACTGTTCTTCTCCATGAATGTAATTTCAAGTTGCATTGGGCCTGTCCCGGTCAGAAAGTCCCACCAGCTGTTCCAATCTTAGAATGACAGATATGGGCTTATTTCTATAGGAGATGCTTCTATGAGGTGGACATTATTTTACTTCGTGGCTCACTGTGAGGCTCTAAGTTGATACAGTACTGACATGTTTTACATTTCCTGAATCCTCAGAGTCTAGAGAGTTGCCCAGTATCAAACATGTGTTTCTGTGATGTTCCTGAAATAAACAGCGTTAACATAGTAAAACTGTTTTAGCGAAAATGATGAAAAAATGTCCTCAGGTTTCAGTTTGAGGAGCTATGGTTACCACGGTAATTGTCACAGAGTAGGACCTTTGGGCTAAAAATGAAACATGAAAATGTCTTCTTTAAACTGATACCAAATACAATGGTGTAAATCATTATCTAATGGGCTGGAAATGGCCTAAACCAAAATATGAACCAGTGTCAAAAGCGACTTTTTTGGGGGTGGTTCACTTCAAAAGCTCAAAACTAATATAAAGCTGTAACTCTGAAAAGGCTATCATACAAAATAAAAACCTCAGACATGGACCTACTTAAAAATCAATGATAGCCGTTGCCACCTTTCCGGTACCGATATTTGGTCTGGCCCATGGACTAATAGTCTGGACCGATTTATCACAAAAATTGGTACGATTTCCAGCTTCCGTGTTCTCTAACTTCCCCATTTCACCAAATATTGTTCTCAAAATTCACTCTCTAAAAGAAAAATAGTCAGTGATTTCAAATATGATGTCTGATTTTATTTATGAGTTAAGACAAAGCAACCAATTTGCATATTTTAACATATCATCAAGGCAAGACACTGCAGGTGAATAGGGCAAACCTTTAAAGTGGGTGATATCAATTTTAAACTTTCGCTGTATATTATTTACATAAAAAAAATGCATTGCAAGTTGTCTGTAATATAATGATTACATATAACAATAAGGCATTTTATGCGTAAAAATGGCCAAAATTGAATACGTTTGTTAAAAGTGCCAAATTGTAGTACAAAAACTCCGCATTGTGGCTTTATCCAAATGAGTGCGCGCTGCAAACAGAAAAGAGTTTGGCCCGGGTTGGGGAAACACGGCTCTAATGTGTTTCACCCACCCTCCACCCCTTTCCCGAGACAAAAACAGGAACAAAACAAAACAATTATGTAAAAGGACTATCGTGCACATCCTTAAACGTGAAATTGGTAAAAATCCATGCACTACAGCCGGGACGGCCTGTCCGCGCATCAGCGGAGGGGAGTTAATGCTCTGCTCTACAACAGGAAAACTCACGGCGCGGCCCGTTTTTTTTTCATTCACAAAGCCACGGATTAAAATCACAATTACATCCCAAACCAAAGCACGGATAGTAAAGTATACTTATTAAATGTTATGTTTATGATGGTGACTTTTGAAAAAAATGTTTTACTTAGGGTCAAAATTGCGGAGACTTTCCTCCACAATATCTCAGGATCTACAGCAGCTATGCAGTTGTCACCAGCGTCATTGGACTCTGCTATATGTTTTCTGATTGACTGGGAAATATGACGGAGCGGGAACATGATTTATTGCCGCGGAAACCGAGAGGAATAAAGTGTTTTTTTCGAGCGAGGTCCAGACCTCTAATCGGAGATTTTGACGCTGCATGTGGACTTTATTCATTCATATCTCAAGAAATAATTGGCCTACCAAAGAAATAAAAACGTGTGTGGATTCCTTGATTCAAGTCGCGTTTACTGATACTAATATCCACCAAATATTGTAACCGCTAGAAGGCGCTAAAGAAGAGGAAGGCTCATTCGGGTCATTTTTCACCACTCAGTGGCGGCTGCATTTTGCGTTGCTAATAATATATGCAGGTGTTCTCTTTGAAGAGTTGTTACTCCACTCGCTCCAGTAACCATCTCTCTCATTTTGCAGCGTACTTGAGTAATATAGACCGTGTCTGGTTGAAGATTTTGGAGCCTAAAGGACTGTATGTCAAAATTTGTGTCTCCTGGTGGAACCTGAAGAAAAAATTACAATTACAACAGGTAAACGTTCCAAATTGTGTAATTAGCAAATCATGCCATCAAATGTTTGTCTACTCTCACATTCTGATTATAATTACAACCACGACAACAACAGAAAACTTACATAAGACCAGTTTTGAGATCCTTCTGAAGTAAATCGAACTTCGTAAATTAAGTTTAACTCTGTCTTGCCGATTGGACGTGTCCAGTTTAGGAGGAGTGACCTAGGGAAAATGTTCTCCGAAATTATGTTGATGTGGGATGGAGGATTTGTCTTTACTGTAACAAATAAAAAAGGGTTAAATACAAATCAAGCAGAAGTGTCACAATTACAAAGAATTAAAAGCCTGGTCAGTGGCCACTCTTATTTCTTTTCTAAGGCTGAAGCAGGCTTGAACTAGTCTGGCAATAGCAAGTGAGATTTAGTCTGGGGACCACCATCATTTTCTCATAGGAGAGGTGTGGTTTACGATTGTCCATAGCCGTTTATTGGGCACTACAAATGTCTATCATATGCGTCTGCACGTAGCCATAGCCAATCGTATCAGATGATGTATCCGCTGTAAACTTTCGAGCAAAACTATTTAGAACACGGGCTAAAGCTTGATCGAAAGATGGCGTCGCATCTGCTGCTGTCATGTTGGATCTGTAAATACGTATTTTTATCTCTAAAAAGCTTCTGTATGTCAAATAGTGCGTCATCGTCTTGCCGTCCCTCCTCGTTCTGTGATTGGTCCCCAAATCCATGAGAAAATTTCGGCCATGGTCCCCAGACTGCTGTGCAGTTAGAAATGATTCAAGCGCACACAGCAGTTTGGCGTTAGCCAGGCTAGGCTTGAACCCTCCTAAAAAAGCTACTGTACTTCTTTGCCTCTACTACAAATAATAGCAATAATTATAACAACAACAATAATGACTAATTTAACAGAACAAATGACAAAAACATGTTTATTTGTAGTTAATGCATGATTCACATGCAGAAAACATCCATTATATCCAGCCAAATAATTTTAAGCAAACAAACTTTTTATTAATTTTCTGCAAATAGTTTGCTGTTGTCCCTGTTCAGGAAATGTGTCCTTTATGTTTAATATTCCTTTATAGACCAACCAGCAGCATTTCTTGGTATGCATGTTAAGAGAAACGGCTGCTTGTTTCCAATTAGTTGTAATGACCCCAATCTTCTAATTATAAAAAACTTTGGGAGATAAGCAACCTGATACCGGACCAACTCATTTCAACTGCATCGAGGTCATGGATGGCCAAGCAAAAGAATCCTAGCTTTACTTACTTAACGAGTTGGCCTCGATTGTTAGATGCTCAGACTCTACTTTTCCAAGCGCATTTTCTGCTTCTACCCAGATGTCCAGCGATGATCGCTGAAAGCGTGGAAGCTGTGTCTATTTGGTGCAGAGAAGACGGCTGGTAAAATTCACAACACGACAACTTTTATTGTATTTTATACCTACTGTTGAATGTTTTCAAAAAAAATTCAATAGGCCTATATTCGGAATCATGTGAACCAGCAAAATCAATAATATTTATAAAAATACTCCAAGTCCACCAAACGTTTTTGTTTTCCTATTTTCAGGTTTTGAAACTTTTGAAAAATCATTATCCGGGAAAATCACCAAAAATACAAGATTTTTTTCAATAGGTTTATGTGACCTAGTGACCCCAAACCACTTTACAAAATTAGTACTACCTCTAGGCTATGGGGCTCAGGCCATGAAATTCTGCTTAATACAGTAGTTTTGATGTATTTTTCAAGGATTTTTGAATCAAAGTATGGGGTTTTCCTCAATAGCTTCTAGGGCATTTGACCCAGTCACCCCAAAACACTTTACAAAATTAGTACTACAGTGTGGAAAAAAGTATTTAGTCAGCCACCAATTGTGCAAGTTCTCCCACTTAAAAAGAGGAGAGAGGCCTGTAATTTCCATCATAGGTATACCTCAACTATGAGAGACAAAATGAGAAAAAAAAATCCAGAAAATCACATTGTCTGATTTTTAATGAATTCATTTGCAAATTATGGTGGAAAATAAGTATTTGGTCACCTACAAACAAGCAAGATTTCTGGCTCACAGTCACACTCCGAACTCCACTATGGTCAAGACCAAAGAGCTGTCCAAAGACACCAGAAACAAAATTGTAGACCTGCACCAGGCTGGGAGGACTGAATCTGCAATTGGTAAGCAGCTTGGTGTGAAGAAATCAACTGTGGGAGCAATTATTAGAAAATGGAAGACATACAAGACCACTGATAATCTCCCTCGATCTGGGGTCCACGCAAGATCTCACCCCGTGGGGTCAAAATGATCACAAGAACAGTGAGCAAAAATCCCAGAACCACACGGGGGGACCTAGTGAATGACCTGCAGAGAGCTGGGACCAAAGTAACAAAGGCTACTGTCAGTAACACACTACGCCGCCAGGGACTCAATTCCTGCAGTGCCAGACGTGTCCCCCTGCTTAAGCCAGGACATGTCCGGGCCCGTCTGAAGTTTGCTAGAGAGCATCTGGATGATCCAGAAGAGGACTGGGAGAATGTCATATGGTCAGATGAAACCAAAATGGAACTTTTTGGTCAAAACTCAACTCGTCGTGTTTGGAGGAGAAAGAAAGAACGCCATACCTACTGTGAAGCATGAGGGTGGAAACATCATGCTTTGGGGCTGTTTTTCTGCAAAGGGACCAGGACGACTGATCCGTGTAAAGGAGAGAATGAATGGGGCCATGTATCGTAAGATTTTGAGTGAAAACCTCCTTCCATCAGCAATGGCATTGAAAATTAAACGTGGCTGGTTCTTTCAGCATGACAATGATCCCAAACACATCGCCCGGGCAACGAAGGAGTGGCTTCGTCAGAAGCATTTCAAGGTCCTGGAGTGGCCTAGCCAGCCTCCAGATCTCAACCCCATAGAAAATCTTTGGAGGGAGTTGAAAGTCCGTGTTGCCCAGCGCCTGCCCCAAAACATCACTGCTCTAGAGGAGATCTGCATGGAGGAATGGGCCAAAATACCAGCAACAGTGTGTGAAAACCTTGTGAAGACTTACAAGAAACGTTTGACCTCTGTCATTGGCAACAAAGGGTATATAACAAAGTATTGAGATCAACTTTTGTTATTGACCAAATACTTATTTTCCACCATAATTTGCAAATAAATTCATAAAAAGCTTTTTTTCTCATTTTGTCTCTCATAGTTGAGGTTTACCTATGATGAAAATTACAGGCCTCTCTCATCTTTTTAAGTGTGAGAACTTGCACAATTGGTGGCTGACTAAATACTTTTTTTCCCCACTGTACCTACTGTGTAGGCTATGGGGCTCAGGCCATGTAATTCTGCTTAATAGTTTTGGTGTATTTTTCAAGGAATTTTTATAGAAAGTATGGGTTTTTCCTCAATAGCTTTTAAGGCATTTGACCCAGTGGCCCCAAACCACTTTACAAAATTAGTACTATCTCTAGGCTATGGGGCCCAGGCCATGAAATTCTGCTTAATAGTTTTGATGTATTTTTCAATGATTTTTGATTGAAAGTATGGGGTTTTCCTCAATAGCTTCTAGGGCATTTGACCCAGTCACCCCAAACCAATTTACAAAATTAGTACTAGCTCTGGGCTATGGGGCTCAGGCCATGAAAAGTTTGTCATGATTTTTAGTGTAAAAATATTGATTACAAATCTGTACATGGGTTTCAGCAAAAATAAATGAGTCCCAAGGCTCTGAGGTGGAAGTAATATTTAACATTGATTTGGGGTCAAATATGACAAACTTTTAAAAATAATTTCATGGCCTGAGCCCCATAGCCTAGAGGTAGTATTAATTTTGTAAAGTGGTTTGGGGCCACTGGGTCAAATGCCTTAAAAGCTATTGAGGAAAAACCTGAAAATAGGAAAACAAAAACGTGTGGTGGACTAGGAGTATTTTTTATAAATATTATTGATTTTGCTGGTTCACATGATTCCTAATATAGGCGTATTGAAACAATTTGAAAACATTCAACAGTAGGTATAAAATACAATAAAAGATTAAATGTGGTAGAAAATACACCTACGGATTACATTTAGTCTATCTCTTTTCATTAAAATTGTTTTTTTGTATCATATTATTGATTTATACCTACACTACATTTTTTAAACCAACACCTTTTTACAAAGAGAGTAATTCATAGACGGTCCCTAAATTCGAACGATCTGTTGGTGCTGGAGGCGAATATCCAACGTCCAACGTGAAACCAACCTCACCGCGGTACCAACATGTTTTGTATGTGGCTTTTATCGAAGAAGACTTAATTGACGCACATTTGGTAAAAGGTTGGCACATTATTCTGGCCACCCACTTCCCGTAAGAGGAGACCGCCTCTGTAGCAATTCTCAGGCACCGGGCCACTGTTCCCGATGTGTAAATGTTGTGGATAGACGAAACCTGCCCACACAAGTAAACTATAAGTGTCTTCTGATTGGTCAAAATGTGTCCATCCTAGCGTTTTGCCCAATCATTTATGCATATGTGTCTATTGGGATAAATGTAGGCTATTAACTTTAAGAACTGTTTTTTTTTTTACAACAAATAAACTGGCACATTTTTATTTGTTGATGCTTTTATTTTTTGTAATATCGTCTACGTCTCACAACAAGTGCTTCCCGTCAGTATACCGTGTACAGCAATTTGTGAGCAAAATTTATGAGCAGTGGTGGAGTTTATGTCAAGATGTTACAAACAATCAATTAAACAAACCACCTTTTTCAGAGTACAAAATGCAAACAAACTACCAGGCTTCATAATATGTAAGATCGAATAAGTACAATGTGGGCTACAGGTAATATTTTATTTATTCTTATTTTAGGAGAGAATCAAAACACAAACAATGAAGGATTTATTATTCCAACATGAAATACACAGGGATCTTAGTCAGAGACGGTCTTATTTTGTCTTGTCAGATGGCTCCATGCAACTATAGATTGTTAAGCTCCATGAGAGTTTGGTCCAATACCTGATGCATTTCCAAGTTTTCTTCTTTGGCTTGAGCCAGTTTCTCTGCAAATGTAGACAATGTTATAAATTACATGAGAGACATGTTAATGCTGGCTTTAAAATGATGAAGTAGCCACAGTGCATACCATGTACTGATCAGAATCTGGTCGAAAACTACTTTATATTGCTGTGTAGTTAATTAAAATAACGTTCTCTACTAATTATATCCATCACTTAATGCTGCATTAAAGGAATTCAATATTTGATTTATGCAGTATACAAAACGAAAAATGTGTTTTACTTTCATGTAGCTACGGCTGCCCTTGGGTAGACTGACAGAAGCGTGGCTGCACACATCTTTACGACCACCACCATTACCTTTTGCATACTAAGTGTCTTGCCCAAGGACACAACAACTGTCTACACCTGCAGCTGGCCAATATTCTGGTCATGAGAGATCTTCTCTTTGTTATATTTTTGACTGAATCAGGGTGAAACGTTTATGAATTTGTAACTCACGTTGTTTTTGATTGGATAAAGAAGAGTGTGTAGACCTGACATAATATTATGTTTGGAGTGGTTACATAGCAGCATCTCCACTGAACATTTTAGTATTCCTTGAAAAGATTCAACCCTTTATCTTATTGATTGATAACCGGCCCATGAATAATACTGGCACCAAATGGCAGCTCTTGAAAAATAAAAACAAAAAGAGTAAAAAATTACAAACTGGCAAGTGACAGAGAAGACACAAGGCTTAAAAACATTTATTTACGGATGGACAGATAGGAAACACAGAGCAGTGTGACATGAAAAGTAAAGAGTGGAAAATACGGCTTTCAGTGACTCAGCCTTCTGTGGTAAAACACGTGTTGTGTAAGACAAAGTAACAGAAGAGTTCACTGAACGGTGGGAGTTTAAGCTAACAGTGGAATGAAACAAAACAACAGTGTGAGCAGAGGGGGAGACGGGAATCAGCAGCAAGAAGAGAGAAGAGGAAAGCTACAGCGTAGTCATATCATTCAGAGCCAAGTCCAACTCCTCACTCAGAGCCTTGCCCTTCAGCTTCTGAGCATAGACTTCATCTGCAGGAAACATAGACAATCAGAGAGGAACAGACGCCAAGAGAAGAGCCATCGGGATAAAGTAAAGAAAGCAGAAACATCAGGGTTTTTGTTATATTTAAAATTATTTATTAGACTTCTCATATCTCACACAAATGTCACTAAACTAATGTGGTGATGCTATTACAAAGGGTTCCATATATGTTCTGATACGCCTGTTATTATAATGCAGTAACTGTGGTTTACCTTCTAGATCATCAATAGTCTTCTCCAATTTAGCCACAGACCTCTCTGCAAACTCTGCACGAGTTTCAGCCTGGAACAAACATATATTGAAAAGGGTGGAGAGTATTACATTAGCGAGGTATAAAGATGAGTAAAACTTACCTCTTTAAGTTTTTCAGTAAGAACTCTAATTTCCTCTTCATATTTGTCTTCCTTTTGTGAGTACTGAAATACAAAATGAGACCAAAGGCTTCATGGTAGTGTGTGAATTGCTGTACAGTGCAAAAACATTGAATATAAACTATACTATAATGGGCTACAATATTTTACAAGAGTGATCCCCAGTGATTGCAGTAGAGGTCGCCAGAGTTAATGTCCAGCTAAGAAGTATTTGCAAAAATTACAGAAAGTTGTTACTGTGTAGATTAAAAATGTATTAAAATAGAACCTTTTTTCCTCAGTAACAGTTTTGTAGAGAACTTAATACTTCAATAGGAGAAAAATGTAAATGCATTCAATAGGGAAAAAATAGGAAAGAAAAGTAGTTGGGAAAGATTGTCCTGTTATAATTTTGGTTGTTTGTAGCTTTTAAATTGCTTATTTTGGAGCACTACCTTATCAGACTGGGCCTCCAGTGACTTCAAGTTGTTGGTAACATTTTTCAGCTCTTCTTCAAGATCACCTGATTTACTGAGTATTTTAGGAAAAGAGAATAGTCACACAAACAGGAAAGAAAGCAGATGAGGACAGCAGAGCTTTCAAACACAAGTGATGCAATACTCTAATTAGCTAAAGTCTGATCATCCATTACAATAAATAACTGATTTCTTTGTACAAAACATATTAGAGTGTGGAAAGTGAAACAAACAGATGCAGATGCAACAGGTCATGGTGAGGTTTAAGTAAGTGTGAGTGTACCTCTTCCTCTCCACACATCATAGCCTTCAAATTCTGGTCCATTAGTCCAAGCTCCTCCTCCAGGTCCCTCACACGACTACAGCAGTTAGTTTACAGCCCAGTGGGGTGCGTAATGAAAGCCAGCATATAACCAGACATGCGTTTAAAAACAAAACACACATACAAAAGACAGCATTCTAAAACCACAAGAAAATCAAAAGTGAAGGTGTTAGCGACCATGTTAATTTAACAGGATTAATTATTTATCTTGGTTCTGGTGACAGCGTAAGTTTCATGGCACCGGTGTTGACTTACGCCTCAGCCACTTCAGCACGCTCCTCTGAACGCTCTAGATCACCCTCAAGGATCACCAGTTTGCGTGCTACCTAAGGAAAAAACAATGGGCAAAACCTAAAAATCTAAAATTGCTTTTATAAACTATACAAGTTTTTATACAATTTTGCTTCAGGTAAAATATGTTTGAATATTATGTGCGTAGGTTTTTACAGATAGATAATTCAATATCATGTCTGGGCAGAAAGGAACACTTTTACACTGGGCTGAATCATAGCCCCCAGCTACTTGTCTCTCACCTCTTCATATTTGCGATCAGCTTCCTCAGCGATGTGTTTGGCCTCTTTAAGCTGCATCTCTTGGATTTCCATTTTCTCCTCATCTTTAGTTGCTCTGTTCTCTATGACCTTCATTCCTCTGTTTGAATAGAACAGCACAGCAATGTAATCATTGACAATTCTACATATATGTCATACTTGAATACAAACATCAAATATTTGATTGAAAAAAAATGTTTCAGATATTTTATGGGAGGTTTGAACAAAATCATGGGCTCCACAATTATCATACCATGAATCACAATGAGTTAACAAGTTGTTTATTCAAATAGTTGTTTTCTAATGGGTTCCCATATTGCATTAACATAAGTTTTGTCTAGAAAATGAGTTAACAATCTTGTAAAAAATAAAATAAAATAAGAAACTTAACTGAACATTAACTGATGTTTCATGTTATTGCATTGACATTAAGCAATAAAAAAAGAGACCTCTCGCTCTCATCTGCAGCCTTTTCAGCCTCCTCCAGCTTCTGAAGAGCAGTGGCCAGTCTCTCTTGAGCTCTGTCCAACTCCTCCTCAACCAGCTGGATACGTCTGTTTAGAGAAGCCACCTCAGCCTCAGCCTGCACACAGTATAGGTAGAGTCACAGTGACAAGTTATGGTGGATACTAGTCTAGTTGCTCTTTAACATTTAACTTTTTTTTTTTTTTAACTTTTGTCCTGGTTATTAGGTATTATTTTTTACTGCAATGAGAATACTATCCACCAGGGTAGAGCTGGAGAACCAATCGACTTGCCAAGTACCACCTGAAAAAATACATTTGACCTTTCAAATACAACCAGGTCTAGATCAAGATCAAATCAGGATTAAAATAAAGTGTAAAATTCCCCAGTTCCCGGGGACATTCATTCTTCATCTTAAAGTGCATATGACAGGTTTGAATACTTTTGAAAATATGACTTATTTGGATGGATAACATCAGTTGCAAGTTCATCAATTGCATAATTATCATTTTATTTCAGTGAAGCTGCAATTTTATTGAAGAAATGTTGGGCAGGAAAGTTATTTTTATTGGAATTTTTAAGCTGCTGACAGGAAGTGACATAGAAGAAGGTAACATTCCATAGCGGTTTGACTCACTTAACATGGTTGTACGGCAACAGTTTAAAATTGTTTACCTTCTTCTTTGTCACTTCCTGTCAGTCCAATAAGGAAGTGAAACTATAAACATAACAAAAATGGCTAAAGAAAGAACTAAAGAAAGTTGGGTACAATCTTTAGCAAAACCTTAAATTTAATCGTTATAACTATGTTTTAGCAAAAATGTTGTCTAATGTGTCGTATGCACTTTAAGGTTCCAGAATTTAGGCACACAGGTCAAAGATGATTTCCATTCAAGCAGACCACTCAATGTTCTGGATTGAGTGTCAAATCGAATAACAGCAATGCAGACTTGCCACCCATTTGGCTTCTGTAGTTGCCATGCTGTTGCTATGTTGTGACATCACTCGAATTATTTCAATTATAAGTACATAAAAGGCCTATCTGTTTAGACTTACTATGCAAACATATATTATGGTAAATAGGTAATAGGTAAATAGCTACTTTGTATCCTATCAGTACATTTTCACTAAAGGGCGCGTGCCCTTCGCCCAGGCGCCCGCACATTTCGGCGTTACCGATTCTCTGGCTTGTCTCTCCATGTCCGCCTCTCTCTGGGTGATCTCGGCTTGGTCCTCCGCATCGTATGCAACTTGTTGAAGGGACAGGATTTTCCTCCTCACCGAATCTACGGATTTAAAGGTCGCCATGCCGGTGATGAGCAGAGTTAGCCTTGGCGTTATCTTTGCCTCTACCTAATCAGCTGTAGCGAGGAGATGTGTGAGTTACTATGACAACGACGTCGCGCACTTTCATTTCCGGTTTCAAAGACGCCGTGGATCAGGTGGTAGGAAGGAGGATCCTGCATGGGTAGTGGTTACTAGCCATGGATCTAATAGCCTATAAAAGTGATAATGCCACACATGCATGTCAGAGTGCATGAGTAAAGTGGTAAAACGCGGCTATAGTTTTTATTTTATTGTCTACTGACGGCATGGGAAAGTTAATTTTGTGAAAAGTTATCAACAAATGCGGGTGATGAACCGTGTATTTGTTTTTACAACGTACTGGTGGTGTTAAATTTTAAAAGGCTATATAATGATGATTTCAATTTATTGTTATCTGAAGTTCCTGGCCAAGAGTGTTATAAGTAGGCCTACAGGAGAAAGACGAAATATAACCAGAGTGGGATATTAATGGAGACATAACATTCTCCTGTAAAAAAAGAAAGAAAAGGGGAGCATAAACAATAATGTCCTGGCCACTTCTTTTCCTTCTTTGGTAATGTCTTCATACTGCACCCATGAGGAGGGTCACTTCAGGCCATAATAAGCAAGTCTCTACTCTTTCAAGCTCTGAGTAGGCCTTTAGTCTACCACATCTGCATGTTAATACAAGGTGCTAAAGTCAAAATTAAACACGGTTATTCAATTCTTTTTATTTGTCCTCTCAGCTTTTATCTTTACAGAACTAAATCTGCCACCTCCTGTGCAGGGATTTGTATTAATACATAATTTATGTCATCATGAGGCAACAAGAAAACATAAAATGGTAATTGTTATTGGGATCGGAATAATCTCTCATGAGTCAACCTGTCTTTTTATGTGACCCCAGCCATCCTCCCCTCACTCACATCTGTCGCCTTTTTCTCTGCCTGCTCCAGCTTTTCCTGTGCATCCTTCAGGGACTCGGAGTATTTGTCCAGCTCATCCTCCACTCCTTTCAGTTTCTTCTGTAAACCCAGCAACTCTTCCTCCAGCTAAGATAAACAGGAAAGCAGAAGCAAAGAGAAGACTTGGGTTAGTCTGCTATACTGCTTAACAAATTGTTAAATTTGGCACGATTTTCAAGAATATATTTACGCATCTTCCCCATGACAAAGACTGTTTGAACGTGGTGCTCTAGCATAAGTGACTAAAGCGATTAATTTAACAAATCAAACCAAATATATTGTTTTTAAATTGTAACAAGTCCAATGGCGTCCATAACAGGGAAAAATAATGCGATTGGAACCCATGAAGGTGTTACATTTAATCAAATACATATACTCGCTGAGTAACTTTTTTAACCAACTAGGCCATCTTTTTGTTGTAGTTTTATTGCACAGTACTTTATACTTCTACTTGAGTAATATTATTTTGTAGAACCAGTACTCTTACTTGAGTAACACATTTGATACAGTAAATCTTCCCGTGAGTAAATCCCTTAAATAGCAAAAGTTTATGTCGATATTTATGGTGTATTCATTGCAAATATAAATGTTACAGTATTTTTCCTTCTGTCCTATTAACAAATGTAACTTTTATGCTCAGTTACTCAGTAACAGTAGTATTTTTAACAAAGTACGTTTTATCTGTAAATATTGGGGTGATTTTAAACTTACAATTCTTTTTAAAGTAAAGTTACTCTCACTTGAGAAAACATTTTACTTTAATGCCCCTTGAACAAATGTCTGCATGGCTTGTATCCATCTAAGTCCCCACAGTCTCAAATAGCCTGACAGTTCTGATCCCAGTGGTTGGATTGTGGCAACAGCCAAATTCTCTGGGTTGTCTCTTTGTACAAAGCAACAAACCAAAGAAGGTGGGGGACTTAAGGACCACAGAAATAGACCCGCTGGTATATGATGATCCCAAAGAGAAGTGCAAGAGCTATGCGTGACTTATCATCCACTGGGAACAAAAGCAATGTAGGCAGATGCTTTTCAATAGTTGCTGTCTATTTATAGGTAATATTCTTATACTGTGAGAGCATAGACATGTGAGAGCAGTGAAAACCTTTTTTACAGGGGCACTGTAGTTTCATAAAAAGCTTGTTAAAAAAAATTAAAATAATAATAATCCTTTATACGTTGTTTCCGCACATTTGGGCACAGATTGATAGAATTATTACTAACATTGTGTCAAACTACTGAAATTATTTGATTTTAAGGACATACAAAATAGAGGGCATAAACAAGATATATATATAACATATAAAGTCACCACAAAATAATTACAGTTAAATCTTGTATTAACCTTTTTCCTCCTCTCGTTTGGCTATTAGATTTACTATATAAACTATAATCTACATCTTTATAATTACATCAAATATGTGAAGTGACATTAAAGTAGGCTGTTGTATTTAGGTATAAATTTGTTTCACAAGTTATTTTCTTTAATTTCCATCTTCATTAATGTTAAATATAGCATAATTAGACTGAATAAAATTACATTAAATGTGTGAAGTGAGATTGTAGAAGGCTATTGTAGTATGGATTTAGGTATAAATTAGTTTCACACGTTTCTTTCTTTCTGATCAGACAAGGTGAAACTGCCTATTGGCGCTCTCTCCGATGCCCCACCTGTTTGCACTTGTCCTCTGCTCCTTTCTTGTCCACCTCCGCCTGTTCGGCCCGATCTATTGCGTTCTCCTTGTCGAGCTTCAGCATCTGCATTTTCTTCTTGATGGCCTCCATGTTTGCTCAGATAATGTGACTTTCTATCAGAAGACAAAGAGCGGTGGGATATCCAAACGGAGACGGAGGCAGCGAGCTGGTCTGAGCGCCTACAGCAGAGATCTTGGATGGAGTACCAACTGGAGGAGCCCCATACTTTTTCTTTTTTTCCCCCCACTCATCCTCACGAGGACATTGCCCTTATTTAGGCAGCGTTTATAGTTCGGCCTCCGTGGGACGTCTGGCCCCTGTGTATAAATAAAGATCCAGGGAACACTTTGAAGCGACTGGGATGTACTTTGTTTGTAAAATGCTTCATTTCAGTGATGATCAGGAGGATTTAACTTTCTGCCTAAACAGGGCTACACATTTACATTTGGGTGTTGTTGGCGTGTACATTTTATTTTTGGCTTTTTGTTCTCTCAATTGTCAAGTTCAACTATTGTGTCTTAAAAGTGGTCTATGAAGGCACGTGCCTTTACTTATTAAAATTGCCCTCTAGTTTTATATTGGATTTTATGATTGTATTTCTTCTATGACTGTCTAGAAAAACGCGATACAAATAAAATGTATTATTACTTAGCTACTCTAGTATACTAGGCATACTAGAAATAAACACAAATACAGAAATTATTGTGATGAAATTGATTTTATTGTTCAGCCATCTTAGAAGAGTTGTGCCTCATTGATTAAAAACTTTGCCCGGATCCTTATTCTAATGGGGAAATGTTAGAATACTGATCTTTAAATAAACTTAAAATAAATCGGGTAATGACAAATAAAAGCTGTATAGAATTGGCCCTTGCCTTTGTTGATTTACAACAACAAGTATTGCGTTAGATCGCCTACCCATGAAAGGCACAAACATGAGCATACAGACAGTCACCTGAAAACATTACACCAGGAGTTTGGTACAGTAAAAACATAACAGTAGGTTATTAACGCAAATACCAAAAATACAGTCAATACAGTTGGAAAGTTAAATATATGGCTTTGTGATTGGGACATTAACTATATTCTTAAGCTAATTGTACTAACATAAAAATGCTCAGACTTCCATTATAGAAACCATTTAATAAGTCTTTAAAAAAAAATACTCCCCAATCTGATTTGTTCCATCGCGCAGTTAATCCTAGACCAAAAATAATGTCAGGAAACAATCTTAACTGTATCCTGTGTCCACTGACCACCATCTTAAAAATATAACACTTTATTTTTTGTCTGCATAGTACATTTGCATAAAATCTTAAAGCGTAGAGCCGCTGCATAACATTAATACAAAGAGGTAAGTAAACCTGATAGAAAAAGCTCTGTGCTCATACAAAACAGAAGGCAGAATGTTTTAACCTTTTTAACAATATGTTCATACTATTTTCAATGAATGATTGCTTAACGTGTGGTGACTTGTATAACATAGCTCTAGCCATGGTTTGCCCATTTAAATTCCATCAACTTTGTAAAGGTTTTGTTGTACAGAGTTTATACTAGGAGCAAGCGGGACAAAGTGTTTCATGGATCAGCGTTGCATGTTTTCTCTGCCCCTCAATGGTCCTCGCCGTCCTCCCGCAGCTCGGAGGGGAGAAACTTGTACTGCTGCTTCCTGATCATGGCCAGCCTTTTCCTGGCTTCAACCAACTCCCTTTCTTTCCTCAACATTTCCTCCTGAGCTGCAATAATCTGTAAAAGAAAGACAGAAAGAAAGGAGGTGGTAATTAGAGGAAACAATATAGTGCCAATCTGACCAATAATTTGAGGGCACAATTAGCCTACCTGAGCTATTCCGCCAACCATCTTGCTCTTGACCACCACAGCTTGGTCATCCTCGGCCTCAAATGCCGCTTTCTGTGCTGCTTTCACCAGGTTGTCCGATGCCCTCTTCACAGCATTTCCAGCAGCCTAACAAAATGCACACAAATAAGTAATTTATTAAGTATTGCAGTCACTTGTCAAAGCACAGAACACTGAAAAGTGGCCTCGCAAACGTGCAGCAGCAACAGCAGGTCCAGGAAAGGAAATGTTCTCCATCAACAAAGCGCTTTTTTCCCCCTGTGTCTAAGTATATCTGTAAAAGGCAAAGAGTTGTCGGCTGAACGACACTCAAAGCCAAACATTTGTTTCATTGGACAGCTCCACTCCAACAAAGAGGGCCCTTTTCTCCTTTTGTGGCTCTAGGGGCCGAGCTCAGACATTGCACTCTGGTCAGACAGACATTACTGAGTGCATGTAGACTGGTTTATCTTTGCCAGGAATGTTACTGTCAGTCCATCTCTCATATACAATACAAAAACACTGTCAGGCTTTCTTTATTAATTTGCAACGTGTGATCCATCAATGATCCAAGAATAAAATGGACTATGGATCATCCTTTGAATTGTGCTATAATTGTGTGAAACTACTGTAAAAGAGGTTGTTGTTGTTGTTTTTTTCAGTTAGATGCATTTTGGTTGTTTGTCCAAATGTTACATCAGCAGCACACTTCATGTGTTCCCTTATAGCCTTACAGTTTTAAAGTTGTTATAGCTTATTTATATCTAAATTCTGTGTTATATGTTGCACGATTGAACCGAGAAAAAAATCCTAGTTTGTGAACCTGTTCTCAAACAATGGCAATAAATACTATTCTGATTCTGGCACTGGATAATTGTAGCTGTAAAAAGCATCACTGCAAAGAGTGAAGAGAGCAAATGCTGCTGCTGGGAGTAATCATAGATCAAGGCTAATGTTTCCAGCTCTAGGTGCCATGGCCTGATTGGTGGATTGTTTCCAGAGGGCTCATAGACATAAATGTATGGGAATTACTGTCGTGGCAGCTGCAAGCCCAGAAGAGGAGGAGATAAGCCACTGCTGATTGGACCAGTGAACATGAGCAGGGCCAGGCTGCCTGATGTGCTCACCACTAGAATATATAAGCCATTAAATATAGTCGTTTTTAGTGAATGAAGGAGGCAAGGCATACTTGTAGTTTTCTGTTCTGTTTCGGTCTGACTGCACCAGACAGAAAGGTGCAAGCTGCGGGTGAGTTAGAAATATAGTGCACCGTTAAGAAACAAGACATTAAAAGATTAGCAGTTAGCCTACAGTGTCTACATAGACTTTGATTGGCTTTTACCGAGTTTGACACTTCTAAAACACAAATGAGTGACCACAAAGAAAAGTTACACAACCAGGATGGATTTCAAGTGTAACACTAAACACAGTGACTTCAGCCAAGAGGCTACAACATACAACCACACGACAACATTCACAAGGATGAATGTTTCTGTTTACTCAGTGAATTGTGAAGCACTGTATCAGGAGTGACGGATGGGGTGAGCATTATATTTGTTATGTTCATATTAAATGTCTCATTGACTAGGACAGGATTAGGTTTTTTTTGAGTCAACTTTGACTTTGATTTATTGTTTCAGTTGTTATTGTGTAAAACGTATGCTTAAGGTCCAGATGGAACAAATAATTTGTCATTGAAGTTCACATTTTCTAAAACTTTTAACCAAGTTAAAGATTTTGTTATGTCAATAACTGTAAGTTACACAGCAAACAATGGTAACAATTACTACAGCAGCAGTGCTGGTCTAAATTTTAAAAATGCAGCGCTAACCTGTAGCCTCTTCATGGTCTGGGAGTCCTGGTCAGCCTTGACTTTGCAGGCCACCAGCAGCTGAGCGGTGGAGGCTGCCACCTGCTTAGCTGAAGAGATGAGCTTCTCCTCACTGGCATGGCCTTGGACTGCAGAGTTAGCAGCCTCACACAGGTTATTAGTTGCTGCAGCAACCATACGGGCCTGAGAAATGAACAAAATGTCTAAGTTTAGATGGTGTCTGTGCATCAATGATTGACAATATTAATAATCACATGACTTACTGCTGAAATAAGGCCTTGTGACCACTGTCCATCATCCACTGCATTGGCAGGAATTGCTCCAACCTACACCAACACATATAAGCTCAAGTGATTTAAAACAAAACAGTTATGAATAACTATAGTAAACAATTTAACAAATGAATGATGTTTGTAAAACAAATACAAATTTAAATACGGTATACTGACTAAATAATTTCTTGTAACATTGACATCATATTTTTGTTATTCTTTCATATTTATATTCATTTTATGTATGGGATTTAGGGGCTGTGAGTGAGACATTGCCATTTAAATGTGTTTTTGGCCTAATAATGTGGGGTGGTAAAGACATACCTTTCCTTGTGCCACCAACTCTCTCTGAGCCGCTGAAGCAGCTTTGACCAGGGCACTGGTGGCAGCTGCAATAGACTTGGCTGCTTCTAGAATTTGTTCCTCAAAGTTCAAGCTCTCATCTGCCTCCTGTGTATAAAATAGAATTGTATTTATGGTTACTAATTTCAAAGACCCAAGGTGTTACCCGCTTTTTATAGCCTCAGTCCAGAGTGTAAACAAGGTAAAGACAGGTACAGTTTATCAGTGTGAGACATGAAGAGGTGATGCCCCTAAACACAGATGTATTTGACCCTGGACTGAGGTTATGAGGCTCACAGTCGAGACGACAGCTCTGTTAAAGACTCTGACCTTGGGTTTGGTCCTTGGCCTCAGCTGCTCCAGTTTCTTGGCAGCAGCTTCAATGGCTGCGGCTGCTCCCAGAAGCTCATTCTCTGCAATAACAGTGGGATCCTCAGGATCCACCCACTCAGTGCCTGTATTCAGAAAAACACAAACACAAGCCTAATAAACACATAGAATTTGAATTGAGACAATCATTATTTGTAATGATTACCGAACTGAACATACATATTGATTTATCATACATATCTGTATGGCATACATCAACTGACAAAACAAAATCAAGCAACAATACCAGTATATATAAAATTAAAATGGGAATGATATTTGTATCACTGACATGTTGATTGACCGAATGACGTAACGAGCCTACAACTGTGAACCAACTGGCATACGTTGAGGATAATGTCTCTAAACAGAGCAGGGATTCCTCTTGGGTGATGGGGAATTTCCTGCCTCCACTTGACACATGATCATTTCTTGAATCTCCCCAGGTATGTGGTACATTAGCATAAGCATGACCTTACAGCAGCACAGTCTGAAACTGTAGAGGTCCACAAGGAATACTGCTAAATCCCTCTTCAAGTTACTGTCAAGTGTCATTTGCATTGATATAACTTGAAATTAGACAGTGTTTGATTTGGAACATGTATGGCAAACCCATTCTCAAACTACTGGAGTATTTACTTTCAAACTCTATACCCAAAATGTGTTGTATTAAAAAAAAGAAGTATAAGGTCAGATACCTTTCATCGCCTCAGCCGCCTGGATGAGCTCTGTAACGGAGTTTGCCACCTTCTTTGAGTAGTTGGCCAGTTGCTGCTTCAGATCATGTGTGGGCTTTTGGATGATCTGTAAAAAACAACGGAAAAACAAAAGCAGTATTTAAGTATTTATTTGTCAGTAAGAATAATGTGACTCTATAAATGTACTGTATATGGGAGACACCCCTGATTGGCCACCCTAACAATTGGGATCTTTACTACAATACTAGCCAGGGTTTGGCGCTTGCCTCTTCTCCCTGTGTTTTCATGCAGAAAGTATGTTTTTTTCCGAACACTAAAGCCTGTTGAATACCCACTGGGGTCAGGGCTCCCCTGTAAAAGAGAATCCTCAATCCTAGTGGGAGATACTTTTGTCATTTTGAATGATATCTGAGGTCGACAGACTCTTAATAGAATTACAGTTTGTGCATGAGCCCATGACCTCACTGTGTCCTAGGCAGATAGTCAGTATTCATATTCAGGTTGGAGTAGAGAGTGACAGGTGCAGAGTATTAACTGGGCTCACTGCAGCCGTGCTTGGATTTATCCGAATGCGTTGTCATGAGAAAATAGAGTTCAGGACGTCATACTACAAGAACGAACGCATGCAACAAGCCAGACACCAACGTACACGCATAGAACACACAAACTGTCTACATGAGTCCATTTACTTACTCATACTCCACAAGGTTTACTGCAGCAGTGACAAATTAAAGTTAGAAAAGTCCATGCAGTTATGAACACTCTACATAGCAGCATCACATGAGTCTTGATAACAGAATTATTTGTTTGTGTACGTTCGCAATCAAATAAGAGTTTTCAATTGTAGAAATGTTGGGTTTTAAATCATCTGTACTGGGCTGATGATGATTTGAAATATCCCATCTAAAATAAAACTATATAAACACAAATTTCAGCACAAGTCCCTATAAGTTGATCTACATATTTGTATAAAAACAATCAAAGGTTTGAACATACATCCTACAACTGAATGCCACGATATAAATAAATTATTTGAACCACACGTAAAATAACCCAAGTACTACTGAAAAGGATATCCTAAAAGTATACACATATTTTTCCCTAAATAATGTAGTCATATAGCGTTGGACATTATCGCACTTCACACACTGGTCAGTGATCTGTACTCACCGGCTTGCACCAACATCAGTGGTTACAAACAATTCAACAGAGCAGAAAAAGAAAAATACTTATGACAAGGAAACTAGAAATGGAGCAAAACTTTTGAGCTGAGCTCAAGTTCAAGAGCCAGGCAGCCGAGAAGACACAGAAAGTTACTAAAAGAGTAATTACATTGATAAAGTTGTCTTACCACGAGAACATGCTCAAGTAGTCCCAAGTATCCAATGGCACATTCATTGCCATAGTGGAGGGCTCTCCTCTGCACATCCTTGCTGACCTCTGGATGATAGGCAGCCTCCTATAAGTACATTACAGACGTTTTTGAATATTGTCAGGCTTATGTAATTCCCCGCTATTTTTTCGCCAAATTTAGATTTTTGTTTCGATCTACGCTCACTGAAGAAAAAGAAAAAAAAATTACAGTATAATCTTGACAAAAATCTATACCGGCAGCTACTAGCTGTTTATCATTAGCTGCACTCCTCCACTGGGGGGCGCCATTATGGTCTTCATCTTGCATTCGAACTCGTAGCAACCTTGAGGTCTCCGAGTTTACAAGTTGTAATTACCACTTCGAGCGGCGTTCCAAGTGGGACGTGGGAAATTTACCAGTTGCCTGGAATAGAGTTCGGGAATGTGATGTCATATCGCTAAGCATTATGGGATTAGCAGCAATTGTAAACTAAAGGAGATTTTAAAAGTTAAAATACTGGAGTTGTTGTTCACATTAAAACACTTGGACACCACAGTGAGTTTGATGTATTTACCAGCAGTAACTCAGCAGCTAACGGAGTTGTTCCACTGCTTTTTTCTCCACTTTTTATACTGTTTTAGCTAATGTTAGTCAATGGAAATGTATGCTAACAGCTGCAAAGATGGCGGATCTCCATGGTAACTGTGGACTTTCCCGAACTCTATACACCATTAGTCTGGACAATGATTGCCAGTGGTATGTGTGGTAACTATCCATTTATAATGTTCAATCCCAAAATCTGTTACACTCTTGACCATTACCCTCAAACATTATTCTTGTAAAGCCCACTCAGTCTTCTGAAGCTACGTACCTTGGACGAGTGCAGCATATCAGCAATAGCTCTTCGACTGAGGTTAGCTGTGGCGATGATGTCCTCCTGACGACATGAATTTCCAGCGGCCACAGCCTTTGCTGTTGCCATGGTGATTCCTTTAGTCATACGAATAAACTCTTCGGGTGTTGTTGTCTTTGGAGGTGGATCCGAACTGCTGAATACCTATTTAAAAAAACAAAACCCATTATTAAAAGACTAGTAACTCATGGAGAATTAAACACAAGTTACTTACAGCCAACTCCTGCTTGATATGTTCAATTGTGGCCTCTAATGCTCTCGTACCCTTTGTAGCTTCATCCTCTACAGCTTTTACCGTCTTTAAGAGTGATGTCACATTGGTGACCATTACCTACAATCACAGTGAAAGTAGTTAATTGGAAATGTTATCGATCTACATCTTGTTTATCCTATAAACGGTTTAAATAATCAGTTTTGTGCTGTACCTTTGCAGAGTTCTTTAGCTGAAGCATGCTGGGGTCATCATGAGGTTTACCCGCAGCTGCTTTCGTTGCACTAATAAGATTGCCAAGAGCTTTAGCCACATCTTTGACGGCATTAATCAGCACAACCTGCAAAGTACATTTGTATGATCATTTGCATCATGATGAATATTATTGCTAAATTATAGATTAGGCACAGCTAATGCTTTACCTGAGTCTCCGGATCTTCAGACCCAAGGCTGGCTGCCCCGAGTTTAACCACATCTGCCAGTCTGGTGATGGTGGTCACAGATGACTGGGCAGCCTGGGCGAGTTTCTCCTGACTGGCACCAGCTCCAGACACCAACAGCTTAGTGTCTTCAACCAGTGCCTTGGCCGTCTTCAAGATGTACTCTCTGAACATAGAAAAGTCACGTTATGGTTTATATAATAATGTATATTCAGTCTTCACGAATGCAGCACCTGTGGTCAGCAAAAGTCTCTGCATTTTCTCTGTTCAGTGTGCCCGCAGTGGCAAACATGATGGTAGTGTCCAGGTCTGCAATAATTCCTGACACAGCGCTGGCGGCTGTGATACAGGCCTGAGTGCCACGATTTCCAGCCTGGAGAGCTGCCAGAACATGAGAGACCTATAGAAACAAAAACAGGTACTTTAATAAAGATAACTTACCAGAACAGTTACAAATGTAAGAATTGTATATTTCCTAAACTTATTTTACCTTTTCAGAGACTTTTCGTGCACTTTCTATGAGCTCTTTCTTGGTAAAAGAGTCGTTCGGGCTGCATTGTAGAGCACCTGCCTTCGTCACCAGACTTGTGCAGCTGAAACCCAGCTCACCCACTTGTTTTTTAATGTGATGGCCAATCTAGAATCAACACAATGAGACTGTTAATAAAAATGCAAAAAAGTTAAAGGTTAAAGGAGATTTGATAAAAATATTTACTTCGTCACTCTCTGCTGTAAGAGCTGCATATTTAGCTTCTGTGGCCAGATTCTCAAATTCATTGGTTAGCTCGTTGGCAAGTCCTCCTAGATCATCAGGGTTGGTGTTGGACTTTGTGACCTTTAAAATTAAAAAGAAACCGAATCATCAATTAGCTCTGCATTTTGATACTTATCATCGACGTACCATCTCTTGCATATTGACTGCAATAGCTTTGGCGGTTTTGACCATAGTGGTCTGATAGTCCACAAATGTTCCTTCAGGATCAAGAGCCGGAGTTTCTTCCATTCTATTGATGGCATCATTGATTG
This sequence comes from Neogobius melanostomus, assembly GCA_007210695.1. Taxonomy (NCBI): domain Eukaryota; kingdom Metazoa; phylum Chordata; class Actinopteri; order Gobiiformes; family Gobiidae; genus Neogobius; species Neogobius melanostomus. Next base: position 4,994,871 of record VHKM01000393.1, read on the forward strand.
AATCCACCATACCACCCACAGCACCTGCTGCACTGGCTGCTTCAGCCAGAGTGGCACCAAGATCATCTACTGCCTCCTTCATCATTTGCACCGACTCTTCAAGAGCTTCCTGCATATGTGCTGCCTGGACACAAGAATAAGAAAAAGTATTACATATAAATTTGTTATGCTTTTAAATCAACAATTGAATACCTTAGGGTTTCCACCAGCCTCCTTAGCAGTGTAGAGCATCTGCAGAGCAGACTCTGCTAGCGTCTTAGTCTGGTCTAAAACAGCCATCTGCTGTTGACTGCTGAGAATCTTTGAGGCTGTGCCAATGGCAGCCATGATTAGGGGCTCAAAGTAGCTGGCCATTTGAGACACCTGTTAGCAAAAATGTGTGCCATTTTTAGTAAATACTGGTCAGGTATTACTGTAAGTAATCATGTATAATCATGATGAAAAGTACTTAATTGTTTATTTACCTTGTGACCAAGTTGAGAGGCCTCAGATCGGGCGGCAACAGCCACAGGTTCAATCAAATTACTAATTTCATGAACTGAAGCCGCCATCTGCTCATGAAGAGTCTACAACACACAGCATGAAATGTATGTGAATAAAAAAACATGTTTGAACATCTTGTGCATATAGCCTACGTTTCAAGAAGGAAAAAGGCATTTTCATAGATACACACTGATCACACATGCCATAGACTTTGCAACATTTGTCAATACTGAATTCGGTTTAGTATTGTATTTAACAGTAGGGAGCTTGCCTCCATAGAGATGTCATCTCGAGGTGTAAGCTGCTGACTGATTGCAGCAAGAGAGGCTTGGTCCACCTCACGGATGCAGTTATTCAGCACTTCAATGGCATTATCACACTCTCGCTGCCCAGGTGCCTTATCTCTACACATTCGCATGACAGTAGAGTAAATAATTGTTATAAAATAATACAGAAACCTCAATAATATGGCCATATAAAGTATTTCCATACCTCATGTTGGTAATAAGCTTCTTGATGGAGTCTGACACGGTCCTTGAATGACCTGCCAACACTGACCACTTCGGGGGGTCTTTGGGGTTAACAGCAAGAGAGCGAGCCGTCTCAATCAGACCTGTTGAACTTTCCAACATGGTCTGAGCTGCTGCAACAATGGGCTCCATAGCAGCATGACCCTGTCATAGAAATTAGAGTTTATTTATAAAACAAATAAACATGTCAACTAAAGTTTTGATGCGATAAAAGCAAGACAATACTTCAGGACTAATTTGAGCAGGAATGCTGGCAAACTCTGGGTTTGAGGCAAAGGCTGTGAGGTTATCCACGGCTTCAATAAGAGGACCAGTAGAAGCCTTACACTTTTCTCTGTTCTCCTGGTTAAAAGCTCCATCTAAAGCCTATTTATGAAGAAACAATGAATTGATTACCATCTAGAGCTTTACAAAGAAAATAATAAAGATCAATAACTACTGAAAATGTGCCACTAATGTCTGTTGTATTAAGTAAAAATGAAGACAGAAACTACTGACCTTAATAGACTTGACCAAGTTAGCAGTGGTATTGGCCACCTCTTTGGCAGACTGCACAAATTGTCTTTTGGCGACTGGGTTGGGCGTCTTCGACGAGGCCAGGCGGCATGCATTACATAATGCAGAAGTGTGCTTTGCCACAATGGTGGCTGCAGACAGCACCTGGTAAAAAAAACAAACGTTGTGAATACAACAGTGACCATGTTCTTTATACTAAGCTTAACAGTTTAATACCTGAGACTGGGTGCAGGCTGGATCTACCAGGTTTTGACAGGCCATCTGGATCGACTGATTAGCTCTGGCAAACTGAGCAGGATCCACCAAACCCTTTTGGCCAGCAGTACTGTTGGGATCAGATACTCCCAACAGATAGGCAGCCTAAAAAGGGACTTTGGTAAGCACCCTTTAAGGGATATGAACCTAAATACTAGGTATAGCTTTCTACCTGTGCCGCTGCTTCTGTAAGGCCGCACAGCGCTTTGGAGCCAGCACTGACAGAGTCCCCAAATTCGGGTAAATTGGAGTTCTTGGCATTGTGGGAAATACCTGCCATGGACTCACCAAGTACCTTTAACAGAACCCCAATAATACTTATTTCATTCCATAAAGAAAATTACGATATAACAAGATGTAAAACCAGTGCAGCAATTACATATAGGTAAATCAAAGGAGCAAAAAGTGTACCTTGGAGTTCTCCATGACACTGTCAATACAGTCAAAGTAAGACAAATCATTGACTGCTTCAGTTGGGTTCTCAAGCATTCCTTTCACAGACTGCAGTAAAAACAAAACAGAAAATTACCAACAATCACAACTTTAAAGTAATACAATTATATTTGAAACAGAACTTAACTTAAGTGGTCAATGTGTGATTTGTACATAAAGTGAATATATAAAAAGGACAAACACCAACAATTAAGCTATTAACTTGGATGTACAACTGAAGCAGTTACCTCCAGTTCTCTAAGAGCATTATCACACTCTTTCTGCCCCGGGGCTTGCTGTGTACACATTGTGATGAGTTGGTTGATGCTGTCTGTAACTGCCCTGTTTATGCACAGAAAAGAAATAGATTACAAAATCTAATAAGACGACAAAATGTGAGCACAACGTGCCCCTTACCGAGCAGCATTTGCAAGCTGGTTTTTGAGATTAGGGGAATTGGGATCAGTGGAGAGGGCCTTGGCTGCCAACAGAAGTTTACTGGAGGACATCGAGATGGTCTTCAAGTTGGACACGACCTGAGTTTGATCTTCCTTTGTCTGCAAAAGTTTAAACAAATACTTTGCCACAGATACTTATATATATATATATATATATATATATATATATATATATATATATATATATATATATATATATATATATTATATATATATATATATATATATATATATATATATATATATATATATATATATATATATATATATATATATATATATAAAAAGAGTACTTAAAGTAGGAAATCTGTGATTGAATTTGACCTTGGAAGTTCCAGCCATGTCAACTCCAGCCTCAAGGAAATTGCTGAAGTCCTTTCCGAATTTGCCAGTGGCTCTGGCCAGGTCCTGAGTGGTGCCCCTGGAGGCTTGGACTACTTCATTTGCAGACTGGTTCAAACCAGCTGCCACCTCATTCAAATGAGCCTGAACCTCTGGGAAAGCTCTACCTCTAGATGGGAACTAGAAAAAGATAACAATGCATCTATATATTCATCACCAATTCTGCATTTGATTCCAATTAAACTAAATAAACAGACGAGAAGCTTCAGAATCAGATGAATAAGTTAACTGTAAAATAAATACAGTAGTTTTCACTAACAGATTCTGAGAGGAGAGTCTTGCTGGCTTCGCCCACTGTGCGGATTGCATTGTCCACATCCCTCTGTCCTGGAAGGCAGTTTACACTTCTGTTAAGGGCTTGAGACACTGCCTTTGCAACCTGCAGACACAACAGAGTTTATTGTTTTCTATAGGGCTTAGGTTTCGTGTGGTAACTTCCTAGCCTGAGGTTGTCTGACCTGAGCAAGCCTCTGCTGACTTTCTGCATCTCCAGGCTTAGCAATAGCCCTCTTGGTCTCTTCAATGAGGTTGGCTGACTTGTCCATGACATCTCCAGCACAGTCCAACATAGCATGACGAGCGGGTAAGTCTGTGGTAGTCGCTGCGACACCACGGGCAGCAGAGGCTAGTGACTTAAGAGCCTGAGCCACATCTCTGGCAGCCATACCTATATTCCAATAAGCAAGACATATTCAGTATGAGTGTTTACATCAATACATTTGCAACATTTAAAAAACACAATAACAGTGGCATGTCAGCTTAAGCTGAGGTGTCACACGCTTTAACTCTGAAACACCCACCTGTATAGTTTTCATTGCCCTGGGTGGCTTCACTCAATAACTGAGCAATGGCTGAGCTCACAGCCTTGGTGCTGGACCCAAGATCCTGGGAACACTTCTCCAACTGAATTATAAAAAAAGGAACTCACAGTAATTGTATGATACTGCTTTATTTCATTTATTTTTCTTATGTGAAATGCACATTACATTTGGTAAATAACCAAAATGTATCAAATGTATTGTGTGCAATACAGTATCACTGTCTGTGAATGTTGATAAAGAAGGACATGAAGAGTGATGGCCTCACCGTTTCCCCAGGTAATGGCTTAAGTTTGCCCTCTTCAGATGAAGTCTTAGCCTCATGCATGTCCTTCTCTAGATCTCGAATCATTGACAAAGCATTCTCTATCTCCAGAGGGCCACATGCTTCCTGCGCCTGCAGCAAACACCAGTAAAAAAAAATCACAACAGTTAAAAACAAAATAAGTGCCTTAATACATCAATATTTTTTAACATCTAAATGATGAATGCTTCACCTTCTGGGAGGCAGTACGCAGCTCAGCTAGAGCACTTGCCAGGTTCTTGGCACATTGGCTCAGCTGCATGGCAGAGGCCTGATCAGCAATGGTAGGAACTGTAGCTTTAGATGAAGTAACCATTTTAGCACCAGGCTGCAGATACATAGGGACAAGTAATCATACATTTAATTCAGCATATTACATATTGGTGCATTGACAATATGAGCTGCAAATGTGGCAGTTACCTGTAGGAAGTTTTGGCTGGCACTGATAAGAGCAAGCTGAGCACTGGGACTATCAGGCTGAGACTGGCTGCCACGAACGCCCTGGACCAGTTGAGGGATTTGTTCTGCCACTCCCTACATTGAGAATAATTATAACACATTTGAAATGAACGATGGATCTTATAGTTGTATTATAAAAGCATGTGACAGATTGATAGTGTGAATTTACCTTGCAGCTCTGAACCAGTTGCTGTTGAGCAGCCAGGTTTTTGTTGGATGAGGCAGCATGCTGAGCAGCAGCGATTGTCTGAGTGGCAGCAGCAGCGGCTTGCTTCGCAGCATTCTGAAAGGAAACAATTACAGTTACACATATGATGTTTCAGATTTGCACAGGATTGTGTTTTCTTTTGTTTATACCTCCAGTTTGTTAATCAAACGTTTTTTGATGGCATTCTGCGCAGCAGCATTAGTCGCCATACGGAGCCCTTCAGCAGCCTCTCGTAACTTCTGCTGCTGTTCTTCACTGTCTGGGTTTGCTGCAGCACCCTGGGGTAGTGAACACAACAAGAATGTGTTACATTTTAGGTGTAGTTTGTTCTACATTTGTTCTACAGTCCAATTTCAAAACTATAATAAAATAATTACAAATCAATTCATTTAGCTACCGTTTCTAAATTGTGTCATTAACAGAATCCATTGTGCAAACCTTAGCAGCCTCCACCATCTTGGCAGTGGCATCAGCCAGCAGCTTAGCGGCTGAGAGGAGCTTGCGTGAGTTCTCCAGGTCGGACTCTCCTTCTGCATCCATCTTGATAGCATTCACCAAATCAGAGGTGGCCTGGGCAAGGATCCGCGCCTGTCGAACCATTTCACCTGGAGAATCAACACAAGGTAAGAACAAATAAACAAGCAAGTGTGTTATGCAACATGATAATGTTCATTTACAAACAAAGGTAAAAGCATTTCTATGTATGAGACAAGAGACAGAGAAATACATTTAAGAAATAAAAATGTTCTCTGATGTTCAAGAGAGTTTGACCGTCATACGTAATTAAGGAGGCCGTAGGCAGCGAAAACCAACTTATTAGCAGGACTAGAATTAACAACAGCGAGAGAGGCTCGTAGCGTGTCGCTACGGAAATGCAAAAACAATGCCAACAGCCAACATACCTGCATCACCCATTGAGCTGAAAATGTTTTCAGTGACATCCAGGATGCGGTCTGTAGCTTCTCCATGGCGTCCGATGGGGTGACCTCCACTGGCGTACTGTTTGATGTGCTGTAGCAGGTCATTCAGAGCTTGGGTCACACCTGTAGCAGCTGTGCCCACCTGTTTGAGCAGGCCCTCGTCGCTGGTGGCTCCCTGCGAGGCATCAACGCACCCCTCCACAGATTTGGCCACCAGCTTTCCTGCCTCAATCAGCTGCTCCTGGCATACAGGTGAGCTGATGGTGGGAGCAACAACCTGCAAGAAACACCAATAAGCAAACATTTTCGTATTACTTCATAGCATCTCGATATTGTAAACCACTTCAGTTAGTCAACAACAGCTAACCCTGGTGCAGGCCACAAGCTGAGATGTGGACAAGGCGCATTGTGTGGCCGCTGCAATCACTCTGTTCTGCTGGGCCGAGTCCTCCGTCTTCTGGGCCACATTCTTGGCTTTGAGGACTAGAGCTGCAGCAGCATTAGCTACTGCTTTTGCCAACTGCATCAACATGTCCTAGCAAAGAAACAGACAGATGTAATATCCAAACAATAAAGAAATATTAAGGAACGATTGAAGGCAGATTTCAGTAATTCATTATAATTCTATTACCGCATGTTAGCTTTGTCTTTGAGATGCAACTTGTGATTTGATGATTTACCGCTCATTGAAAATTATTTTGCCAAATTTACAGAGAAATTAATAGAATATAATTTCAAATAAGATAAAAATTGATTAATAAAGTTTTGAAGTAAGATTATGATTGTATCAATTATAGGTGAATTTTGTTGGATCAGTTGGATTTAAGGTTCAGTTCTGTTACCATTAATTGACAAAATGGTATTCTTCTTTGTGACCCCATCAAAGATCCTTTACCTAAAAACTGTTACATAGTACATAAACCATCAAAGAAGATTGCCGAATGCAGGTCAGTCAGTGTTTTCAGTAAATGCAAGTACTTTTCAGTCATTATGCTCTTATTAAAACATCTACAGTAAAGTAAAAGACGTGCTCACCTGGAATTGTGGATCAGTGTCGGTTTCTCCAATGTGTGACAATAGTTCTCCACTCGCCTGACCCACATTTCCTGCCGCCTGCAGCAGAATCTGTCGAGGCTGAACAAAACAAAACATGTCCTAAAAGACAAAAGATACAGACCTCCTCAAAAAAGTACCGCTCCAATGGTGTACCTCTGTGTTGGCAGGTTGGGCAGTCTTGAGCATATCTGACACTGCACAGGCCAGGTTTTTAGCAGCACCCAGCAACTGCTGGCCATTCGCTCCTTCATCCTCCATTAGGGCAGCTAACAGTTTAACGCCCTTGGACATCTCCGTTAAATTTGATGAAATTGTCGTAACAGCACAGCCCACTGCCGTGTAGTCTGTTTCTGCAGGGTCACCTGAGGCCAAGCACAGAAAATATCTTCATCCTTCATCCTCAATGTATTGGTAGTCCTGGTCATATTATTACAGACCTCCAGTGGAATGACCAGTGGAATGTACAGATGCAGGGCAGTGCAGCCTTACCTGCAGTGAGGTTAACCATAGAGGCGGTGCCTGCTGTGATGGCATCCACCTGGGAGTGGATCTCATGTTTTGACTCATCCATTTTGTTTTTTCGCCATGCTTGAGATGCCTTAAAAACAAATTTGTAAACACTCATTAAAAACCTATAAACTATAAACTGCCAACAGAAAATGTAATTTTAATCTAATTTCTTACAGCATCTGTCCCTAATGGAGGCAAGGTGTCAAAATCATCCAGAGAGGCCTGGGCAGCCTGGACCGCATGCATGCTGGAGTTGATTGTCCCGGTCAGGGCTTGCTGAGCTGATGTCTGTAAATAAAGGCATATGTAATGTTAATAGCTTTATTGTTGCCTTTTGATAGAAAGTGCAATATCAATTACCAGAGGGGGCATATGGCCCCTGTGCATCTGTCCACTGGTTATGTGCTGTTTGGCCTGGGGCATGGAGCCCATCTGGAAGCTCTCTGGACCCCCAGCTCCTGAGCGCATGATTGCTGGCAATGCCACAGAGCCCGTCTCCACTTTTCCTACTCTGTTGAATTGCTGCTGCAACACTGTAGACCTGGATACAGTTGAATGATGGCAAAAATCAATGGTTTGGAAGTATATAATGATATAATTCAAAGAAATATACGAACAACAACAATCAAGAAAAGACAACGCTTTCTATTTAGTCTTATGACAGTAACACTGTTTATATTAATGGAGACAGGAGTAGTACGAACTTTTTAGGTGACACTGAATCTTCCAACATGGTCGATTCTTCATCTCCCTCCAGGCCGAAGTGGTCTTTACTTTTTTTCTGCAGCAACAAAGATCAATGCAGTTCATGGATCGTCCCGTACACTAACTGACTTCCACATTTGACGGGGCAATATGATGACAACGCGAAACAAATTATTGCAGAAGAGAAACTAATTAAATGAAGGGTGTAGCACAAAATTCTAAGTCCTTGTTACAAAAGCATTTTGAAAGGCCCACACGACATTTTCAATAAGATATTTATGGTGATAAAAAGAGAAGATCTGAGGCACTCCGATTAATTAAAAGTCCTTTATTTGATGGGACGTTTGCGACGCGTTTCGGTTGCGTGGCGACCTTCTTCAGGGCATTGGATAATGTGCTCAGTTGCAATCGGAGTGCCTCAGATCTTCTCTTTTTCTCAAACTTTATGGATTCACTCCACTCGATCCTGAAGAGCACCCGGTTTGGACTTTAACTTTGTTACCCACTGGCCCACTCACCTTATCTCCTCCTCAAGGTTTGGAGGTGCCCTGCTTGCACTGGCCCTGGGTGAAACAATACTCATAGGTCCAGCACTAAGTATTGCAGTTACCTTTTTGAGGATTATATCAATATATCCAGCAATGAGTTGAGCAATCTGTTCTCCTTCAGTGGTTTGGACAGAATAATATCCATCCTGATAGTCTCCGAAATCCTAAAAAGAATTAAGGAAAAAGAAACTCAATAATAAGGACAAAATTCAGCAAACAATGAGAATGTTTCAATATTTTACTACTAAAGTGCAGGCTACATGTTTGGGTAGTAAATAGAGGTTAAGGATCCAACAATCAAAGAAAAAAAAACATTAGACAAATAAAATGCATCCCTGAAGTTGTCCTTTACTGAAAATGAATAAAGCTTATTCTAATAAATATTGACATTACACTGTAGTTCTAACTCTTACCAAGGTGAAACTTTTGGGCGAGGCAGCCCAGCGTTTAATGTTTGTCAAATTCCACTCCTGGATCACCTCTTTGGTTTTCTCATCCACTCTCATCACACACTCTTTTGTGATCCCCAGCAGACGAGGGACCAGCTTGTTCTTCCCTTTCATTTTTTCCTAAATGAAAAGGAAAAAATGTGAGTTAGTGAGTAAAATGAATAACTAATGAATAAGAAAGTAGGCAGAAGTTGTTAAGCTGTCATCTGTACTTGCTAGTTTGAGTGTTACAGAGGTTTCTCATCTGAGAAGTTTGTCAGCGGCTAATGATCCTATTTAGCAGCAGGTCGAATATATAACAATCCAAAAGATTGTGAAGGCTTGCGAGTAGCGACCCACTGAAAATGGTTCCACAACTCACTTTTGGGTCCCATTGAGAACCACTGCCTTATACTACCAAATACAGATGACAGCTTAAGAACTTTTGTCCGCAATGAAATGCTCCAGTACAACTGAGAGCTTGCACACACAAGTAGTCAAATCTAAAACTCTAAATTGAAAGCAAGTGTGTGCTCAAGTACTTCCGGTTTGACCCAGAAACTCATCCACCGTTTACATATCCAGAACTCTGATCCTCTGATCACATAACACCAGTTCTGCAACAACTCCACTGACTACCGGTCAAGCAGCGAATAGAGTACAAACTCCTCCTGCTAACCTTCAAAGCTCTCCATAACCTGCCTCCCGCATACTTCTCCGATCTGATTCAGCCATACACCCCAGCACGCTCACTCCGCTCGTTGTCTGTTGTCCACTCCATCCTTTAAACCAGTGGTTCTCAACCTGGGGGTCAGGACCCCCAAGGGGTCGCGAGACAAATTTGGGGGGGTTGCCAGATCATGTAGCAAAAATATACATATTTTATTAGTATATAATATATTTTATGGTAGCATGTGTGTGCTATTTTACCATTATTTGTTAATAATTTGATACATTTTATTTTAGCCATTTGTTTTTAAGAATTATGCAGGCTAATGTTCCCATTTCTCACGGTGTGATGCGGGCGAGGGGGTCACAAACCCCTTTAACTGTTATAATGGGGGTCGCGGCTCCAAAAGGTTGAGAACCACTGCTTTAAACCACCATGGGTGCTCGGGCCTTCAGCCCCTCAGCACCCAGGCTCTGGAACTCACTCCCACTGCACATACATTCACTGGACTATTAATCTTTTTAAGTCCCACATTAAAACACACCTGTTCAGAGCTGCCTACTCTCGCTAAGTTTTAATTACCTTTTAATGTGCTATCGTTTTTACCCTCTTTTAATTGTAAGGTGACCTTGGGTGTTAAGAAAGGCGCCAACAAATAAAATGTATTATTATTTTGACTGCAGCCATTCCCAAAGTCCAGCACAATCTTATAATAATTTACTTTATTCAAAGGAATTTGTTAATATTTTAGGGCCAAAACTGCATAAAAAGCTACATCTACATCAATGACGGTAGACTAAATACTGTTTTAAAGTTTTTTTCTTTCCATCTTTCTTTTTTTTTTTTTTTGTCATTGTACTTGTTTAGACAAACTTTGGGGGGCCCCTCAGTTGCCTCTGAAGCCCACCAGGGGGGCCCGGACCCCATTTTGGGAACGTGAGATTGGTTGTCTCTTCCTCTCACCTTGACCAAAAAGAAAGACACTCCATATGTTTTAAGGGACCTGGCCAGCTTCACATAACTGACTTTGGCTTCAATTTCAGTCATATTCTGGCAGTTTTTATGCGCCTGCAGAAAGAAAGAAAGAATTTTTATTTTTAATTGAACAAACTTGTATGTGACAGCATTCGCACCTGAAAGATCTTTTCTCTCCTTTGTTCTTGATGTACTCTTTTGGTAGGAACTCCTTCAAACTGGGAATTGATATGAACAGTTAAACAAAACTGAATCAGCAATGTTTCAGAAATAACAGCGAAACTTACTCTAAAAATCCTGATTTGTGCTTGGACTCGTTGTGGTCACCAAACTGGATTTGACACTGATAACCAGCGAACTCACAGGCTTTGTCAAAGGAGACTGGGTGAGAGCCGTTGAGAATGTCGTCCCGGGCCTGTTCACACACAAGACTAATGTACAGTTATCTCTCTACAGTGTTTTAGTGCATCTTCACGGCGCGTGATTCAAGCACCTGAACATAGAGCAGGTTGAGCTGCACAGGGTCTCTGGAGTCCACGTTTTGGTCTGAATAGAAAAACTTTCTCCTGAGCAGCAACATCTCAGTTTCCTCCACACCTTGTTCCCTCAGCGTTCGTCCGTGGTCCAGCCAGTTTACTGTTGAATATACAGCAGATAATAGAAACAGAAACAGTGGCTGTTGTAGCTGAATATTTTTGTTATACACTACCGGTCAAAGGTTTGGGGTCACCCAGGCCAGTTCTATAGCTTCTCTAATCAACAGTTTTCAGCAGTGCTAGCTTAATTGCATGAGGATTTTCAAATCATCAATTACCCTTTAACACAATTAGCTAACACAATGTACCATTAGAACACTGGAGCAATGGTTGCTAGAAATGCGCCTCTGCACTTATGTAGGTATTCAAGAGTGCCTTGGAGTTTTATTTTGTTTTCCCATTGGCTTTTTCCATCTGGCTGGCTATCTATTTACTTGTTTTAACAATAAAGGTTGTTTAACTATAAACATTGTTAGTTGTGACCCAAAAAAGTAATAATAATAATAATAAACAATAGGCCCTTGCGACGGCAGGCCGCTCGGGCCTAAAAATGCTAAAATAATCAACTGACAAGGAAGACAAAATTAAAGTTCCCAATGTATCTGATATAATCAGCGAGCCCGTAGTTCTGTGTATTTTTGTATTTTAACACTTACACTGATAAATAATCTGTGATTTTCAATTGTGCTGCACTCTCCCAAATGTATTATGACACATTAGAAATGACCTAGCCTGGCCTTAGCCATCCGTAAACTCCGGTCAATTATAAATTACCTACATGTATGTCTGGGCCTGATCTCAGTGGCCGCGTTACATCGGTTGAATTTCAACCTACCACTCGGCGAGCGGGGGAGGCGGGTGTTGTAGGTGACATCAAGCATTTACCGCGCATTTGCTGGTTGTAGTTCGGCAATGGCGGCGGATACAAACGTAATGGAAGCTCTTCAATCCGTTCTGGCTCGGCTCCCAAATATCCAGAAATTATAACTGAAGCCTTCGAATGCGCAAGGAATGCTCCCAAGAGTTATGATAGAGCTATGATAGAGTTATAATAGCTGCTTCACTCAACTCGGGCGCATTACATACGTCAGCGAAAATCAGATCCAATCATTTCAAAGGAGTTCACCCCTCCCACCTGATAACAGAGCTCAATTGAGAAGATCCAGACCCTTGTACGAAACAAAATGAGTACGAAGGTATGGTAAAACCAGGCTAGAAATGACCAGAACATAAGGATATAACTGGTGGTTGGCTAAACGAGAAACAAAACTAAAAGGCAGTAGTAGTGATCCTGTATATGTGTGTTCTTGTGTGGATTCTCAAACAATGCAGCACTGCCGCAAAACGTAAACATAAAAAGGTAATTATAGTAGTAAAAAATAAAGGTCCTCTGCATACCACTAGGAGGACCACACATACATGGATGGTACATGTTCCGTTCTATTCTACTCATCTCTAAATCAAACTATTACGAATATTGTGATGTCACATGATCCTTACACTCATCGTCCGTGTGTAGTTTTTGCTTCAGTTTCTCCATCTTCTTGTCATCTCGGAGCAAAGTCTTATCTTTTCTCAGCGTGCCGGTGGTCTCCTCTTTTTTCTCCTCCCCAATGTCATGCACCAGGGAATACTCGTCATAGTTTGTAATTCCTAGCAGGCAACGCAATGAACATGAGCTAATAATTGTTGTATTACAGCTATCTTGATTGTAAAACACAAAATCAACAGACTTACCAATCCGCGCACAGATGGTCATGAGCATATCACTGACAATTTTGGAGTCATCCACCATCACAGTCTTCACTGTACCGTCCAACATACGGATCTTCAGGGGCCTTTGCTTTTCTTGTATTCTAGGGTATCCTACATCACAGGAAAATAATTATATACCAGTACAAGTCAAACGTGTAATGTAGCACTAAAAACAGTAGATCTGGAAGGTTTTCAGACCTCTTTTATTACAGTGTGCCAGTGTAGGGTTCAAAAACTTTGCATGCCACAACCCCTAAAATTGTCATGCAAGCAATTTGTGACCCCCATTTTAAATTGTTTTTGGTGCAATTGATAAAAAATGCTACAATGAATTACCTAGAAGAAGAAGTTTCCCTTGGGGGAGACTGACAGAAGCGCTGTCGCGACTGCACACATCTGCGCCAAAGGTCCCTCTGACCACCATTATTCATTCATTCATACACGTCATTCAGCCTGGCCAATACATGTTTTAGTTGTAGGGGAAACTGGAGTACCCGGAGGAAACCTACGCATACACGGGGAGAACATGCAAACTCCACACAGAAAGGCCCCGTCCAGGTGGGAATCGAACCCTGGACCTTCTAGCTGTGAAACGAGAGCACTAACCGCTGTGCTACCGTGCCGCCTACAATAAAGTATTCCAAATATATTAATACGAAAAAACAAGAAAACTATAATTCCATTCAGACCAATTCCATTCAGTGCCTATGATACAGAAAGATACAGCCTAGTAGCCTGAGTGGAGGTTTTTAAGAATGGAAAGAAATCACCATTTCAGCATCAGATTACATAATAACAGAAACAAATAGAAAAGGCATGAGTTTGAAGATTCTGTGAACTTTAAGGGCTATATGTTAAAAGCATGTTTCTACAAAATAAAACAATCCATATTAATGGTTTGATTGCTCATAAATAACAAACTCTTTTGGATTGATTGTCATTCTGATGAAATGCCCACAGACATTACAGCTGTGTTAAGTGGTGTTTGTGTGACTCACGCCATTCCTCAGCATGTAGTAATCAAGGGCCTTTCCTGCCTCCAGCCAGATGCCTTTCTTTGGGTCTTCGTCGGACAGAAATAGGCCATAGTCATTTGCTAAAAAAAAGAAAATGAGTTCAGAATTGACTGCGCTACACAAATAAAATAAAAAAGTCACTCTGTGATCATTACAATGTTGACTGCAAACTAAGCGGTGATTTTGGTCTTTGTTTTTTGCAGTGTAATGACAGGTCTGAACGTGAAGAGCAGAAACATTTGTATTTAGATTCTTCAAAAAAAGTGTTAAAATAATAACATTTTTAACTAGTTAAAGCTGCCCTCAGCTATGTCTTTTTTTTGTCAGTAGGTGGAGTAGTGAACTCTGCTCTGCTTTCATGAGGATATCAGCTGCATCAGAGCGGGTCGGTCAAATGTTTGTCAGTTCACGATCTTTTTGTAAACTTCTGCCACAACGCTAAACTCTGACTGTGGTAGCCGCCAACTGTTGTGGCTTCTGCTGCTTCAAACATTTGTGATCTCTGCATGCGTTTACATGGTGAGGGGCAGATGACTGAGGGTGTGTGTTGGGGGTGAGGTGAGGGAGGTGCGGAGCTTGTCTGCTTCTGCAGGGAAAAGTAAGCTCCCGGTTTGAAGGTGGCGCATCTAGCGATGTAATGTGGGAATGCAACCAGTTTAAGGCAGAATAATACTTGTCAATATGTCAGGGGAAAAAAACATTTCTAAATGAGCTAATTAAACAAAGTGTATTATATTGTGTTTACACTGAATTTGCTTTAGTAGTGCCAGTCCTGAGGTGTGGTTTTCTGTAGAGTGTGACTTTGTGAATGAAGTGGTAATGAAATAACTTCCATATACAAGATGCCTCAACAACAAAGCTCTTGTGAAAGGGAATAATGACCCTCTGATCTGTGTGTCACTCACGCTGGCCGAGCTGCGCTTCAGGCACTCTCTCTCTGATGATGCGGCAGGCGTCGTACACCATGGTGGAGGGCTCAAACTGCATGGTCTTCACCACGTTGCCCACACCAATCTTTAGTGACAGGGCCACCATGACTGCTGTTCTGCACCTCCACCCAAGTCACTCCTGCATCCAACAGGGAAGAGTGATCAGGTTTACACATTTTAAACACTAAATTGAAATATTTTTCAAATATATTTTAGTTTAGTTTCAAAACAGACAGATATGTTTACCGATGTTCTTATCAAGTTATTTTGTCTATACAGCAAACTTTCTCTGCAGACAGAATGGGGTTAGACACTTCCCTCTTACAAAACCCACAAGCTATAAATGTCCAGCATGTCCAGCTACAGAGGAAGAGATAGAAATGAAGCAGGTTTCTTTTAAAGTCTATAGCGTGGCTGTGGCAGCAGAGAGCAGTGAAATGACAGGGCGCCACATGAAACAGTGTGACATATGCTGCTCTCGACGTTTGGGGAGATTAAATGTCACAACACAGACGCCCTGCCACCCTCTGCCTCACGTCCTGCTGACCCTGTATCACTGGTAGTTCCTCCTTTCTCTGGCTCCATCATGACAAGCAGACATAGCAGGCGCTAGAGCTACAGGCCCAACAAGTTTAGTTTACACTCACTATATTGCTGTGGACTGTGGTAGAAAAGGAACGTACATTTAGTGACAAATATGCACAACTGCTGCTGTCTGGTCTCTTTCGGTTGCACATACAAAAAAAACATAAGATAAGATAACACTAAAAATATATCTGAAACCTCAAGCCCAGAAAACAGTGACTCTCCATAGTAACAACCTCTGCTATTCAACACAACATGCTCATCAACACCGCCCAGTGCCTCAGCAGCTTTCGTCACTTATGAAGTAACACTGAACCAGCGATTTCACTTTGGTGTAGTTGAGGACTAATCTGCAGCTTCTTTCCCAGACAAAGTTGGGCCTGTCTTTCCCTTGGAATGACAGCGATTCCCACTCTGATGTTGTGATGTCATTTCCTGTTTCAAAAATCCCTCCGCCACCATATAAGGGCATCAGAGCCATTCGCATGCTCACAGGTTTCAGCTGGGGGGCAGTGTATCCTGTTTATTCAGCGTAAATGGTAGCACACTCCACATGGCCAGAGGAAAAGGTGGTCAATGACACATGTCTTAAAAGCTGATTCAGGTGTTTGAGACGGTTTTGAAGTTTCCTTTCAAGGCATTAATAAGAGAGAGAAAAAAAATCAGTTCTAACCATTCATCTGCAAGAACTGCTCAACTGCCAAGGGTTCAACAGACTCAAAAAAAATCTTTAGGGAGTAGCAAAAAATTGTTGCACAAATTCCTGCAGCTCCACCCAACAAAGAGGAAGTACCGGGTCACAACAGCAATTACTTCAGTTGCTGAGGAAAAGCGTGGTCTGACTTCCAAACTTGCTGCAATACAAGCAAAGTCACCTTTATGGACAAGAGAGCAACAATGTAGTCCGGCAGCCAGTCTATTACATAATTGCTGCTTTTAGTTCAGAAATATAAAAAGTGACACACATGCTTCTGCAGTGCAAGCAAAATCAACTATGTGAACTTGAGCGGCTTAGTCAAAGACAATAACACTTATCCCATAGATTCCAAGCTTGGACTGTGGGAGATGAATAAATGTGGCATTGGCATCCGACTGAAACATCATCCAAATTTAGAAACATGTCATGGTTGTTTATGATTACTCACTGGAAAGACAAGGCTGCATTAATTTATCACAACGCACCAGAGAAGTGCATTTCCTTTTTTTTTGTGTGTGTGCTGTGGAACTGATAAGAGGAACCCGGGATTAAGAAATGTAAAACCAAATGACAAGCTACTGACACTGTCCTTACACAACAGACATCATGCAATAAATACAGGAATTACACACAACCATTTTCTAATCAAAAACACATTAAATACTTTCTGACAAAACACTGGTGTTTGCCGCACACTCATAATAGAAAAAATAACAACAATAGTAGCTTTGTCAAGTGATTATCGATTAACTGTTAACCACCAGTTTGATGCTGTTGTACATTACATTTCATATAAAAACTATTTGTTCCCAGTAAAAATCATGAAACCTGATCTTAAAAGTTGGATTATTAACTAAAACCAAATTATAGGCTTGTATATCTAAACAACGGCCAATTCAAAAGGTCCCTTATATGCAGCAGAACAATTAACTTTTAGATTTCTTTGGAAATAATTAAGCTCATAGCGGAAATCAATTGATTAACCGATCATAAACACCCGATACAGGATGTATACAGGAGGTAGCAAGTCAAATTCAATGCTAATTTAATGCACTACATTTAATACACTATTTTTAATGCCACGAACAAAACAAATTGATGCTTTAAGAATTTCTAAACCGTTCCCCTACATCAGCAGTCTGCAACCTGCGGCTCTGGAGCCACATGCAGCTCTTCAGCCTCCTTGTAATACTTCCCTTTGACCTTGACCAAAAAATTATTAAAAAAACATAACACAATGTAACTCCAAGTGTTCCCTTTATATCAGACGTGGGCAAACTCCGGTCCGCGGCCCACATACGCGGGCCATATACGAGATGATTCAATCCAGCCCACGATTTGTAGGGCATAAATGATGTAAAAAAAAAAAAAAAAAAGTCTCTAGCCCATTCCTGTGCAGAGTTATGATTTTTTAAAGAAATTACCAGAATGCTCACTCCAGCCACTAGGGGGCTGCTTAAATAAAAATAAAAGGAAAGAATTCCACACGTTTCCAGCAGAGGGCACTGACATAATGAGAGATCAGGATATAAACAACACGGTGTAGCCACGTGGGAAATGGACAGTCTGTTCCTGGGCGGCTGTGGCTACAATAGTAGCTTACCACCACCAAGTGTGGACTGAATGAATAATGATTACAGTGTAGCAGAAACATGTGACACAGGCTTGTAAAGTGCAATACAAGTGTAAGCCGTTTTTAACAGGCTACAGTCGGGCTCATTATTATTCATTTATTGAAAAAGGTTTCCTCAATAGTATTTTCCCAATCAAAACATAGTTTTATTTTGGAGATTTTGTTTATGGACCCCAGCAATACACTCCAGATATATTTGGCTCACACTGGAAAATTGACTTGGAGACCCCGCTATAGTGCAGCGCTTCATTTCCCACAAACTCCGTTTGAAGGAAGCGCAGAGGTGTTTTCAGTGCGATGGTCGAAGTTAACGAGGATAAGAAGTTGAATAACCTAAATAACGATGCATACACATGCGCATCCTTGGCCTTTACAGAAAATAATGGTCCTACTAAATAACAGTAGGTATCAGCTATTCAAAATACACAAGTTAGTGTAATGTACAATAGGATGAAGTTGAGCAGAATAAGTTCCAGTTATTGTACGTGTGGCCCTCCGGCTCAATTCAACCGGTCCAAAGTTTGGGGTCACCCAATCCACTTCTATAGTTTCTCTAATCAGCAAAACAGTTTTCAGCAGTGCTAGCATAATTGCACAAGGGTTTTCTAATCATCAATTACCCTCTAAACAATATTAACACAATGTACCATCAGAACACTGGAGCGATGGTTGCTGGAAATGCGCCTCTGCACAAATATGTAGGTATTCCATTAAAATCACCTGTTTCCAGCTAGAATAGACATTCACAGCATGAAGAATGTCTATACTCTATTTCTGAATAATTTAATGTCATCCTTGTTAAAAAATCAGTGATTTTCTTTCAATAATAAGTGTATGTATTCTATAAATAGATTTATTTCAGACTCGGAGCTGATGTAGGTTTCTGCTGTATGGTGTTTCAATTGATTGCTGTCTGTGAAAGAAACCCCAGAGAGCACACTGAAATGGACTTACTTTTTAAAAGCTGCTAAGCTGCAGTAAATATTGTATTGATATTAAAGTTGGCTACTTTTTATTTTAATTTTACACAAATATACGAAGGACATGATTAGACAACACAAGGTTTGCTATATATTTTACAAACACATAACATTTTCCAAACTAATGGTGCATTCCAGGCAACTAATAACTGGTATTTTCCCACTTGAAAATGACTTACGACCTCAGAGCGTCCAGCTGAGTGACGCTCTCAAGAGTGACGCTGCTCGCGAACAACATTTAACAGCAAATAAATGGATCTGATTTCACAGACCCGTTTGTGTGACAATCTAGGGTGTCTTGCCCTGACTGATATCCCAGTGTATAAAACATACAGGGGAGTATCATTCTGGAGTAAGTAATAGAGGTGCACCGATCTGATCGGTCACCTATGATGATCGGCCGATCACGGCCTAATTTTTGTGATTGGTGATCGGTGAAATCAGACTGGCCGATCAAACGTAGATTTCACAGACTTTCTTACAGTAGATAATCTGGTGAAAACTCTGCAGTATAGCGCCGCTCTAAACCTAGTTTTAAATGTAATTCATGGCTACACAACAGCTCTGGATGTACTGCTCTAAGGGCCGGCTGTATCCCTCTGCGCCTGGCGGCTCTACTCGTTTCCAGACTGCAGTGTAACTAAACAAAACAACGACGGGGCTAGAGCTAACCCGCTACGCTTTAATAAGGTTCGTGACCATAAAATATCAGCGTATGGGACTTCTAACAGGAGGCGAAGGAGACTATGTGCCATGTGCAATTATTGGGTGCTAGTCGGAATGCCTCACTGCCTTAATGCCCCAGTCCGAATGAAACTACGATCAGAGGCAAGGGTCATTGTCTTATTTCACTGAGAAAATGTGCTCTTTAGTGCTGAAGTGTCACTAAATGGCTGCAAGTCAAAAGAGAAAGTAAAACGCATATGTGTTTGGCACCTCATGTGGAAGTTTTCTTCAGAAATAATAAATAATAATAATAATAAAGTTGGAGGTTAAACAGGACAGTGTAGATTTCTAGCTAGTATACAATATTCAAATCACCCAATAAAACACTTCACATTTAGAAAAGCCCAGTATTTGTCACTGTTAAATTATGAATCATAATAATCAATTACAACCATGTGATCGGAGGGGCAATGATCGGTATCGGCCGATCAAAATTTTAGTGATCGGTTTCAAAAATCCTGATCGGTGCACCTCTAGTAAGTAAGTATCATCTTATTCCACATCAAAGGTGCATTATGCAACAAACAAAAAAGCTTTATATGTAAAAGCGCGTATTTGACCATGGCTGCTTAGCATAGCGCCTTTAATTACCATCTCAGTGGCCCCAAGACGCACTAGTATAAATTGTTTTTAGCGTTTCTGGCAGGTCTTCACTGCTGATTGAACTGTCTCCATGGTTATGTATACATTCCATCCAGAAAACCTACCAGAAACCCTGAAAACAAATGGTCCTGGAGTGTTAAGGTGTACTTTGTTGTCCCCGTTGGCAAATATGTCTAGTTTGATATATTATTTGTAAAGAAAAGATCAAGAAGAGCATTGGTCACAAAAAAGTTGACACTGAGGCACAGGAAATGGGCAGAGTGGCATGGTTCTAAAACAACGATTTCATATTTCCTGCAAAATTGTGTGCGCATTATTGATATCACTTTTCATCCTCATCATTTGGTCACCATCTGTGACAGCCAAGGCTATTTCCATGGCGTGAAACAAGAATAGCAGGTCTAACTTCATTAAACCACAATGGAAGAAGGTTGCTGATGAAGTATTGTGTGGGGCACTGACTGCCAAGACTTTCCTGTACAGATCAGCAGTTGGCAGAACACATTCTCTGGCCTGTAACCAGATTTTACATTTTGTCTGAGACTTTGAGACATTCCATCATGATGAAGTTGACCAAGCCCTCACCCCTCACAAGTCATTGGGAGGAAAGGGGCAAGTCTTGATGGAGCTTCAGCTGTTGCATGCTCGGTTTGTCTGAGAAAGAGTACATGAGTACATTGTTTATTTGGTCGGGACAGTCCATGTTAATGCACACACACTTGGGTCTCATGCATGTAAACACGCAACGCCGGATTGTAGCCATGGGCTAATTTGCATATGTTGTCCCCCACTCACACTCTCAAACACACTTCATATTGGCCTATTGTACATGATTTTAGTGGTAGGGGAACCCGGAGACCTGAAACACCTTAGGACTTATTTAATATCATGCAATCAAGCTCATACAATTACTGTGTGCAAAGGTTTTTAGTGGTATTTTAGAAATGCCATTGAATATTACTGCTTAACAACAATACTGCATTAGTCTTATATGGCGCTTATCCAGATGCTCAGAGTCGCTTTACAATGTTATTCAATGAATGAATGAATAATTACATGCATTATTCATTCATTCTATACTCGGTGGTGGTAAGCTACATGAGTAGCCACACCACCTCGTGCTGAAATTTCTTCGAGCATGAGGGTCACAATTTCCATTTTATTTACTAATAAATAGGATGATTTGCTTCTTCTGCCTGTTCACTTCACTGTGATTGGTGAAATCCACCTATCAGACGCACAGAGCATTAGAGAAGCTGACCAAAAGTAGAAGCAGCTCTACACATGTTTGAGCTTAGGGCAGACGGTCTCAGACAGATGGACTCTCCAAACTAGCAAATCATGATTGAATATATCATATAGCTTGGCTGTATTTTTTTGTATTTTTTGTGTGAATTGGGTGTACATTTCTTCATTTAAACATACACATTAAATAAATTGACTTAACCTGCCTAAAATTAGCAACTGTTACAGGTAAGTAGACACAGCTGCTCCTGCTTATGACAATAAAAAGACTATTTGAACAATGAGACGGCATGGCAGCAGTTTGCAGCCTCATGCTAGTCAAACAACGCTTATTAGACCTAAGCATCAACACAGCAGCACGGGAACCAAAACCTCATTCACAGACATTATTATTCAGCTTCACATGATAGAGAGATTACTTTTGTTGAATCCAACTTGAAAACCATATAATTGAAGCACTCAATTACACACTGATTCTGCCGTGTCAAATTCACCTTTTTCCACAGAGCTGCCAACAAGCAAACACTGTAAACTAACAGAGCAACCACATGTGAAAAAAAGCTGTAAACTGCTATGGGAACTCTGCAGTGTAAACTCAGAAGCACATCTGGATGTAGAAGCTGCACTAAACCAGCACTGAACTCAACTGAGGACAGGCTACAAATATGTTACTAAATATAAGTACAACAAGCCGTGGCCACTACAGAAACACAGAGACTGTGGTTTATGTTCCTCTTAATGGAGCATACACAGGCTTGTTGTTGGGTAGTTTATGCATCTGTGTGATACTTTAAACAGATTTTGGTCTGACAGTGTCACTCAAATGAAAAAGAACTATAGTAGCTGCAGAGCTGCCTCCACTCCTGCCCAGTAATTCATGTTGCATTCCTCTGGAATACCAGCATCAGGCCCACCACAGAGACACTGTGTATTGTCCTCGCAGTTATATTTACCTCTGTGCTATTGCAAGGGGGCAGATCTGCCCAGACTGTAAGAGATGTGGAAATGACAGACTTGAATAATAAAGGCCAACAGAATTGAGAAGATAGACTGTCTGAAATACACATTCACAGGAGAAAAAAGGAAGTCTGTATTACACAATAAGTAATTGGCAGCTAGCTCAAGCACTAGATGCAGCAAGTCCCAGTAGAAAAGAGTTATGTTCAGATGCAGCAAAAGATGATAAAATCTCATCTACAATCAGAGGCAGTGTACTACAGAGGGAGACATCCAAAGGGTCTGTTTAGCAACATTTCCTGTGTTTCAGATTTTTTTTTTTTAAACAACGACAACTGATTTTTATACAATGCAATACAAGTAACAGCTTGCAATTGTTTGGTGGTAAATGTAAAACAATTAATTACTGTCACAACTCACTAATTACTGTTTATCTTACCACTACAGGGAATGGCGTGAATGAATAATGACTAGTGTTGTGCTTTGAGAAACTTACTTACACAGACTTGTAAAGCATAATACAAGTGTAGCCATTATTATTAGTCATCATTATTTATTCACTTCATACTTGGTGGTGGTAAGCTACTATTGTAGCCACAGCTGCCCAGGGGTAGACTGACGGAAGCGAGGCTTCCAAACTGTAACATCGGCCATTCTGACCACCACTAACCACTCACTCACACACTACATACAGGCGGTGGGTGAAGGGTCTTAAGGCTAAGGTACTGTATACTTAACTGATCCCCGTAGGGAAATTCATTCAGGAATCAAACTGCCAACCTCTCAGTTACAAGACGCCCCATTTTATCATGTTTCATGTGTAATTAGTCGTTTGATATTACTTTTTAAGAAGTAAATAAAGCCATCTGCTGCTTCTGAAAGTTTACACTTCACTGTGAATGGTTGAATCTGCTTGTCACTCACTCAAGAGCATGAAAAGTAGTTAGCCTTGCTTAGCTGAATTCTCACGGTATTTGTGAGGTCACAAACACCCGAGAATCCATCATGGCCTGCTCCCGCTGATCTGTTTGAAAACCGCCTGTGGTTTGCGCCATTTGGGCCAATCACCTGCCAGTATTGCTGGAAGAAGTAGGTGTAACATTTGCTGATAACAGGAAGCACTTTTATGAATACTACTTTACAAAGTGGCGAAGACTAACATGGGGTATGCTGCCACAGACTTTCAAACATACATAACATTTTTCAAAACTAAATACGGTTTGCGGGAAAAAAAAGGGGGGATGGCTGTGATTGGCTTAAACAAAGTGTGCTTGATCCAATCAGCAGCAAATGCTGGCCTCTCCTCCAACGATTTGCACTGGAGTGATGTAATGTTATTAGCACTGAATTATGTATCTATCTGTCTCTTGCCAGGTTAACCAGTAGTAGGAGTGAGTGGGGAAAAGTGTCTGCCTTAGAAAATAGACCAGCATTACATACCACTGAATCACAATATGACGATCTCTCCAAATCAGCAGATCATCACAGGGATCAAATCACGGTTCAATTTTTATCGTCATATCGCCCAGCCCCAATAGAAAGTTATCTGCTCACTTTTTAAAGGCAAAGCCGATAATTTTTATAAACCTTGTGTTGCCATAACTGTACACACAGGGTAGACCCACAGGCTCCATTACTATGGTATGTCATGCAGTCCAGCTCCAGCTCTTACAGGTCAATCCACTGTCAGCTGAGGGACCTAGCCATGCCACTCTATGATCAAGACTTACAGCACATTCATGCACGTGAGCTGTGGTCATTACCACAGCATCAAAGGACATACAGTGTTTGGTCTGATGTAGGTCACACAGGTTTAGAAGCTATTAAATTTAATCCTAGAAGAACGATCCACTGATGTTTTTTGTGTTTGGGGGCGGGGTTACTACTGTATCCTGGTATTCGTGTGTGACACTGTGTGATACTGGGCAATTAAAATATTTGTGTTGTCTTGTGCAATACAAAACATTACTGTCTCCATAACTAGATCAATAATTGCCTGTGTGTTGTGTTGATAAAACACTGATTTATTTGGTCTTGCACGTAAACTAAAGTTATTCTCTGGAAGGTGTCCAAAAGTGGTGACAATTAGTAGTCACGTGAAGAGGAGGGCATTCTGAAACAAGGTTATAAACAAAATAACTGGAATATTATCTCCACAATATACCAAAGGATGTGCGTGATATTGGCCAGTAGAAAGGACTTTCAGTTATCAAATTAATATGGCAGGATTTGAATCCAATCATCAAATAATGTTCAGGTAAAACATTAGTCAGTTTTTGGTTTGGATATTTCTGATTGTATCTTTCCCATAGAGTTGTATTGGCACCTGCCCTCCACCTGAGATTATCACCAAATTCTAGAGCAGTGATTCCCAAAGTGGGGTCCGGGGCCCCCTGGTGGGCCTCAGAGACACTACGGGGCCCCCCAAAGCTTGTCTACAAAACAACTATATTGAAAGAAATTCATTTTAAAAAGGTAAATACATTTATTTGGAGAAACGTAATAGTTTGAACCAGTATTTAGCTTTACCACCATTGCTAGATGTTGCTATTTATGTAATTTTAGCTGTAAAATAATAGAACTTTCCTTAGAATAGAGTACATTTTTATGGTTTGGGGGCCCAGAGAGATTTTCGGATCGATAAGGAGGCCGCGATGTCCTGGACTTTGGGAATGGCTGTTCTAGAGCATTAATGCAACTTACAGTATACGAGTCATTTTTGACCGAGTTTAATCAATCATGCAACTAAGGGTTAAAATCATGACTCGACAATACAGATCTGGCTAGAATAATATTAAACATCTAGATGCAAAGAGAAGAAGTGGCAAAAATGCTAAATATTTTTAGAAACAGGAAATGGATTACACTCAAAACCTATTTACCACTGCAGCTGCGCAAGAAAAATGATAAGCAAAAAATGACGTCAACAGTGAATAACTTTCTATTGTCCTTTGTCCACATTATGACTATGTATATCTCTATTAGAAACATTTAGAAAAAGTCTCTTTTAGAGGACGCATCATGATCACGGTGCTGGGGCAGTGACAGCACATGTTGCCTTTACCAAATACGGCTGAGTGAAAACATTAGAGGCTGAGTTCTCCTTTAGGCTGGAATGAAAAGCAGGTCTCCTTAAGAGGAATGTGTGGGTCCTGACATAAGCCACTGACACCAAACACCTCTGTCGACTCGACTGAGACCTGAACACCAAAATTATTTTAGGCTCTGATTTCACATCCTCCATGTGCATTCAATAGGAGGTGAAATAAAGGCCTAGTCTTATTATATATATATATATATATAATATATATATATATATATATATATATATATATATATATAATATATATATATATATATATATATATATATATATATATATATATATATATATATATATATAATATATATATATATATATATATAATATATATATATATATATATATATATATATATATATATACACACACACACACATACACATACAGTAATTTACCGTCCATTTAAAGAAAAGATATTTTTCAGTAAATAGATCAAAAGAAAAGAAAAGAAGAAAAAAAAAAGGGGTATCAAAGCCACTGACTGTTTACGCCTTCCCAGCAGAGCAGTGTTTTTTGAAAACAGGAAGTGACCAACATTTTAGATATCTATGCATTTAAGTCCATCTTCACACGGCATTGTGTTATATCATCAAATTGGGCGGTTTAGGACAGAGTCATAAAAATATACAAGGAAAACCATGAATATTATAACATATATTAGGCTCTTGACAATAATAACACAGAAGATCTTAGCTTAGCGTGTCATAAAGATTATAAAAAAGAAAATGTGCTTGATTTAATGCAACTTCTGGATAAAGGCATATTCTGTTTTGGTCTTACATAAACTGTTTATTCACATTGTTGTAAACAGCATGTAAATGGAAACGTGGAGCTCCTAAAAAGCAATGAAGCATTGTTTTGCCATTGCAGCTCATCAGGTCATAGTTGTAACTTGTACGCTGGTGTGATGAGAGAAACAATAGTGCGCAGAGGCAGGCAGATCATGTGCAAACATGCAGCCTGGGCCTAAGCAACAAGCCCTGCAGCCGCGAACCCAAGCTACTATTAAGCCCGTACCCTTCACAGTTCACTCCAGACTCACCGGAGCTTCTGGTGTGTTTTCAATTACTAACTTGCATTCTGGCGGTGTATAGACTTTATAGCCTAAAATAAATGTTCTCTACGCAAATTCTTCAGTAGTGTCGCACACTCGCACGCCACATCACAGCGGTGCGAAAACTTACACCCAGAGGCTAAACTTTTCCTCGTTCGTGTAAGAGCTGCAGAACACGCCAAGCATTGTTTGTCAAACTCGCAGCAGAAAGACAAAAGATATGGGGTCAAAAGTCAATGTGTCAACCTGAAGAAGACTGCTATGACCGTGTCCTTTATGGACAAACGGTGTGGCCATGCTTCAAACTTTTAAAGTGCTTAATGTTTAACCTCACAACTCTTCCGCTCAAAACAGCCCAAATCTCGATATCCTCACTATCCTCTAGCATTTTTCTCGGTTGATTCAGTTGATGACGTGCAGCCCCAATGCCTCATACCGTAGGCTACATTTGTATGCGTGTAGGTATGTGGGCAAAGGCTGTCTGAGTGACGCCTCAAGACGAACCAAACATCAGACAAACCCCATGAGTACCGTTAACACCACAACAAACATCATTACATGGCATCGTGTTTCCAAAATGATATTATTTTAGAAATGCTCGGTGAAGGGACTTGACAGGCGTCTTTGCCCTCCACATCGGTCTGGTGGTGACGTCAAGCGCGTCTAGAATGGAGGAAACTTTACAAACTTCGAATATTTAAGAAATCGATGCTTCTGACCTGAACGTGTATTGTCCTGCTGCCGTCCCCCGGTTTCTGAGATCCAAAAATCAAGATGGTAATTGAAGTTTCCCAAGATTACTATGGTTACAGCGAGGGGGATCAGCCAGATAGCGATTTTTCTCGAGTTCCCCTCCTTATCCGCTTTCGGCAGTGGTGGTGCTAACTCCACCCTAGCGGCGGGCCGGGTTGCTGTACCGCTGTGCTACGGTAGGGCGGTGCACCACCCATCCTTCATGCTTCTCACCCCGAGAAAACATAGCTTCAAAGTGAAACAGAGCAAAAACATTGCAGAATTGTAATGTGTGTGCGCTGTTTTACCCATCCTATGAAACAGTAAAATTACTTAATATCACAACAGTGGGCTATATGAACCAAAAATGTACATATACATTTCACTCATAGGTGATTCTACAACTACTTCATTCATTTTTCATTCATTTATTCATTTATTTCAGGCAGACAATGGTAACAAAAGAAAAATATATACAATATATAAATAAAATCTGACTTACTTTTTTACTTACTTACTTACTTACTTACTTTCTCTCTCTTTATTAATTTATGAATTTATGAATTTCTCATACAAGATGAGAAAAAATGCATCATAGCTCTATTATGTTTTCTTTGATTTATGAAATATGACTTTGAAAAGTGATTTTACATTGAGCAACCTCAGTTTTGGACATTCAATCCACATTGAATTTAATGTCGATGTGGCCATAGTTTTATTATGTAGGCCTACCCTCAGGGAAGCGTAATTTCCATCACACTTACGGTGACCAGATTTAAAACTGGGACACAATGGGAGTTTGTGGGGAGAGTCAAATTGTAACTTTTCCCCCTATGTTGAGAAGATCAAACTTATTGGTTGTAAAAGTATAACGTCAATTGAATGGACCAATCAGCATTGAAATTATTGATTGCTGTTTCTGTTTTTGGCTTGGTACTGGTGAAAAATTGGTACACCAGGGAGTCGGGGACAGACCTTGTGCAAAACTGGGATAAATAAATGGTTTTGAAAAAAATCCACTACCATGAGACAGAGGGCTCAATACTGGGACTGTCCCGGGTAAACTGCGATGTCTGGTCACCCTAATCACATGCTACAAACTGTAACTTTAGAGAGAGAGAGAGAGAGAGAGAGAGAGAGAGAGAGAGAGAGAGAGAGAGAGAGAGAGAGAGAGAGAGAGAGAGAGAGAGAGAGAAGAGAAGAGAAGAGAAGAGAAGAGAAAAAGAGAGAGAGAGAGAGAAGAGAAAAAATAGAGAGAGAGAGGGAAGGAGGGAGGGAGGGAGATATGACACTTGCCTCTAGTTGAAGAGTCATCAATGTAGGCCTTAGGCCTAAAAGCATCATAGCGCCATCTTGTGGAGCTTCAGAGACATTTTGCAATTGCCAATTAAGTTTTAACACTGAAGAGTTAAATTCAGTGTTCATTTAAAAACCTTTTACAAAATTTATAATTTTGTGGTTCCCCCCTTGACATTGTGACACATCACCATAGGATGACAAGTCGTGACCCAAATAAGCATTAATTCTAACCCATAACACACAAATTGCATTTTAATTTGGTTATAACAAACGTAAAATGTTAATTTCGTCGACAGAAGATATTTTTCCATCATTTTCGTTAAAGCAATATTTTTTGCTGACAAAAATTATACTTATGCTAAATTAAAAGTAGATCATGAGACTAAAGTTGCATATTTATTTATTTTAAAATGACAACATATAAATGAAAATGGTCTAAAACATCCAAACATACAGTGGCATACAAGTCAGGTCTATGGTCAGGTGGGAGGAGCACCATGAGCCAGACCTCTCCTCAGGCACATTTTTGCTACCTTTTCCAAACTAGTATCTTTCATTAGAGTATACCTTGGGTCATTACCAGTGGGGACCCCCCATTGCAATTTGACCCTGTTTGGCTGTGGTACCCCAAAAACCACTTTAATGGGACAGCGTTCAGACGGAACTTTGTGATTCTATCCAAAGTAGTGCTGTGGTCACATACAGAGTCACAGATTAATGATATTGAGAACAAAAGAAAGCTGACATGATGAGGAACAAAGTAATACGACAGTTTTGGGCTTGAGCTTTTTCTTTTTCCATATATTAAACTATATATCTACAAAAATGCAAAATAAATGTCATATAGATAAGAAAAGCACTTCACAAATGAGTACATTATTGTCTTTTGTGTTTATCTTTACTATTTCAAATGTGAATAAAAACTGCCCCAACTCATTAGCTTCACATTAAGCCCAAGATGAGCTCAGTACCTCAAACGGATCTCCAGCTCTAACAGAGAATGTGTTCATGCTCCCTCTCCGAGGTGTAGAATTCTCATGCATTTGTCCATATAGGCCTGTGAGACCTTGCCATGGAAAAGTTACACCTTTTAGGACAACAGTTCAACTTAACCTTTTGAATTTGCTTCAAACTTGGCACAGTTGATGTTGATATACTAAATATTCTGTGAGTAAAATTTGAGCCACATATCTTTTTTCATGTATGAGATTTAGGGGATTTCAAAGGGGGGTAGGGTTCAAATCAGGCCTTGATGCAATTAACAAGTTTCACTAACTTTAGGAACTTTGGACGTTTGTGTTGGGAATTTTACTACTTATTTCTACTTTTCAAATATCTTTAACAATTAATACAGAATATGTTGCCAGTGTCATCACTAAATAAGATACACGATGGTTTAACGATATAACAAAAATATATGTGATATCATTCATATTTGATAATACCTCTGTAACTGTGGACTGTTTCTAAAAATGAATCCCATGTCTATCCCTGACAGTGGCTCAGATGGGAAAGCGGAGTCGTGACTGTAAGGTTGCCAATTAGAATCCAAGCTCCCGCAGGTGCATACTGCCATTATGAAGCCTAGGCGTTAATTCAACCTGGTAGACTAACTTCAGCATCACCGACCTCCAGCCAATGATCGCTTCCGAGAGGGCCACACCTCCACTTCAGCCATCAGCGTAAGAGCCGCACCTCCGTAGCAGCCAATCATCGCCATCGGTCCTGCTTTTAAGCCCCAGCAATCATGGTCCGTTCGCTTCCCAGCTGCGCTGTGACCCACCTCCACCCCATCTCCGCCTCTTCTGTCCACGGTTTCTACCTGCGCATCTTCACGGTCCTCCATACCACCACCAGTGTCCAGGCTCCGGGGAAGACATCCCTAACTCCAAGCTGTTCATCTACACTGACTTATACATCGTTGTCTACCGCCGGGGTCTCATCGCCAAAACTAATACATATGTCAATAAATCTTCCTAATTGCTGCTTTTGTCTGTTTGAGTCTATCCAGGTTGAAGTGTCCTTGGGCAAGAAACTTCACCCACATTGTCTCTGTATGAATGTAGTGTGTGAGTGAATGGTGCTGGTAGGATTGGTCGAAACACATATTGGCAGCTCCCAGGGCACCTTGTGACTACAACAGTAGCTTATCACCCCTGAGTACTCTAGACCCAAGCGTTGATGATTTGGTGTTTGGTAATATGTTCCTGTCATTTCAATTTCAGCTTGTCCAATCCACTTTAAATCTAATGAAAGCCCATCTATACACCACGTCTAAGTGAGTGTGAGTTGGTGGTTTAGATGTATGCAGCCACACTTCTGTCAGCCTGCCCCAGGAGAAACTGGCTGCAGCCGGTATGAAGTGAATGAAAATCCCCATTCCTTATGAGAAACACTTTGGGGGACTTGTGTCGTGAAACGCGCTATATAAATAAGAATCCCTTCCCCTTTACCCAGTCTAAAGCTGACCTGAGTCTAGGATTGCAAGGTCTCAGCAGTCAAACCTGCCCAAGGACCTGGCAACCCTGCCTGAGTCAGTCTGAGTCAGTCTGAGTCAGCCGGCTTGGAGCGTGAGTTAACATAGTCTGAGCCTGTGTATACCGATTCAGAGCCAGAATAGAGAATAGAGAAAAGAATAGAGAAAAGAATACTCAGTTATTCAGAATAATTAATAACCAGCCATTTTATAATATAGTGGTACTGAAATTCTTTGGCCCAATGAAGAAGAGAATTGGATGATTCCTGAAACGTTGGTCTGTGTAATTCTGGAAATGTCAAGACAGGTTCCTTTGTGTTTTGGGGATTCAAAGCTCTAGAAATCAGGCTAGAAATTAGATTGAAAAACCCTTCAGATAAACCCTTCATAACCTGACGAAGGCTTTTTAGGTTCAAATGTGTTATGGTTATATGGTAAATGGTATCAAACTCACTTGATGGTAAACCAAAGACAAATTTAAACTGAGGCAGATAATAAAGTTAAATCTAATATAACAGTACAGGTTTTTGTGAGTGGATAATGCGTTAGACAAACTTTTAATAATTTTAGGAAAAAATCCAAAGATAAAGTTCACAAATGGTAATTTAATGTGTGAATTTGGTCCGATATTTACTCTGACAATAAAACTAAGATGTTGAGGGAGAAAACAACAACCAAGAACCTAAAATTGATGACTGTATGAAAAGTTTTTCACCAGCTGTGTCTCACCTCAATACGTTATTACCCGCTAGTCGACTCATCTGCCAGTAGTAACACAGCAGTTGCAATGAAAATGCATAGAAAAGATGGTATACCACAAAGCGATAAAGGTTGCTTCAGTAAACATTGAGTAGTTTAAGTTAAGTTAATGTTACACATGTTTGAACCATCATATAGTATCATACTTAGTTTTGACACTGGCAACATATTCGGTATATATTGTCATTGCAATGTTTCGATATAATGATATATAATGTATATTGAAATAATAAGTAATAAAATTCCCAACAGTCTGTCACAAACGTCCAAAGTCCCCAAAGTTTGTGAAACTTGCATCAAGGCCTGATTTGAACCCTACCCCCCTTTGAAATCCCCTAAATCTCATAAATTAAAAAAGATATGCAGCTCAAATTTGACTCACAGAATATTTAGTATATCAACATCAACTGTGCCAAGTTTGAAGCTAATCCAAAAAGTTAAGTTGAACTGTTGTCCTACCTTTCCATGGAATGGTCTCACAGGCCTACAGTATATGGACAAATGCATGAGAATTCTACACCTCGGAGAGGGAGCATGAACACATTCTCTGTTATAGCTGGGGATCTGTTTGAGGTACTGAGCTCATCTTGGGCTTAATGTGAAGCTAATGAGTTGGGGCAGTTTTTATTCACATTTGAAATAGTAAAGATAAACACAAAAGACAATAATGCACTCATTTGTGAAGTGCTTTTCTTATCTATATGACATTTATTTTGCATTTTTGTGTATAGTTTATTATATGGAAAAAGCTAAAGCCCAAAACTGTCGTATTACGTTGTTCCTCATCATGTCAGCTTTCTTTTGTTCTAAATTTAATTAATCTGTGACTCTGTATGTGACCACAGCACTACTTTGGATAGAATCACAAAGTTCCGTCTGAACCCTGTCCCGTTAAAGTGTTTTTTGGGGTCCCACAGCTGAATGGGGCCGAGTTGCAATGGGGGGTCCCCACTAGTAATGACCCAAGGTATACTCTAATGAAAGATACTAGTTTGGAAAAGGTAGCAAAAAATATATAAAATATTTATATAAAAAATATAATTATATCCAGTATTATGGATGTACGGTTGGCAAAATTAATTTTAGTCAACTAAATTTACATCAAATTATAGTCGACTAAAATTTGTAAAATGGAAGAGAATAATCTAGATTGCAATTATGTCCACTGTCTAAGACTATCTAAACTAAAATATGTTGTCAAATTAACAGTGATGTAGAATATTGTATTTTCCCAAATTGGGTCAATTTTATCATGGAGTGACTTAATATTTTTATTGAACCAATATACATACAACAGTCCCAAGAATTAGAGTCAAATCATAAGATAGGTTAGGTATTTATTGAAGTTTCTACATTTTTACATTATCAACATATCTTCCATAATCTTACAGTTTTAGTATAGGCTATAATTCTACAAGATTGGACCTCTAAGACAAGAAGCACTCCAGCCAAAATGGTTATACTATAAAGAATAATTTCTGTACATTAAATTATTACAACGAAACATGCTTTTGTAAGGCTTTACAATAACAGTCATTTGTCATTTTATTTTATCCTTAGAACCCAAAAGTTAGCAAGTCATGGTTTCCACAGTTACCGATCAATTTGAGTAGAATTACTCAAACAGTGCAAACTGTCATTAACTACACGTCAGAATTATCACATTATAAATATAACTATACATGAATTAATGACAGTTATAAAAACAAAAGCCCTTGCGTATTAAGGCTTTAGTCAAAAATGACACTGCATTTGGTTACATCACTAAGGATCATCCTGCTGCAAAAATAGTCTAATGACAAAGCTAGTTGAGATGAATACATGGCAAAACAAAGCTCATATTTCATTGCACACTCTCACCTAAGCTGACAAAATGATTTTGTGATACACAAATCCACACAAGTGTTCAAGTTTTTTCATCATTAAAAAATACTTTGATTGCAATACATTATAAAACACAATGCAATGCTTCCTGAAAGTTAACCACATTACAAAACAAGAAAAAAGGTTAGTATAGGATAAAAAGCTGGTCAATAAGTTTATCTTTTTGAGCAGCCAATTATTTTGGAGACGGAATCGCATACAATGAGTGTTTGTAAAAAAAATACTGGACGTGCACCTTTCAGCAGCAAATTCAGAAATAAAAAAAGCTCACCAGGTACAGCAGCCAGAAAGACATTGACTGCATCATGTAACTTATATCTGGTTCTGCAGAGGTTCCTTTTCAGTGGGGTCAAAATTCATCTGACAATCACAGATGAAGTTGCACTGGTATGAACCTGCAATGTTCAGTTGAATAAAAAACTGAGGTAAGAGTTTGAGCTCTGTTTCCATGTGAGAGCTTTTAGTCCGAGTTTCAGCGAAAGCAGCAGAACCACCATTTTATTACATTTAAACAGCTACTTACATACGTTCTTTCAGTCAGGGGATCCTGAATGACCTTAGAGGCCTAGGTTGGAACCAGTCCACAAAACCTCCAACTTATAAATTATGAAACCATATGTGACAGCAATGATAATGATGGGGATGAAGTCAATTGTTCAGGCAGTTCAGTTTTACAAATTAATTAAATTACAGAGGTTTGGACTTTGATACCTCTCAGAGGTAACTGATCATTTAGTTGCTTACTGCAGCACTGGGACCAGTAGCAGCAGGAAAACGGGGCATTTTCTTGACCGGACTGGGGATATGCTGTAAAAAGAATGGATGCATCAATAATACACTTCTTGAATATATGGGATAATATAAGTGAACGTTGTAGTTGTATTTAGTTGTGATGCGAGCTCAAGCTTAAACATTACTACCACATGTGGTAAACACAAATAAAGTCAATAAAATAAAGGAAAGGCTGATGCTGTTACCTCTGGGGTGGTGCTTGAGCGAACAAGCTCTGGCTCTGCTTGCACCTCACATTCCAAAGATCGACGGGCATACTCTCTTCTGTGTTTTTCATCCACCCGAGTTAGGTACCAAGTTCCTGGGAACAGATCCTCCACTGGACCACGAGGAACATAGCTAGCTGTATCAGAAAAATAGGCAACAGAAGAAAATCACTCAATGTTCAATGTTTAGCCAATATGTTAATAAGGTGGTGCATTACCTAAATGATGGGTCTCCTCCCTCAATTTCATGTTTTCAGAAAAGACTGCAGGAGAAACCTTCTTTCGTGAGTTAAGTCTGTCTTGCAGGTCACTTAGACTACTTACAAGTTTGTCCAAACTAGACCCTGTAAAAGTGAATTAATCCTGAATTACTAGGGGTCTAACACATATGGCACCATTACCAATCCAACACCAAGCCTACCAGGAGTATGGTCTTGAGTGACACGGAGAGAGTACAGAGTAGCTGCAAATCCTGATCCATAAGAGAAAACTCCAATTCTCTGACCTGCAATCTGTGCTGTCGTTTGCCTATAAAGCAGTCAGGACATGTTAATAACATGTCCTTTATATCTATTCTGAAAATGTATGTACAACTCAATAATGAATGACCAAATCCAGAAAAAAACCCTCTTAAACATACTAATAATACCACACTTACTGTGCAATAAGAGATGCAAGACAGCCATAGACTGATGGGTGTACATGTTTCCATTTTGATTTGAAATGAGTAAGGAAAGTTTAGTCTTCCTATCAAAGAGTTCAGCACTGGCCTTCATGAAAGCCTTCTCCACATCTCGGTCAAAGTAAGTTTCTTCTGGCTTGACGTCTCTGAAATAAAATAAAATAAATAGATAAATATAATACATAACGGCAGCACCAATAGCATAATTCATAATAGCATAAGTTTAAAGTTTGTTTACCTGTAAGCATCCAGACCAGTGAACGGTCCCGTCTCCGTGTTTGGGTTTGGGTGGCTCAGAAAGTCATTTAACATCAACCTGGCCAGTGACTTCTGTACAAGTTTGCAGTATGGAGAGTGGAATACTAAATAGCCAAAGTCCTCAAGGTTGAAATGCTTTTCTAAACCCTCTGTCAAACAAAAGCAATAAGTGACATCAATCCAGATTTATCAACTTGAGCAGCTGGTTATAAACATCCTCCTGCATAGCATACTTTCTGAAAGCAATGGTCCTAGATTATACTTGTTATCAAAATCTACAGTAATGTTCAGATTTCTTTCAAAACTAAAGCTTTTTTAAGGCCACTAAGTCCATGTGACAAAGGGATTTGTGGACTGACCAGACACTACTACCGCAGAGGCTTAAAGAAGAATAGAAGCACAATAACGAAAACTAATACAATATTTCTGAAGCTTGTATTGAGTATTATTTTCATTCAAAGCCATTGACTTCATAGTCACTCAACTTGGATTAACTGCTCGGCAGAGGAGCCATGTACAATTCCTGTGACATTCTAAACCGTCTTAACTAATTAACCCATTATCTGTCCAGGATCTCCTTACAGTCTTACTGCCAACTGTAATAACATTGTTGCTATTAAAGTGCAAAAGTAAACCAATCTGCTTAATCTACTGATATGGTCAAATTTGACTCGTTCAAAAGAAATGGCCTTACCTCTTTGCCATTGTGCATGGATCTTGTTACGGTACACAGAATAACAACGGTCCAAAGCACTCAGGTAACACTCAATGGAAAGCTTCCCATCTACCACTGGATACTCTGAAACCATGTCTGGTTTATAGAAGTCATATGCATGCTGCATGTGGGTTCCTCGAAGACCTGAAGGAATCAAAGATGTTACGAAAACCATGATCAATTAAAAAGTAAGGCACAAAAAGTTGGAAAATGTTTCCTGACCTCTTTCAAAGGCCAATGGTGCATTTGGCCCCACAAGCATAGCCACAGCACCCGCTCCTCCAGTGGGTCGTGCACTTCCAGTGGCATAAACAGCGATATCCCCAGCTACAACCAAAGCATAACGCCCTGGAAAAAAAGGTTTTATTTAACTTGGAAAAATAACTATTTAATACAGTGACACAGCAGCACCTGGCAAGACACAGGTCGGGTTACTTACCGTCCCATGAGCTCGACTCCACCCAGTTGACAGCATTGAAGAGTGCTGCTGTGCCACCATAACAAGCATTTGTTGTATCAATACCCTCAACATCAGTGTTACCAGAGTCCTCAAAAAGCTGCATAAGGACAGTCTTCACGGATTTGGACTTGTCAATAATTGTTTCAGTCCCAACCTCCAGCCGTCCAACACTGTCATAGGACAAACCATACTTCTCCATTAACCTCTGGACCACTGTCAGGCACAACGAGTTGATGTCCTCTCGGTCAGAGCAGAAGCCCATACCAGCTTGACCCAAGCCCACTGTATATTTTCCAGCCGAAACGCCATCAAACTGCTCAAGTTCAGTCTGGTCCACATATTGTGAAGGAATGTACAACTCCATTGCAATGATTCCAACATCTTTGGGCCAAGGTCCCAAGCAGCTGATAGGAGCTGATCCAGGCATTCTGTTAAAAAGAAAAAACACACAGGTAAGATAACCCGGTTAAGCTGGCATAGCAATAAATCCACATTTAAGCGAATTTGCATTAAATAACAATGTTGTTTTGCGACAAAAAACAAACATGAAAATGGGGTTAATAAATAATTGAAATACTGTGCAGCTCGAATCAAACCCATGGTATTACCCTGAGTTTGACTTGGATCCCTGAAGAGCGCGCTACCTGAAGTAGGTGAAAGGGCAACAGGATTTTCCCCGGCCTAAGAAATGTTCAAGTCGTTGTAACGAAGCATAAAAATGTTTAATAACAAACTCCTTATCAAAATGATTCCTCGCTAAAACAAACGTGCGTGTTGGTGAATAATATTAAACGGCCAGAAAGTGCTACCCGGACACAAAAAAGGACGGACCGAGTTCCCATTGAGGCTCAGAGCTGGCATACTACATGGAAGTTTAAAACGTCCACTAAACACATCACTGCGGCATCTGTACTGTAAGTGATTTAAGACACAGAAAACAAGTGCTGTATTTACCTTCAGCACAGATGACAACAGGCGTTCATACTAACAACTTAGCTGACAGTCGACCTCTACAAATACAACCGATCAAATCTATAAACGAGAACACGCCGTACGTACCCCATACCTTTTAGATTGTAGACCAGGAGAGGTAAAAGCAGTTACTTGTCCAACC
The DNA here is from genome assembly GCA_007210695.1 of Neogobius melanostomus. Classification (NCBI taxonomy): domain Eukaryota; kingdom Metazoa; phylum Chordata; class Actinopteri; order Gobiiformes; family Gobiidae; genus Neogobius; species Neogobius melanostomus. Next base: position 5,032,744 of record VHKM01000393.1, read on the forward strand.
TTACGGCCTGTCAATCCGCCCTAAAACCCGGCAGCAGATTATTTATGTGTGCCGAGACGAGAGCAGAGCCCACAGCCTGTACAACTGTTCCTGACCGTCTCCAATCACAACGCACTTCCTCTCGTCTTCATGCAGCGTTACGCATGGCGCAGAGATCTGGCCAACCCGAGACACGAAAACACAACCACGCGCAGGGTCCTCGCCAGCCAACCAATAACAGATCATGTACGATGTCTGGTGAGAAAAGACACGGCCAATCTCTTTGCAGTGCAGTGTGCGGTTGTCACTTCTGGCGTGGTGACGGACGATCAGTCTGTGTAGGTTATTCTAGCCTACTAAATGTGTGTACATCATAGCAAATCTAACAAGTAGACTACCTTTGTTGATAACGTCAATAGTATAGGCACTTTGTTTAATAATAATAATAATAATAATAATAATAATACTTTCTCTTTTTAAACTTTTTATTTGGTTGGTAGTTTTTTGTTTACCTCTTGAAATACAAACGTGTCCATTTCAGCATTAGTTTTTGTATTATTTTCTTTTACCCTGGCAACGTGTCAGAACTTTATTGGTGAATTATTGGGGTTCATTTATTTGACCATCTTAATTCAGTCTTGAAGAACAAACAAACAAATCATTGTTGAGCATAGCAGAAAATGTGGGGTAAAGTGATGGTTTAGTCATAACAGGAACACTGATTAAATAATATAAACAGCACAACTACAAATAGTTACACAGACAAAATGTGTTGATGATAAAGACATCATAAAAGTTAATATTTCTCCACTTTGTATGTAAAATAAAATAAAAACCTATTAAAACAGTTTGACTTGAATTATGAACTGATTTTTAACACGAGAGTCAAAACTCACAACTGCTTTCATTCAGATCCAACTGTTGTGCAGGACTCTATATGGCAGTGCTTTTCTCTTACTAATTCCCAAAATGTCTATCCCACATTAATAGCAGCTGACTCCCAGTCTGTGGCTCCAACTCCTACAACAACAATATATTTTTATTGAGCAAGTAAACATTAAGCATAGTTAGCCTCATTTACATTGAAATGTGTTTGCGCTCACCTGTCCATCCCTGCTAATTTGGACCTTCCTGTTGTCATTCCACGGATTGAGGATGTGCTGAGTGCAATGAAAGGGCAGACTCTCTTTATGAATCCATTCAACAGTGAAGACACCACCTAGCCCCATCAGGCCCCAGTCCTGACAGCTCTCCCTGCTTATAACTGACGTCATGCGAGCGTAACCCTGTAAAAGTAGATGTACTTAATGTGTGTAAACAGGCAAATCTGTGAAACATGTCACTTGCAGAGACTTACCTGAAACTGTCCAGACCCTTGAATAGAGAAAATGAGGATGATCAACTTATTTTCCAAGTAAGCTTTGGACAGCTTCGATTCATTACTTGGGGTGGTGGACCATATTCCCTTCTGCTGAGATATCTCTATATTTCTAATGCTGTTGCTCTTCATGATGAAGTAACGTATTGATGAGATGGATAACTGAGGAGATGTTTGGGCTGAACGCTGCAAAGAGCAAGAAAGGGATGAACTAAAAATGTCAGTGCACAATTGCAGGCATACGTTAATATACAAGGTTATACAGTATAAAGAATTAGGGCGGTAGTTTTTTTTTTACCTTTATTTAACCAGGAAAGTCCCACTGAGATTAAGAATCTCGTTTTCAGGGGAGTCCTGGCCCCAGAGGGGAACCTATTGTACATATTTTTAGTGGTAGGGGAAACCGGAGTACACGGAGGAAACCTACGCAGCCACGGGGAGAACATGCAAACTCCACACAGAAAGGCAATCGAACCCGGGACCTTCTAGCTGTGAGGCACGAGCGTTACCGCTGCGCCACCGTGCCGCCCAAAGTAGTAGGGAGTATCTCAGTTGGTAGAGCATTTCTGTGTACACTGGTATGAATGTAAATTGGTGAATAGTTCCATGATGTAAAGTGCTTTGAGTGTCCAATAGAGGCTAAAACACGTAATAGAAATGTGACCCTTTTAATTCTACAGTAGAAAGTTAAATAAGATGCACATTTAATTAAATGCCATATTCATAATTCAAATACCTTTGCTGAGGAAGCGGAGGGGCTGCCAGCCGGGCTGTCTAAGCTGAGACAAAGAGATGAGCTGCTGGAGGACAGTGGCTCATCAGAGAAAGGGTTTATAGCCAGTGAGACCTCCTCATTGTCAAGCATCTCTGAATGGGCAGAGTTCGCAGACACTCTATACGATCTGTGAGAATGACCAACAGAGCATTTTTAAACAAAGCCCTAATTACTTACTCATTATGTAGATCACAAGTTCAAGGACAAAAAAACAAACATATCTTTTAAATGAGCACACCAACTATAACAGTAAGTAAAGTAAAGTAAGTAAAGTGATTACCGATCATCTGCGTCGGGGGTCTGTGGGCCGCTTTTAAGATATTTTACTGATGACTGAAGACCCTCTTCTGCTGTCATGGGCCGAGGTCGCTGGCCAATGCCCGCAGGCTGTTGTAGACCGGCTCTCTGCTCCTCTGCAGAAAGCACCTATAGGTTCACAATCGGTTATTTCTGTTTTAATTTACAACCAAGAATACTTTATCATATACAACTACTTTGTAGAAGACTAACATACAGAAACCAAGGTGCGAATCACAGCTTCATCTTGTTGAGACCAGGGCTTTGAAGGACATTTGATCCTTTTGATAAACACATTTTGCCATTTCTGTCTGAGCTGAAACACTAGACCAGCTGCCTAAAAACAACAAATGAACAAAATATCAGAATGTTGAAAAATAAAATACATACAATAAAGTTCAATGTTGACAAGAAACTGTAACTTCACCTCTGTATCCAACTGGAAAATAAGCCAGTCATCAAGCTTCATGTCGGTCATCTCCTCGGAGTCGCTGTCACTGGCGTCATCAACTGGACTATCTGCAAGACAAACCAAGAGCATATTAGGAAAATCAACACAATGGCTGCAATTACATGACTGTGGGCAAATACATTTGCAGTTACCTAGAATAGTGGCAGGTTCATGTAGAGTGGAGCATGGTAGTTTAGCACAGCCACCAAATACAGCAATAGTGACAGGGGTCACCACAGAACAACTGCGAACACTGGCCATCCTGTTGCCTCTGCTCATTTCATCATAAATGAGCCAGTCTGTGGGCAGGGCCTGAGCCGCCTTAGTTGAGGTGCTCTGGAAGGTGACAATTTATGAGCATTAATATATGAATGTAGAAAATGAATACAGTGCATATTGTGATTTTAAGGTCTTACCTCCTTAAACTGGGTTTGGCTTAAAACTGATGTTGGATGGAAATTAACTTTTTTCTCTTTGTTGCTGGACATAACAGAGATCTCCTTGTTGATATGAACAAGGTTTGGGTACATCCCAGCCACTAGGGCTGCCTTCACCACAGCCCAGTTCTCAGAGTTCATATTTACATCTCGGATGTCACTACCACCGCGTGCACGAACAAAACCTAGAAAAGAAAATGTTATTGGTTCCCAACCTGGGGCCTAGGACCCCAAAGATGGTCGACTAAAATATTAAATAATAAAACAATCCCATCCCAACTATTGAAAAGGGAGAATAGGAATTAAAAAAACACTATTAAATGATTGTTTGGAGTTATATTTATCTTGTGATGGATTAGTGGGAGATGCAATTGTGGAATGATAATACTGCAGTTTGTTCAGGGTCACATAAATATAACATAGTCACTGACCAATGGCACGCAGCTGTCCCAGCAACTGTGTTCTCATTCCAAGTATCATGTCCATCGTTGCCTGAGAAAGAAAGTTTTTCTCACAGAAGGATCGTTCCCAGCCTTCACTGCGAGCCTTTTGCCATGCCTGAATAAAAATAAAAAGTTAATTTTTGAAGCATTTACATTTTTACAAGTGATGTGCACCAACCTGAAAGGCCCTGAGCAGGGCCATGTGGTCACTGAATGTGCCTGAGGTAAAGCGTTTGCGGCAGATGAGAGAGGCTTTCTTCAGAGAACCCTGCGCAGGAAGCACAAATGGGTCTCTATAGGCCAGAGTGCAGGCGATGGTAAGGATGGGATCCAGACACTTCAGCACCACAGCACAAAGAACCATCTTCCCCAAATGTGGCTCCACAGGCAAATCAGCCAAATGGTAGCCTAAATCAGTGAGGTCTTCATTTTCGTCCAAAGCATCAATAGTCTGCAAAAATTTGATGAACAAATGTCACTGCATATGTTGTACGTTTGTAATCATACAGACAGGTTACCTTAAGCATCTGCACAGCATTTCGAATAGCATGTGCTGGTGGAGGCTGAGGTGCTTTTGATAAGAATTCGGCAACTGGGCAGAAAGTAGGAGCCAGAAGTTTGGTTTGCAAACACAATTCCTTTGAAACACAGAAACATAAATTATAGCTTGCATGGCAGCTAACATACAAATACTTTAGTGCATCATTGGACTATAGCACCTGCAAAGGCATGCGCAGCAGCTGTGGGACTTGAAACTCCTGCATGTTGTTGAAGCGCAGTCGACTAAAGAGATGAAAGCAGATGCCTGGTCTACAGCGTCCCGCTCTGTGAGCAAAACGGTTAAATGTGCGCTAAATCAAAGTAGTGAATATATTTTAAAAGACATGTCTGCACATTTACCTTCCTTTTCGTTGAAGTGCACTGGCTTTAGAGATCCAAACAGACTTCAACATCGATACATGATTCAGAGTATCGTGCGATTTCTACAGCAAGAAACACTTTTCAAATACACATTTACAAGTTTTTGACAACCAAATGCCGTAAAGCGTAATAAAACTTTGTTTTAATACGTACCTCTTTGACCTTTCCCGAATCAATTACAAAAACAACATCATTTATAGTGATGCTTGTTTCCGCAATGTTGGTAGAGAGGATCTAAAAATGAAAGAGTAAAATATTTAGACCTATTCTACCAGAAATAATCACAAAGTTAACTTTACAACTAATCTCACAATTTTTCTAACACCCGGCGGGGAGGTCCTCATGGCTTTCTTCTGATTTGATGTTTGCATATCCGAATGTAGGGTGAACACCTGGTATCTACAAACATTAAACATGTGTTGAATTTTTAACATTAGATGGGTAGGTTGTGATGTTGAACACCTCCATTTAGGAGTAAGCTGTAGGATGCTTTTGACCTTTACAATACCTTTCAGTATGTGTAGAAAATCTTTTGTCATCATAAAGAATGCGATCTCTAAGTGACACTATCTCATCATATCCGGGGAGAAATATCAGGACGGCACCTAAGCAGAAGCAGAACCAGCTCATTTGAAACTATACAGTGGTTCATTATACTCCAATTACACCACAAGTCTGCCACAAGGCAGAAAAGTATATGTACAGTGTACACAACTGGCTATCATTCAACTGACCATCATTAGTGGTGGAGCAGATGTGATGCAGCAAGGCCATGATAAGGTCCAGGTCCACAAAGTCGTCGTCAAAGCTGTGGTGATAGAGTTTGAGCAGCTCCTGGTCTTCTGGACTCATCTCTGCAATAGTACACTGCACCAGAGGACACTCCTCTGTTGGGCTGACTCCTCCAAGAGGACTTGAGTAACAGGTGCATGGAGAGAATTGTGTTTATTATTTACAAATTATTTTCCGCATAATGTATTTAGTTTATTGCTTGGAAAAATATAATGTCATTTAATGCAATAGAAAGCTAAAATACATTGAAAAATCTCACATTGATGACTTAAGCAGATCAACAGCTTCTATCTGGTTAAAGTGCATGGCAAAGTCCAAAGGAGACCTGAACATACATGAAACAATACAAATATAGAAGAAAACAACAGTGTGACATGTAGAGAATCTAACTTCTGGATAAAGTGATCACTTACCAACCATTGGAGGCCTTTAAGTTTATATCAGCCCCCATGCTAAGGAGTTGTTGCATCTGTGCAATGCATCCTCGGCCAGCTGCTACCATCAGAGCTGTGGCTCCAGTTTCACTGTGGGTGTAGTCCACTAAATTACAAAATAAGAACAAGTTGTGAAGCTCCAAGTTTGAAGAAACATACACAGAGCATGCACAAATTAGTATATGCAGGGTCAAACGCACCATTGACATTTTCGTGCAGGATTAGGTTAAAAATCTGAGTAAATGCATCTTGATCTTCACCGAGAAATAAGTTCGATATGCACATGTCCATCTCGGTCATCAACCAGGGCTCAAGGTCAGTGCTATTGACTTCCTATGAAAAATGCACAAAGAAAATGGTCTATAAATTTCACAAACATTTATTTTTTTAAATTATAAATCAAAAATACTGCACCGTTCAGACTTATAGACAATATATTCATAAGTTACAATAACAATCCTCTGTGTCTGACTCACTGTTTTGCTGTTTCCCGTGTCTGGTCGGTTGTTGCTTTGCAGTAATGCAGGGACAGTCAAATTCAGACGCTCAACAGAATTGCTCTCCACAGCTTTACACCACTCAGTCAAAACTTTTTGTTTAGTTTCTTCTGCAAGAGATCAGCCATAAATTGTCATTTGGGTGGAAATCAACAAACACAATTATACTCATTAATAACATAAATGTGCAAAATATTTTTAGCCTTTAATCATCAGACACAGTATGTTGCCCATTCAAAGTTTGCACGGTCTCTTCGTGTCTGCATAGGTTTCCTCCGGTTTAAAAAACATAGGCCATGTTGAGTGTATAAGATACCTCTAGTTACTATTAGTTGATTGCACATTTCCTGTCTGTTTTGCCGCCTGAGTGTTTGAGAGCTGATGTAACAAATTAATTTCTCCATTGTGAGATCAATAAAGTCTTATCGTATCTTAAAACTCACTCGATGTGTTTTGGACCATTTACTGCAGGTTGGAGAAAAGCTCTCAGCACCACCCATAGATTGTTTTTGAGGAGACTCAAGAGTGACGCTGTTCGCAAACTTCACGTCATTGCAAATAAACTAATCTAATTGCAAAGATATGTTTGAGGTTGGCCCAAGCGGCGAAAGAGGGCAGACTGCCCAGACTGATATCACTGGGTATAGAAAATCCATAGGAGTATCATTCTGGACCTGCCAGGCTCACAATGTCTCATGTGTGTTCATTAACATGCACTGTCACAACCAAATAAACAATACTTTTAATAATAAATTATGAGTGAAAAGGAAAAAACAATTGTGGTTTATAATAAAATCAAGCTGATCCACACAATCCACACATTGGTATAGAGAAAATTATTAGATTGTTCAATGTAGTTCAAAGATTTACACATTGTGATTAGCTACAACATAACTCAATTAAGGATCCATGTCGGCTGACTCCATTAGAGGAGAATGACATCAGAAGAAGACTGGTACAACAGCAGTGCAAAGGTGAAATTATTAAAAGGAACAGGCCACAGTTTTTCCATACTGAGATATGTTCTTACCTGAGCTTAGACGAGTTGATGCGTACCTGTCTGGTCTTTACGCGTGTGCTCAGTCACGCACAAAGACCAAAGATGTTATTTGCATTTAGCCTCTCCTCCTCTCCTCTATGGGGCCAAATGGGGTGAATTTAGAAGCGACCAAGCTCCTCCACGTTTCCCCTATTTAAATACGGTTACACGAGTAGTTACATGATCCAAGTATAGTCACACAAACATGTCGATTTTCTAAGTGGATTTACTATACTGTAAGGCGGAATATCTTCAGTTTACTGCGCGGACGTCAAAGTGCTCCTAAGGTGTTATTAGGCCTTACAGTATAGTTCCCCTTTTTATCCGCTTAGAAAATCGACGTTTAATTTTGTGTAACTATACTCGGATCGTGTAACTACTCGCGTAACCGTATTTAAATAGGAAAAACACGGAAAAGCTTGGTCGCTTCTAACTTTACGCTTGTTTGGCCCCATAGAGGAGAGGAGGAGAGGCTAAATGCTAACAACATCTTCGGTCTTTTTACGTGACTGAGTGCACGCATAAAGACCAGACAGGTACGCATCAACTCGTCTAAGCTCAGGTAAGAACATATCTCAGGATGGAAAAACGGTGGCCTATTCCTTTAAAAGGCATAATATTAAACATACTTTCCTGTGTTTCCTCCTGGTACTTCTTGATGTCTTTAACCTTATAGCTAGTCATCTTCAGAACATCTTCCAAAAAGAGTTCCTTCACGTCGAAGAGTCTTCCTTTGACTGGAGACAAGAATGATTACCACTACATCTATGATCTGCTATATGCCTCATAAATAGTTGAACTTACTGTTTAGGATGGGGCAGGACCCAAAGTATTGAAGAAACAGGTCAATATCAAGAGCAGCACTGGAGAGGATCAGTTTTAGAGTGGGAACATTCTGAAGCACATCCCTCATCTTTGTCAGTAAGAAATCAGCCAGACCATCACGTTCATGCACTTCATCCTGTAAACACAGCCTCAGTTAACTTTTTTTTTTTTTTTTAGACAAAGGTTATGCAATTATGACTAACAATTGCTTACCACTATAACGTGTGTGATTGTGCTCAAACTGCTATCTCCAGCCATCAGAGTCCGTAGAAAAACTCCACTCGTACAGAACGTCAGAAGTGTCTTGGGAGAAACCCTAATGAAAGAAAAGGAAGAACTTTAATAAGGTATAACTATGACAAAAAAATCCCTGTGATATTCGTCTATTTTGAATAGATCATCATAGTATGATTCTGTTTAACAGTGCAAGACTTTATATACATTTTTATAAATATTTCATAACTGTGTCTCAGGTTAACAAACGAAATCAAATAATGATTTACTGCTAACAATTACAATGTTGCTTTATTTACAATCACAAAACCTTTATGACGTAAGAGTTGGTTCTCTCAACAATTATCCAATCTGCAAGCAAAATTGGTCCCACACTTAGGGTTGCCAAGTCCCATTGCAAAATCAGCATCAAATGAACAAAAAGGGACTCTCTCCTAACACCACAATCTCACCTGTCCCCAATCAAGATTAGCGCTTGTGGACAACAAAAATACAGTATTGCGAGCACACCTAAACCATGACTCTTTAAATGAAAATGCCTGAACTTACCTGCTCTCCAATCTGATGTGATAGCCAACCGTTTGTCCAACACTCTCCCCTCTCTCAGCTGCAACCCGCTCAGCCACAGCGATGGCGGCGAGGCGTCTGGGCTGAGTGCAAAAGATCCTGCAGGGCTCGCCCCTCTTAGTGCAGTCGTCAAGAAGGAACTGAGGAATCTGGATAATAAACAGATTAAATGGCCTTCATCTTTAGTACGATTGGGTGCAGATTTTTATCCATTGAAATCTGGCAAGTTAACTTATATTACATTATTATCATCTCTATTGTTAATACACTTGAGCAGGTTTAAAAGTGCACCTTAAATCTAATCGGAAAAAATTGAAGACATTTCTCAATAAAACTTTTCAAACATTGTGAAGCCCCCAACAAGACTGCAACAGGCAGCTGTATTATATGTTGGGCGATATTGAGCCATGTTGTCATTACCTGTGTAGTTTTACCAGACCCAGTCTCCCCCACCACCAGAATCACTCGGTTTTCTCTGATGAGCTGCACTATCTCCTCATGTCGCTCATATACCGGCAGAGAGCATCTGAAACTGTCAATATCTGTGGGATTTCTTCTTATTGGCACCGTAGGAATACCATTATTTAGACGACCACTTGCTCTATTTCTGTTACAGCTGTTCTCTGCAATAAAAAAAAAGGAAAACAATGTATTTTTATATTTAGATATGAGCCAATAAGCAGTATTGTTTTTTCTACACCTACCAACTTCAGCAGCCACCATCAGGCCACTAGTACTGTTGAGCTGAAATTCTGTGCGCTCCTTAGTTGTGATGGGAAACCTCTGAAGCAAGCTCCGAATGAAATATAAGGTGTTGTGAGTAAGAGTAAGAGCCATTGTAGGTCGTGGTTTTTCAGAACCATCAATTTTCCTAATAGTTAGATAGCGATTTGATCCTTTCCTATAAGGAAAAAATAAATACAATATAAATTCTGCACTGATTACATGAACTTCTGTTAAATTAACCTACCCTTTGCTTTTGGAAATGTATCCCAGAGACTGTGCTATTCGATGAATGAAGGCCCTCTCAGTATTTGACAAAGAAGAGGGAAATTCCATCTCTGTTTATTCAAAAATATCACTTATTTTAGCTTATTACAATGTTAATGGAGGCCATATTTTAATAACCAATACATGTAACAGTAGCTAGATGCGTGTCAACATTGAGAAAAATGTATTTAATAGATTTATTACACACCCTTCTGGTCACTGTAGCGAAACCTCTCCAAGGAAAGGTTCACAGATATTTTCACTTCTTCATCGATGCGAATGTCTTTAAGGCCATTGGATACACGTCCCCTCTTAGGTGTGCTCTGGCCTTTGGCCAGTGTTTTGGAGGACACGCCACCGTGTGACATCCTGAAAAAGAAATGTTTCTGTACAATCATTACAGTTGATAACGTTGTACACAAAGTTGATCTATTTTCTACTCTGGAAGCTCAAGACTTTGACAGATAAAAATATGAAGGACCATACACTACAAATAAGAAATACTTTCAATTGTAAGTTGTTATATCGTTAACCATGTCAGTACAATACATTGACGGCTGTTTTAACATTTAACCTCCGACTCCGATACTATTACCCTTTATTTTTTCATTTTCAGTTTGTTTTTGTCATAAACGAAACAAGCTCTTCAGATATTTTATTGTATTAGCTAGAGAGTAGACGCAAGACTTGACAGTGAGCAACCCAGATTCAAATCAACAAACACCAGCAAGGAACAAAAACAGTTTCAGAGAGTAAATAAGGTGGAAGAGACCTTTTTCTGTGCTTAATTATCAGAGAAGCTCAATAGATACCGCGGCGACTTCGCAGCTCTGCGAGGTCTCCGATTCAATGGCCGCCGATGAGGACACTACTTCCGGTACAAAATAAAACTGAATGTTCAGTTCAGTAACTCAAATAAATTATAGTCGGGGATTGTTACTTTAAACGCCATGTTCCCCTATGAAGGGTTATACTTTGTGTCATAATTCATCAAATAGCTATCCACAGGTTTCATTCTAGTTCAGACGCCCTTTACTGGCAACAGTGGTGTTCGTTTTATATGCGACAAATACGACAAATGCCCAAAGTTCACTGAGTGTCATGTTTTTACGATATAATACATTTGACAAAGAAAAAAACTTTAGGCCAAATGCTAGCAATAACTGAAGGGTAAGTACAGACAAAAGTTGTACATTTAATAAAACATAGGCCTGAAATCAATTTGAAATAGAACTCAAACACTTGTCTTAACGAGGTGCAGGGTTGCCACTTGCCAGGTCCGCGGTTAAACCGCGGAATTGGGCGGTTTTTAAAGCCATTCCGCGGGTGAAAAAAACTGTCCGCGGTTTTCTGCCATGCTGTTTTCAATGTAAAATTGGCTATTTCTATCTCATTTTTTGATCAAAATCACTATTACGAATGACAAAATCTCAAATCCAAGGCTCTGTGAGCTGCTTTTTCAATAAGAGGGGGAGAAAGGGGCGGTTTCTCGTCATCGCGGGAGCACATGGGCTCGTTTACTGGTAAACAATATTCAACATTCCAGCCGCGCCGTATGTCCGCGGGTTTTCCGCGGTTTTTCAGATATTTTGGGCGGGTTTGGCTGCCCAGACCTGGCAACCCTGACGAGGTGATACAAATGTAGGGTGACCAGATTTTCAGACTAAACAACTGGGACACTATTTCGGATTTAGTTGCACGGTCAACCAGGGAGCCATTTATTGACTGTTTTTCCTAAGCTAACTGGTAAATCTGCTTGTTACTATCTTACACCATGCACCAATCAGCATTAACATGATAGACTTGATATTTTTTATTGGTTTCTACTTGGTAATGGACATTTGCATGGCCCAAAAACATGATTTTTCAAGCAAAGTTTGTTACTTTGTGGGTCATATTGGCCAAAAACTGGGACACTTGGGACAGATCCTGTGTAAAACTGGGACAAATCAATGGTTTTGGAGGAATGTGTGGGGACATGGGACAGAGGACTCAAAACTGGGACTGTCCCGGGTAAACTGGGACGTCTGGTCACCCTATACTAATGCAACAGTAGTTTACTTAAAGGGATAGTCTCTTGGGAGGTCTGTGAGTGCGAATTGGATAACGTCTCTCAGGTGTAACCGCCGGGCTCGCACCAGCTCTAAAGAGACCAATGCGTGGGGTCAGGGGTGGACCAGGGCTTGGCAGACACCCCATGTCGCTGTCGGAGCTTTGCAGGTTCCGGCTGTCTTGGCCTGCGGTGGAGCTAGGCAGGCTCATCAGGTCCCCCTGAGCAGCGATGAATGAAGCAGCAGGATCCACCATCTCCGCTGCAGTGCGTACCTCTGACCTCCATAGTTGATCAAGGTGGAGTTGCCAGATAGTGTCCGGAGCTACTTCTACAGTGTAGGACAAGGGCCCTTGTCTCTCTCTGATTATGCCGGGAACCCATTTGTGTTCTCCACGGTAATCCCTGGCAAGCACAGTCTGTCCAATTTCCAGTTGACGCGTTTCTCTGTCGTTTGCCCCTTTACCCTGCTTGATCTGACGATCCATTACTGTCCGTCGCAGGTTCGGCTTTAGCAGGTCCAGTCTTGAGCGCAGCCCCCGTCCCAGGAACAGCATGGCAGGGGTTCGGTTAGTAGTAGCATGAGTGGCGTTACGGTAGGCAAACAGGACTTCTGCTGAAGAGAGGGCCCAGCGCTGCATCCATGCCGCAGCAGTCATGGGGATCGCTTTCTGGGGGTTGACTATTGAGACCAGTGGTTGATGATCAGTCACGAGGGTGAACTCCCTGCTGTATAAGTACTGGTTAAATCGTTTTACGGCCCAGACCAGGCCCAGTGCCTCCTTGTCTATTTGGGAGTAATTCTGTGAGTAATCATGTTGATTGCGCTTGTGGAATCTAAAACGCTCAGCAATTAGTAGTGGCTTTGGTGATAATGGTTCTTTCATCACTTTCACTAGTTCATCAAAAGTCTTGTCTGATGGCTTATCTGGTGCAGTCAAGCTCCGCAACAGGCCGTATGATTTTCCCCCATTGCACTCAGCAACACTGCAACATGTTTCTCCGCTGCTATATAATTTGCCACAAAATACAGGGAAACGCGTTCAGTATATTCGACCCAGTCATCCGTCGTGCTGTCAAAGGGGTCAATAGATCCAACTCTAGCCATCTTGTCACGCTGTGTATGCACACTCTCGTCAGAATCACTAATGTCTGTTTCAATATGCTGCTCCTGTGAGACAGTAGAATCGCTCAGCGCCGAGACATGGGTCCACTGTACAACCACCTCGTCGCCACTGTTAAATACTGAAATGACCACGGAATACCAGCAGTGAAGTATGCAGTAAAGTTAGTAGGCTTGAACTTTACTGCATAACAACGTTACATTGACTTCCGGTTAGTATCAAGGTAAGTAGACAGACAACATAACAGCCAGCCACTCCCTGAGTGGGACAGTTTGTGAATGCACGACCGCGGGACGTGAACGCGGCCTGCGGGGAAAGGGTTTTAGAGTGCGGCTCTGGGGAAACAGCGAGAGAGCGCACCCGAACGCTTCCAGTCAGCCCTATGTTCCCCGTTACCTATGTTCCCCCACTTCTATTGACTAAGATTAGGCACCAGCCCACTATCCTTAAGGTTAGTGGCTAGGGAGGGTCAGGGTTAAGCTTATTGACGTTTCACTCTCATGACTTGTGATTGGCTAAAGTACCAACTCACCTACGGAAAAAAAAAAAACGCACCCGGGGAATATAGGACTTGGGGAACATAGGTATGCACGCCTCCCAGCGCCAGCACTCTCCCGGGCAAAGGCGCGCGGAGCCTAGATGGTATGGTGCGCTGTCCCTTGCGCGCGAACTATATTAAAAAATGTTTTCTCTCTATCGTATTGGCGCCCCGTCCTTTCGGCGCCCTATGCAAGGCATATATTGCTTTTGCGTTTTTTGTGCCACTGCGTAGTGGTGAGTTTTGTGATTCATAATCCTGTGCGAATATTTACGCAAAACGGTCACCATGTGGTGTACATGTTAGAGAGGTGCCTCTCACCCAGCAGGTTTGGGGGGGTGTCCAGCCCTTCCTGTGTGTTCGTCTTTTTCTCCGGCCATTATTCCTGTGGCTCGAGATAAATAAAGTTGACTCACTTGCAGCTCGCATGTGTCCCTGTCTTTCTCGCCACATTGGTGACCCCTGTTGTGAGCATGACGGATCTGGTGGAAGGACGTGTTTCTCCGACTGCCGCTGCCGCTGGTTTGGCCTCAGTCATGGGCTCGGTCTCAACCGCGGACTCGTCTTCACCGTCTCTCCCGCTCTCACGCCGGCTTTCTTTCCCGCCGCCTCCGCTGAGAAACCTCCAGAGTTTTGGCAGAGTGATCCAGCCTCGTGGTTTCAGCATATTGAGGCACTTTTCCACCTACGGGGTGTGGATGCGGACGACTCCAGATACTACTTGGTGGTTTCTGCCCTGGATCAGCAGACTACACGCAGGGCTATGCTGTTGTTTCGTAGCCCTCCTCTGCATGGGAAATACACCGCTCTCAAGCAGCTGCTTCTGCGGAGGTTCAGTCTGTCCTCTGCGGAGAGGGCAGATAAGATTCTCACCCTTCCCGGTTTGGGGGACAGTACGGCCGTGGATCTAATGGACAATATGCTATTGCTCTTTGGTTCAGATGACGGCAGTTTCCTTTTCCTGCACATTTTCCTGCGGCAGCTCCCGCCACAGGTACGAGCAGTTTTGGCTAACACTCCTCGTCTCGCCGCTGGTGATTACCGAGGCCTCGCGGAGGAAGTGGACCGGGTCCTGCTGGCTACCAGGCGTTTTGCGGTGCAGAGCACGATGGCGGTGCCCCAGCAGACGTCGACGAAGGATCCAGCGGTGGTAGCGGCAGTCGGTGTGAGGACGCGTCGTCGTGGGAGCTCCCTGTGTTTTTACCACCAGAGGCTCGGCGGCAAAGCGAAGCGCTGTGTCCCGCCGTGCACGTTCGAGTTGTCCAGTAGGTCCTCCAGGACCTGCCCAGTAGGTCCTCCAGGATCTACTGGGCAGGGGCAGGGCGGCCGCAACTCTGGGGTTTTTGCGGCGGCTAACACCACTGGTCACGTGGGGTTTGGTAGTTTTACAGCCTGTAGTCACCCCCTGGTGACGCGATTCTTGCGGGGAGCGTGCCGGCTCAGGCCGCCGTTGCGTCGAACCGCCCCGTCGTGGGATCTTCAGGTGGTTCTCAAGGGCCTATCCGGGCTTGATTTAACTACTTTAGAAATTTGCTGGTTAAATTTCAAGTTTGAATCCATTTTAACATCCAAATTTGTCACAACTGGCTTCACAAAATCATTTAAAACGCCCTGGTCAACTGAAGGTGCCTGGCTAGAGCTACTAGGGCTAAAAACTATCACCTCAAAGTTCTCCTGGTTTAGGTTCAAGAAGTTAAAGACATTCAGGATTTATAAATACATCTTTAGATTAAACTTTACCGTCCCTTGTGGAAAAGTTGTCTTGGGCTTTCGGCTGCTTGCTGATTTAGACATACAACGCATACAGTAGGAGCAGCACAGAAAAGAGACAGATATATGCATCTATCAGACCTCCTAAGTGGTGTGGCTGACATTACATTGAAAAAAGTACAGCCAAAAATACAACATGCTAAAGACGGTATATAAAAAGACATAGCCGATGTAGGGACAAAGGAAAGCTTTAAAGCAGTTATTCTGTATCCACAGTGCTTTAAGTGGGCCGGTACGCAGTACCGCCACTTCCAAAAATAGCTCTTGAGCGTACCGCCACCTCTCCGTGCGCCAAGAACGTGCTTTTAGCGTACTGGTACGCTCATCTGCACATCTGTTTTAATCCTTTAGCTGCTCCGCCGCTTTTCAGAGCGCCCTTCACAATGCAAGCTTGCTATTTCGTCCCATCGTGAGCAGAGACTACCATACACCCTTGAGTTGTATTAGTGAAAGGCGCCATGCGTCGCCGTAGCCGCTGTAAACAACTCAACGTGGTGCTCGTCCACACAAACAAGCGGATCCCAGAGAGAGTGTGTGAAACGCAACCATCGCTGCTCGGTTAAAATACAAGGAACACTTGACTATGCTCTCCTGGCTCCAGAGTAGTAAAAGAACAAGGTGAGAATCAGAGGACGTGTTGGCTGACCCCACCTGTGCCGCGGTCATTGAGGTTCTCACAAGTGGCGAAGAGCACGCGAGTGATGTGCCCCGTTTGACCTCGAAGGTGCGATAAAAACAAAACAAAGGGGTAAATATGGCTGTAAATAAACTTCTGCGGACTGAGATGAGGCGGACTGCAGACAGAATGGAGCCTGACAAGCTGCAATGACAGCATAAGCTCCAGAAGTGTTTGTTAGACACTTTGGAAAGCACAGCCTGTAAGAATCATATCTGTAACAGAGCTTCAGAGACATCCATCTGTAAGAGTTAAAACAGTCTTTCTTCTAAAGGTAAGACTGGGCTTTCATTACTGATGTTTATTATGCAGATGGATGTTCACTAAGCTTATTTTCTTTGCATCAGACTGTCATCATGAGTTGTTTATTTGAGCAGATCTGAGTGTAATTATTGTGAATACATGATATAAATGATACAGTCCAGGGTTATTACAATATCATTTATACAGTAATGGCAAAAATTAGAGTACGGGCACTTATTTTTGTCCATTTATATCCATTTCATAAGATTGTCAACACAGACGCCCAAATATTTAAAAGAGCTACTGCCGTTACCAAATATTTAAAAGTCTCTACCTGCTCAATCACCCTGCCATTTATCTGCACAGGGTCATGAGTAGGGATGGGTATCGTTAAGGATTTATCGATACTACTACTCTTATCGATACTCCTTATCGATCCGGTACTTTAACGGTACTCTTATCGGTACTTTAACAGAAAAATACCGTATACGTAGGCATTAATCCTTGGTCTATATTATTTATTTATTACTCTACATATCATTTCCACTTTGCGCATACACTTAATATATGGGAGTTAAAATACTTCACTTACGTCACTTTAAAAAAATATCATTATTATTGTCTAGTAAATCAAGGCTGTTGGTTAGATTTGGCTGTAGCTCCAAATGAGTCCAAATGTGCAGTAAAATAATGAACTGTTTTCTGCCTCTCAGCTTGTGTCCAGTGGGGTCGACACCGGCTCGCGCTGACGTGCACGTGGGAGCGCGCACGCATGTGCACGTACATGCCACTCTGTACGCAGTTTGTGGAAAAATAGACTCCACCCGAAACTCTTTAGTTTGGGTATTTGTGAAAGAAGAAAAGTGCGAGTTGCTCGTCTGTCTGTTCAATACGAAGTCGTTACGTTTCGCTTTTTTACCGCGGGTTAGCGGTAGCAGCTCGTAACACCGCGTGTCTTTCCCGCACGCACCTGTCTCACTGCACACGGCTGTGGAGGGGAGACGGGGCAGTGGCAGAGCGCAGGGGGGACACCCTGCACTTTCGTGTGGGGTAGCGGGGATGAACAGATCCGATGCAGCGAACGCATCCATGAGGGCGGAGTGATTATTTGTGCGCAGCAGCCCCGTTAAGAAGACCGTTAAGGCTGGAGCTTATCGGTCCGGGTGGACCGACGGTCACCGACCCACGTGGCCCCGGGGCCGTTATGATACCGGGGTTCGGTACCCATCCCTAGTCATGAGTTACAAGCAGTGCTTAATTTGATCCCCCGTATAGGATCCTTTACCCCTCAGTTTTTCAGGGTAAAGGATCCGGGAAATATTTGAGGATCCGGCAAAGATTTGATCTGATATAATGGTGTTTAATGAGAGTGTTCCGGCAAATGTTTTGGCCTGTATCCCGAATCCATAACATCAGACCAAAAGTGGTCCTGAAAATACACATTTACAAATTAAGCACTGGTTACAAGGCCTTTTGATCTGGTCGAAACAACATTTCTTTGATTTTGACCACATTTAAAGAAAGATGAGGTCCTCGCACCAAGACTTGAAAACTTCACTTCAACCTCTTTAAAATACTCTGATGGGCAGTCTCCAGCCTGCAGTAAGCCTATAATGATATATAGCATCATCGGAAGATTTCACAATTGTGTTACTTGGCAGACTGCTTTTACATTCATTTGTGTACAAGGTGAACACTATGGGAGAGCCAACAGCACCTTGACAAAGGCCAGTGTTACAGATCTTAGCTGTGGATAGAGTACTCCCAGCTTTTACTTGGAACAGTGGAACCATTTGATGAGAGCAGAACTTATATTCAGGTCCCTAAGTTTCTGCATAAGAAGAAGGGGGTGAATTGTGTCAAAGGTGTAACTGAAGTCCGTAAATAAGAACCTTGCATATCCATTTGGATTTTCCAAATGTTTACAAATTAAATGTGACATGCAGAGCTAAACCCGCGTTATTGTGGTTTCCACCCCATTCTGCACACTTTGGGGCCTATATGATGATAAGGACCCCTTCGTCAGCCCTGTGGCACTTGGGCATCAATAATAATTCCATTGCTGTTTATGATAGGCCTATGTCTACCTCTAGCTAGTGACAGCACAATTTAATATTCCATTATTTGAGAAACTTCAGTTTCAATAGACTTGTTATAAGGCAGTGAAAAAAAGAAGAAAAACCAAGGCACTTGTCCTGCATTAAAATGTTTTCTAAAAAGTATTTACTTTAAAAAACATTGCATGCCGAGTCAATAAATTCCATGTGTAGTGGGCCACAAAATCAAAAATCTACTTCAGGGAACATAACGTTGGTTGCCACGTGTGGGATAATTTAGCACCCAGCACAGTATGTTCAGTGCCTTGGTTTTTCTTTTCTTTCATTCGTTTTTGTTCCCTTAGAGTACCTTTAACACAGAACAGTTACTTGACAGAAACTTCCCGAGCACTTTTGGAGTGAGTGAAATGCGTTGGTTAAAGATATGAAACAAAATCTTATTACAAAATAAGATGAGCGTGTCATTATCAGCTTTCATTTGTACAATAAAGAGAATACTTTCCATGTTAAAAACTGAGAACTTCACATAATAATATGTACAGTTGCATCCAGAAAGTATTAACACCCCCCTTAATGACAGAGTGAAAACAGGTTTTTTAGAATGTTTTGCAAATGTATTAAAAATAAAACTCTGAGACTAATATTGAATCATGTATTCACACCATTTACTCAGTACTTTGTTGAAGCATCTTTGGCAACTATTACAGCCTCAAGTTTTCTTGGGTATGATGCTACAAGCTCAGCCCTCCCGGATTTGAGGTATTTTTCCCATTCAGCTCCTCTCCTCTGGGATGTTTCTGTATTTTGCTGCATTCATCTTTCCCTCTATCCAGACTAGTCTCCCAGTTCCTGCCACTGAAAAACATCTCCACGGCATGAAGCTGCCACCACTATACTTCAGCGAAGGTGAGGAGTTGTGCCTGGTTTCCTCCAGATGTGACACTTGGCATTCAGGCCAAATAGTTCCATCTTAGTTTCATCAGAGCAGAGAATCTTGTTTCTCATGGTCTAAGAGTCGTTTAGGTGCCTTTTGGCAAACTCCAAGCGGGCAGTACAAGCCTTTTACTGAGAAGCTTCTGTCTGGCCACTCTACCATAAAGGTCTGATGGTGGAGTGCTGCAGAGATGGTTGTCCGTGTGTAAGGTTCCTCAGAATAACACTGGAGTTCTGTCAAGTACCTGGGTGTTCATCTCAACAATAAACTGGACTGGTCCCACAACACCAATGCCCTGTACAAGAAGGGCCAAAGTCGCCTCCACCTTCTGAGGAGACTGGGGTCTTTCGGAGTGAGCGGGCCTCTGGCTCAGGACTTTTTATGACTCTGTGGTAGCCTCTGCTATCTCTGCCGTGTGCTGGGCCCCAGGCAGCACAGAGCGGGACAAGAACAGACTGAACAAGCTGGTCAGGAGGGCCAGCTCCATCCTGGGCTGCCCCCTGGACTCTGTGGAGGAGGTGAGGGACAGGAGGGTATTATCCAAGCTCACCTCCATCATGGACAACATCTCCCACCCACTGCACGGGACTGAGCAGCTCTTTCAGTGTTAGACTGAGACACCCTCAGTGCAAGGAGCGCTACCATAAGGCTTTCATCCCCACTGCTGTTAAGACTGTACAAGACCGTAACGTGACATGTGCAATAACCCCCTTTGCAAAAGTACATGCAATATTCTCTGTATCAGCGTCACTTATTGACAACCTGCACTAGGACTGTAAACTTTGCACTGCCAATGTAGACCTTGATATTCTACTTTTTAGTCTGTTCCCATTTTTATTTTATTGTTTATATTTCTGCTCCTTTAAGATTTTAGCTTTTTTTACTCATTGTACATAAGATACCTCTTTTACTATTTAACTATTTGCACATTTCCTGTCTATTTTGCGCACCCTGAGTGATCTTATTGAGTGCCTAATGTATTTCTAATGCCTGATTTCTCCATTGTGAGATCACTAAAGTATTATCTTATCTGAGTGACCATCAGGTTCTTGGTCACCTCCCTGACAAAGGCCCTTCTCCCCCGATTGCTCAGTTTGGACGGACTGCCGACTCTAGGAAAAGTCCTGGTGGTTCTGAACTTCTTCCATTATGAATAATATACTTCCACTGTACTCTTCAGGACATTAAATGCTCTTTTTTTTCTGTACCGTTCCCCCAGATCTGTGCCTCAATACAATCCTGTTTCAGAGGTCTACAGACAGTTCTTTGACTTCAGGGCTCAGTTTCCGCTCTGACAGCTGTGGGAACTTATAGAGGTGTGCGTCTTTCCAAGTCAAGTCCAACCATTTAATTTACCACCGATGGACTCCAGTCATGTTGTAGAAACGTCTCAACGATCAGTGGAAAAAGCATGCATCAGAGCTCAGTTTTGAGTGTCACGGCAGAGTGCGAATACTTATGTACACGAGAAATGTCAGTGTTTTATTTTTAATAAATTTGCTAAACATTCTATAAAAACAGATTTTACACTTCATCAAGGGGTGTTGTGTATAAATTGATGAGGGGAAAAAAACAAATTTCATAAAATTTGTAATGAGGCTGTAACACAAAATATGTGAAAAGAGTAGGGGTGTCAATACTTTCTGGATGCACTGTAAATCAACCTGAACGATTTTTCCTTCTGAAAATTATTTTTGTTTGTTTTTAATCTATTGCTCTGTTTTGTTTTCCCCCCATATCATTGCAGGTCAGTTGGACATAATAAAAAAATTGCACCAAACATAAAATATAAAAACCACATGTAAGACCGAGTTTAAATTACAACAGGTATGTTTTGTAGAAATTAGTCATAACATTCATTTTGAATGTAAGTGTGGTGTAAATTCAAGGATCGTGTATAAAGTAAAAGTCCACAAAAAGGCTTGTTGGGTAAGAGGCACAACACACCCTTCGTTTCAATAGTCAAAACATTTCATGATGGCCTCTTTGTTAAATTTGAAGTTGAGGAAAGTCTGGGAGGACAGAAACAGTTCTGAACAGGCAGATGATAGGTGACCATTTGAGTTGTATTGTGCCACATCTGTAAAAAGAAAACATTTTACTGTCCAATTCAGTACTTTTCTTTGTACATAAATAATAAAAATATAATAATAATGTATCTCCCGCCCTTTATGTGCAAAATGTAAAATGAACACAAATGTTACTGTGATGTACCTCTCTCAAAACTGTCTTGCAATCTTCTGGGCTGAAGTCTTTTGTCTTCTTTCTGAGAAATGAATTGAACAATATTTATGATTAGGACACAGAAAAATTCCTAATTATTCATGAATATTACGGTAAGGTTTGACCTGCAGACTACCATCACTTCCTTTCTTCACATAATGAGAGTCTTGACCTTTCTTCCCATTACTTTTTATTATAGTTTGGTTCTGCAAAAAGAGTTCAAAAATATTAATATTTATTTCTTTGTTTTCTAGTAATAAGTAGGTGCGTAAATCTGACACAGAGAGTGCTATTTCTCCTCTAGTAATGAGCTAGTGTCTGTTTTCTGACCTGATACAGCTCATACTGGCCTGCAGTTTTCTGCTGTTTATGTTTGGCATTGGCATCTACTAAAAGCATGTCCGTGCCTGTGATCCAGCGGGATTTAGACCTAAAACAAAAGAAGCTTTTGTATGTCCAGGAGTTTTACAGTTTATAAGATAACAACATTAAACAATTATAAGAATTACCGAGAATTATCTGAAAATTTGTAAGAAGCCCCCTCCTCGTCACTGTCTGGGGAATCGCCTTTGAGCCTACTGATGCAATCTCGCAGGGGTCTAGAAGAAATAAATGCAGTGTATAAAACAAGGCGTTTTATTTAAAGGTAAAAATACAAGTACCTGATGAATGGAATGGCCATAAAAAATCTATTAGGGGCAAGTCCAAGTTTGGACTTGGGAGTCATGTCATTTCTGTGGCATGGAAGCTTCTCAATAGGAAACCACTCAATGTTCTAAAAATGAAAACAAAAAGAACAAAAAAATATGGGGAAAAATGGTATTTCAATAAAAGACTATAGTAGATAAAAATCATCTACACACCCTGATCTCCTTTCTTGTTTTGGGGTAAAACTTTGTGTCCTTGGGAACACCTGGTATAATATAAAGCCGCACCAGCTGATCACTGATTTTCTGCTCTATGTACATGTCTTTAGAGATGCGATTCTTGATATCAAAGCCGGTCTCTTCCAACACCTACGAAAGAAATAACATTATTCATATCCATGTAAATTATAGTGAATGATTTTACATAAAAAGCAAATCTCACTTCACGAACTGCACAGTCGTGAGGGGCTTCTTCTTCATTTACTTTACCCTTTGGAAAGCCCCAACCTGACTTTGCAAGGTAACCCTGAACAAGTAGTGCCTACAAACAAAATATGATGTCAACCCCCCCCAGCATACGCATTAACGATACAATAACCATGGTCTGAAATATTTCCAGACTTTTGTTTAAAATCCAACTTACATTCTCAAGTGATTCATCTAGAATGATAGCTCCATATGTGGGTACACCCATCTTGTACTCTTTCCACTGTTCCAGAACCTTCTGCACATCCTCTCCATGAGGCAACAGAAAAGGGCAGTGTTGAAAGAGTATTTTGCTGTTAAGGCCAGTACTTGATGACAAAACACTTGTTTATAACAATGAGGGAAGGGTTTAAGATCAAATGAAACGACATAGTAGAAGGATATCAGCTTTAGCAAAATCTCGAATCCCACAGTGGGGTGCCCCGGGAGTGTTTTGCATGCAGAAGTCCAAGTAGAACCAGTGAGCCAGCTCGATCTGGAAGCACACGCGGATGGCATTATCCCTCTCCTCGCTAGGAATGTGCAAGATGAAGCGACTGCAGAGAAAAGGAAAGGCAAGCCCATTACAGAAAATGACAGAACGCAAACAAACATGTCATCAGCTCTTTAACTTGAAAATGGAGCTGTGATTAATTATTGCTTAAAACATTAGAACGTACAGGATTTTGTTGACTATCATGTCTCGAAGTCAATAATTCTGTTTGTTTGTTTCCTGAATTCATTTCGAACGTTTAGTTGGGTGTTATGCATATTTTCTGTAATACATTAAGAGGGAATTGCTGTTGGTCAGCCGTGCCAGTCGATTGTCACACTCATTTATCAACGTCATCATCGTGTAACGATATTTTAACACAATTATTACGATGGTTGCATCAATAATTCACGGCCTTTTATCAAAAACAACACAGCTTAATAAGACCTTACCTGCAGAGGTCGTCCAATAGCGCGGCAGGGATATCGACTCTTTTTGTTTCCATGTTCGGCGAAAACATCCTCGCATGAACACTGACCAAGTGGCATGAAATACAGCTACTTCCACATTTCTTTTATTCACATTTTGCTGTTTAAGTCCACCCAAACTCAGCTTTACACTAGCCAAAAAAGCTCATATCAACTGAGCATTGTTCTTCGGTCGCCAAGTTTCTTGTTTTTAGTTTACTGCTTTAGGCGGAAATGTAGCGAACCAATCAAATGAAGGGATGAGTGACGTAACTCCTATTCTGCCTTCCCATTGGTCAAATCTAAAGTCAATCTGCACACACGGAAGCGCTCAGGCAAGTTTGGTTGAGTCTCACAAATGGTCTCACACTGTGGGCATTTCCGAAATCGCTCCCTCCTCCCTCACCCTAATGTCTATGACCCTACCCCCTTACACTCAGTTTGCACGTGTCCGCGGAGTGGAGTTCTGTCCGAAACGGAGCACTCAGTGAGGGAAAGTGGGTGAAAAGCTCCTTCTCATATTAGATCCATGATGCAGACTTAACAGGTTTGTGTTACACAGGAGAGCAGTCCCACGAGCAACACGCACCAATCAACCTCAGTTCCGCGTTTATTTAGGAGCACCTAAGTGTTCATTTGAACAACGTTATCGTCACATAGACATTTATTAATGAAAAAGAAAGCGACAGTGAGACTTCATATGCTTTTATTGGGGAAGGAAAAGTTCTCATTTGTGAGTTTGAAGAAGCTAAAGTATATAATGTAAATACGACACATTTGAATCTGAATTACTTTGTAAACTCATAAGGGAACTTTTTTTTCCATTTCAAAGTATGATCAGTCGAACTTGTGATGTTTGCAACATTATGAGCTACAGTCCGTGGGGGAGAGGGAGAGTGCGCTCGAATTTCTCTGATGAGTGAACAGTAAAAAAAAAAAAAAAAAAAGAAAAGATCTGTTTTCCGAATTATTTTTTCCCCTCAGTGGATTATCTCGTAATTACGAGATACTATCTCGTAATTACGAGATAATCCATTTGGGGAAAGAAAAAAAATTCGGAAAACAGATTTAAAAAAAATTAATTCAAAAAACGGAAAATATATCTCGTAATAACGAGATACTATCTTATGGGAGGCCGTTTAGGAAAAAACACATTACAAATGTGAAAAAACACAACAAAAACCATAGGTTTACACATTAGATGGCGCACTTGTACATTGATTGTGTTTGAAACACATTAAAATACACTGCCTACACAATAATGAAGAGCAAATGTACATTAAATCTGCCATTCAAATTAAAAATGCATTTTTTTTTAAATTTACATCGAAAATCTTGAAAATGCTGGTCTGGTTTTTTCACATCAAAAATGAACTTTTTTTTTTTTTTTTTTTTTTTCAAAAGTTCACCTCAGGTCTTTATTTTTCATTGTTCATTATGTATTTAGTTGTTGTTTTTTTTACATTGGAAAAAAATAGTTATATATTAAAAAAAAAAAGAGGTGGGTGCAGCCGGAAGTTGATTGTTGTGACCGGAAGGTACCTGCTGTTGCCGGTGTTCCGGTTCTCGCCGTGACCTTGTCACGATGTGATGTGTCGCTGTTGTACTACAAACGTTTGCCTATGGAATTTAGCTTATTTGTGCAGATGACTTTTTAACAAGAGGCCCCATACAAGCATCATCTCCTCATCATTAACATCAAACCTATTAAGAGGAATCCTGAATAGGCGTAAAGTTCAGCTCTGCATTTATGGCGCAATCTTTTCAGCTCTGCTCCGTCGAAATTCGAACAGCGACACGCCGTGGTCAAATGGGTGCATAGGCCACCATGTTGATTAAAGTTTATGCTATTTTGTGGCTTTTAGATCGTAAAATCCCTACCGACAGCCAACTGCTGCAAACAGTGTCACCAGCGATGTCAGGCGCACATATATGCATTAACAGGATGAGGAAAGGACGCAGCCTCGTTGTACAATTAATAACATCACGTCAATTGGTGACTGTCACATTTTGACATGGCCGATGGAATGGCATGACTTGCTTTGATGGGTACAGAATATCTGATAAATACAAGCATTAAGACAACACTTGGTGTGGTGCTGTAGTAGTGTAGGGGTTAGCGCAAGTGTCCTGAAGCACACCTTTTTCAAACACGTGGAGTGAGTTCGAGACTGGTTGAGAGAGTGATTATTCTTTTAATTATTATTCATTGCGTGTAGTGTAAAAGACGCCAATGCACTCATATGGTAAGACGGAAGCCTTTATTACCTTTTATCTCAATGTCAGTACAGTCATCATGAACATTATACACAATTTTCGTAGCAATCCTTTCCTGTTCCTGTCGACTTCAGGGGGAGACAGCAGGTCCACAACAGCTAATTGGCCATGGTGGCGCACAGCTAGCTACAATATTTTATGAAATATCCATGTGCCGTGCTCGCGCAAAATGTAAACATCACATCGTGACATGGTCACGGCGAGAACCGGAACACCGGCAACAGCAGGTATCTTCCGGTCACAACAATCAACTTCCGGCTGCACCCACCTCTTTTTTTAAAATATATATATATTTTTTTCCAATGTAAAAAAAAACAACTAATGAACATAATGAACAATGAAAAATAAAGACCTGAGGTGAACTTTTGAAAAAAAAAAAAAAAAGTTCATTTTTGATGTGAAAAAACCAGACCAGCATTTTCAAGATTTTCGCTGTAAATAAAAAAATAAATAATGCATTTTTAATTTGAATGGCAGATTTAATGTACATTTGCTCTTCATTATTGTGTATTCAGTGTATTTTAATGTGTTTCAAACACGATCAATGTACAAGTGCGCCATCTAATGTGTAAACCTATGGTTTTTGTTGTGTTTTTTCACATTTGTAATGTGTTTTTTCCTAAACGGCCTCCCATACTATCTCGTAATTATGAGATAATCCATTTGGGGGGGGAAAATTCGGAAAAATGATTTTTTTTAAATTCGGAAAACGGAAAATATATCTCGTAATTACGAGATACTATCTCGTAATTATGAGATAATCCATTTGGGAAAAAAAAATTCGGAAAACGGATTGAAAAAAAAATTTCATTCAAAAAACTGATTTTGTTTTATTATTCGGAAAACGGAAAATATATCTCGTAATAACGAGATAATCCATTTGGGGGGAAAAAATTCGGAAAATTATTTTTTTTTTTAATTCGGAAAACAGAAAATATATCTCGTAATTACGAGATACTATCTCGTAATTACGAGATACTATGTCGAAATTACGAGATAATCCATTTGGAGAGAAAAAAAATTCGGAAAACGGAAAAAAAAAATTAATTCAAAAAACGGAAAATATATCTCGCAATAACGAGATAGTATCTCGTAATTACGAGATAATCTACTAAGGAAAATTAAAAAATTTTTTTACTGACTACAATGCTCCTTCGTACAATGCTCCTTCGTAGTGAACCTCTGAATGTTTTTTTATTTTTATTATTATTAATAATACGAAAGAAAAGAAAAAGAACAAAAAACATAACCAGGGGTACACAATCCAAAACAAAATACAGTACAAAAACAATAGCAGAATAAGAAACAGCATAACAGTTATGCAGCACTTTGAAATTTGCATTTACATAAAATGTGACAATCTTAACACCTCAAACAAGTGTCAAAGGGCATTTGGTTTACCAACTTTGAACATATGGCTTTATTTTTGTGTGTGTGTGTGTGTGTGTGTATATATATATATAAATACATACATACATACATACATACACATATACACACATTTTACTGTCAACTTAATACATAAATACAATAGATTCCCTCTGGGGCCAGGAGATTCCCAATCTCAGTGGGACTTTCCTGGTTGAATAAAGGTCAAATAGATAAATAAAAAATATGTTATAATTGCTTACCCCCATACTATTTACTTAATGTTAAACTTATCGCACACAGTTTAGTTTTGATCGCCTTAAGATTTTCTATCGGGGCCAGAGAATGTAGGTATAGTGTCAGATTCTTGTGAAACACGGTGAACATCGGCTTACTGCCAGAAAATCTGGATTTATGAATATGAAATTTTGCTAACAGTTGTAAAAGATTTACAAGAAACTCTTGGTCTTTATCTTGTATTCTATTAAGGCATCCAAAGATAAGATGCTCATACAACAGATTTAGATTTAGATGTAGTTTGTTTTGTATGAATTTTGATACATCTTTCCAAAAGGTTTTAGTGTAATGACAGTGCCAAAAGAGATGGGGGACTGTTTCAGGCAGCGCAGAGCAAAAGGAGCAGGACGTATCAATATCTTTTTAGAACTTTGTCATGAAATGCTTTGCAGGGTAAATTTTATATAAAATTTTAAACGAAATCTCTCTGACTTTGTTTGCAAGTAAGTATTTATGAGGCAAGAGCCAGACCATTTTCCAAGCTATATCGTTTTTGAATTGAGCCAAGTAATTGGTCACGTAAGGTTTTGTTGCGATCTCACTCTGGAATAAGTGACGAATTGCTCGATTATTGTTTCTGCGTGGCCCGAAACAGACTTTGCCGCATAATGTTTTCTGTGGTTTAATAACAGACACAGACACACCAGACAACTGAAAATCATTCCCACACAAATTTACAAAATCAACTGGGATGGCGTTCATAACTTGATAAAACTCTCGTGGGGAAATAGAAAAATTATACGCATGTACAAACTCATCATAGCTCATTGGATGACCATCTGTTTTAAACAACTGAATAACTAAATGTATATTTCTGTCCACCCAATTTGTTAAAAACATGCTCTTTCTTTTATGCAATAGATCACCATTGGTGAACCACTCTGACGTATTTTACATCATAGTGTCAAACAGGAAGGGCCAGACCTCTGTAATGTGATGCCTTACGGCCTGATTTTAATTTATAAAACAGCTTTTTCATTATTTCTGTTGTAAGAAAAAAAAAAGAAAAGAAATAAAAGTAAGTCTCCGACGCATCTGTGCTGTGTCGTGGCATTTCTTACCACTATAAAGGAAAACTTGAAAGTATTTGTCTTATCAAAAGTGTAAGTTTAATTTAACACACGTGCGGAGGGCCAACACACAGGTAAAACTCATGGTTAGCTCTGAGGCCCCGAGCCTCTTGATCCCGTTAATATAGACAAGAGAGAGAGAGAGACAGAGTCACAGCATGAGGCAGTCGACGCCCCTACATCATCATGCAGACATCACCTCCTTGTGATGTTTAGAGGAAGACACAGGAAGGCCTTTGAGCCAGGACAAGTCTTGGCTATTGTCTTAAGTGTGAAACAGACTCAGCATGTACTTTGGCCGGGATAAAGCACAGGAGACGGGTCCTTCACAATTAGTGTATTACTGGCTTCAATTTAATTAACTCTAAAACTGTCATTACAGCTGTTCCGGGAGAGTAAACAAATGCACCCCCGGAGGATCCGAACAGAAGTCATGTTTGTGAATATGGAGCTCTTTCTAACCTACTCTGGACACCGCCTGTTCTTTTTTCTTACCCAAAGAGAATGTCACGGATGTGCGGTTGGCTACGAGAGGAACAGGACTATTCAACCTTCCTAAAGAAGAGTGCACTCACAGCTAGCTACTTGTAGCAGCCAAGTTGTGCCCTCTGCAAACGTCCCTCTGGTTGCAGTGTTTAAGGCGTCTCGGACGCGTGTCTTCCAACATAAAGAACCATAAAAAATACTGTGTTCCAAAAGGTTTATTGGCATTACCTTCTGCCAGCCATCCACAATACACAGATTTCAGGATTTCAACAAGTTACGTAAACGACACGGTCAAAAGATGTTTGCCTCCACACTGCCACACCTGAGTGCCCCCTCCTCCCCCTTATATAGGGCAGGTAATTACATGAGCACCCTCAGAGCGCCACGCAGTGGCAGGAGGAACAAACAGAAACAGTACTACAAATGGCTCCAACACTACTATATCAGCCAACCTGATGGATGCTTGGTGAACCTTGGCCAGAATCAAAGTGGATTAACTTTTATAACCAACGCGATCCCATAATGTAAACACCCGATGATGTCAGGCTGAGCGGTGAGTCAATCAAAATGCGTGTTAGCGTGTGTGTTAGCCATTTATGAAACTGTGTTGCACATGTCAACTCCTTATAACTGCATTATGTGAAGTAACTTCACTTTTGCAGCGATATTTATATTTATAATACTGCAAATGTGGAATGAGCGGAGAGAGGGGCGGAGTTAACTGAATCAAAGCGTCTTGTCTTCCGGGTAGGGAAAATACCCCCAGAAAATACTTATATTTCTCTCAAAAATGAGTACTCCATAGTGATAGAGGTACAATATATCATATAAATGCCTATCGTTTACTTTGGAGTGGCTAAAATAGCATGATACAGATCCTTTAAAGTTTCTGGACTGGTGTTTACAGCCAATAGGCCAGGGTAACACCTCATTTGAAAACTAAAAACAGATCTAACCTTCTTCCTTGTTTTTTTAAAATCAGGATTTAATTGCTTTTGTTGCGCGCTTTTTATCACCTTTTGGTTGCTTTGCCACGTTTTTGCCATGTTTTCGCCACGTTTTCATTGCTATTTTGTGTGTGTAATATAACTGATCAAATATGTGACCAAAACATGTTAAAAAAAAGGCAACAAAAATGTGATGAAAACAACCAAATAGGAAGAAGGCGTGACACTCATAAAGAGAAAGAAGCTTAATTAGTTTTGTAGGTCTTAGCTTTCAAATGAGGTGTTACACTGGTCTATAGGCAGTAAACTCTCAGGTCAAGAAGCTGTTAGATTTGGGTAAAGCTGAACCGGAGAAAATGTGCTTGGTTAAGGCGGGGGTTAACAGGTTAATACATAATAGTAACCGTAATAACTAACATAATGAATACAACTTTGTCTTAAGAAAGTTCCAAAGAGGCTGTAATTCTGACTAGACTTTGAAACTGAAAACACTTTGTAGCCTACATCACTTAAAGAACCTCATGGCACACATTAGTTTAACAAAATAACGAGGCACATCTGAATTGCCATGGCCATAGCTCAATTGAACAAGCCATTTTTCTATGCCTCATTTATTTTATGGCATTGCTGCAGGTTTAGAGGACCCGTGTGAAGGGTCCCGGGTCTCACCAAGTCTGACGACGGCCCTGCAATACAACACATAACAAAATTACAAATACAAAATACATGTTAAACACAACCATCTAAACAAGAAGTAGGTCAGATACACTGGCAAGAACATTTATAGTCAACACAATCGCGGCGACAGTAGGGCAGATGGTCTTCTCATGATCGGAAGGTCGGGGGTCGGGAATCCCATCTCCTGCCGTGCACACTGTCATTGGGGCCTTGGGCAAGACACCTTACCTTCAGTGTCTGTGTACATTGTACCATTTGCAATAGAAAAAATATTTAAAGGTAATGTTTATAGCCTAAGATAGCCATCCATTTTTTGCCCAGACTTCCCTTTCCATGCACAGTACACCTCCTCCAGCTGTTCTAGGGGCATCCCAAGGCAACACCAGGTCGGCTCAGAGACATATAGTCCCTCCCACGTGTCCCAGGTCTTCCTGGGGCCCTCCTTCTAATGGGAAATGCCTGGAACGCCTCCCGAGGGAGGCGACCAAGAGGCATCCAAAACAGATGCCCAAGCCACCTCAGCTGGCTCCTCTCGACGTGACGGAACTGTGGCTCTACTCCGAGTGACTGAACTCCTCACCCTATCTGGAAGGGTGCGCCCAGCGACCCTGCGAAGAAAACTCATTTCGGCCAGCTCTATGAGAACATGCCATTCTTTGCTTTTTTTTTATCCTTTATTAATACAGGTTTGTCCCTTGAGACTCAATGTCTTATTGAGTCTCAAAGAACAGTCTGGAACAGTCTCAAGAATCCATTCTGCTTTTTTGAGAACCAACACAAGAATGTTTACATAGCCTAATATTTTACTTCATATCAAATGTAATTTATTTATTTATTGGTTTATTTGGTCGGGACAGTGCATGTTAATGAACATACATGGGTCTCATGCATGCATGCATGAGACCCATGTATGTATGTACAAGCCAAACCGCAATATCTCTCATTCCTCCTGGCATATTGTACATGTTTTTTGTGTTATACTCATAAATCTTGAGTATATCAATATTACAATTGTTTTCAGTAAAACCATTATTTTATAACAGGTTTAGGCTAAGATGGGCTGAATATGCAGATTATTGGAAAAATTGCCAGTTTGCCATGACCAGCTAAAATTGCAGCATGTTTTGTGCCATAGAAAGGCGCATTTCCATAGGAGCAGACCAGAACAGACCGGAGCAGTTTGAGGGTGTTTCCACAGCCAAAAGTGAACCGCTCCGCTCCCAAAGGGGGTCCAAACCGCTCCAGCCCCAGACCACTTCAGCCCTGGGGTCTGGAGCGGTTTGCCAACTAGCCTGGTTTGGGGGGGGGGGGGGGATATGTCACTTCTCTGATTGGTCAGGCCATTGCCGAATATGCCTCAGCAATATTCATTGCCTTGGCTTGAATACGCAAGCCGAGGCAATAGTTGGCTTGCATATTCAAAGTTTGTTTTCTCGTCATTAATTTAAACCAGGCTCTATCACTTGTTCACAGAAAATATAGGCAATTTTTGCCCTCTGTACTCGTAGCCTACACGCCTGATTTTTAAGTGAAAACATAAAGATATATTTTACTATATGTATTGACATATTTATGGCAGTAATCTACTGTTCAAGTTTTCAAGTTTGATTTACACAACCATTTTCTCATACATTCTTTCGTATTGCCTAAGGAGCGAGGCTTCATTTTTTATTTTTGGATTCACTGTCGAACGTAAAATAATAAGGCCACTTGTTTTGGGCATTGTTGTGTTTTCTTTTCTTTTTTCTTTCTGTTCTCCTGGCGCTTGAAAACTGCTCGAATTGCTCAAATTAAGAAATCAAATAAAGACTTGCTGGTTGAGGCTGGAACAGTTACATCCAAATAAGTTCTGCATTCGTTAATCATAGTTAAAACACACTTAATAATCCAGGGAGAGTCGCAAATGCAAAATTCCACGAAAACATTTATTTATGATTTTTCCTATCGCAATATAAAAGGCAAATATATAAGATTTGTAGATGAGCGCTCTGCCCCACCTAATGGCCAAAGTTTGCGTACAGTGGGGAAAAGAAGTATTTAGTCAGCCAACACTTGTGCAAGTTCTCCCACTTAAAAAGATGAGAGAGGCCTGTAATTTTCATCATAGGTAAACCTCAACTATGAGAGACAAAATGAGAAAAAAAATCCAGAAAATCACATTGTCTGATTTTTAATGAATTTATTTGCAAATTATGGTGGAAAATAAGTATTTGGTCAATAACAAACAAGCAAGATTTCTGGCTCTCACAGACCTGTAACCTCTTTAAGAGGCTCCTCTGTCCAAAGAGCTGTCCAAAGACACCAGAAACAAAATTGTAGACCTGCACCAGGCTGGGAGGACTGAATCTGCAATTGGTAAGCAGCTTGGTGTGAAGAAATCAACTGTGGAAGCAATTATTAGGAAATGGAAGACATATAACAAAGTATTGAGATGAACTTTTGTTATTGACCAAATACTTATTTTCCACAATAATTTGCAAATAAATTCATTAAAAATCAGACAATGTGATTTTCTGGATTTTTTTCTCATTTTGTCTCATAGTTGAGGTATACCTATGATGAAAATTACAGGCCTCTCTCATCTTTTAAGTGGGAGAACTTGCACAAATGTTGGCTCACTAAATACTTTTTTCCCCCCACTGTAGGTGTTTTGATGCAGGACTAAAGCACAGTGATATCAGGCTGTGGTTGTCAACTGTCACATGCGTGTAAATGACCTTGGCCACTCCCATAACGACCCAGACCACTTTACCCGAAAGGCACTTGAAACACAAACTTGAGGGGCTGCCCCTCTCTTAACAAACCGGTCTCAATTAAGTGAACTGAACTGGTCCGGTCCTAGGGAAAGGGGGATGAAGTGTCTGTATGGGCTGTATACAGTTTGCAAGTCATCGTCAGTGAAGGGAAGGGCGTGGTTTTTGGAGACATAGGCTAATTTACAGTTACAGACACCAAATTCATGTAACCAAGTTTATCCATATATTTCGTGAAAAAAATGGTCAACGTTGAGTAAACATCGGTTCCTGTTCTGTAACAATTACACATACCGAGTTACACTTTCTAATGTATGCAAGGCGTACTTTATTTTGAAGAGTCCATTAGAAACAGCTGCCACCCATGACGCGTCGCGTAACGGAACAACTGTACGTAGCTGCAGGGGTGTCGCAGTTCAGATTCAGCCAAGTTTATCATTCATCAACATCGCCCTGAACACGGTCTAGACATGGCGATGGGGCTCAAAGAGAGGTTTGAAAACTTTCTCCACGAAAAGAACCTTATGACGGATGTGCTGGCCAAAATAGAGGCAAGAACTGGCGTGAGCAGGACCTACATCGCTCTGGGTGAGTAAATACGGGAACAGGGATGGACAAATACATTGCAGACAAACGATACAGGAAGAAGCGTGGTTGGGTACGGTACATGCAGCGCCACAAATAAAACATTGAGTTTACATGGCTTTAATTTATCTGTATGTCATTGTATAGCGTATTACAAGGTTATAACAATGTCGTGAGTAAAACGTGGTTTGTATTTTTCTATTTTCTTCCAGCTGTTGTTGGTTTCATCGCAATTTACTTGGTCATTGGCTACGGGGCTTCGCTACTGTGTAACCTCATCGGTTTCCTTTATCCAGCCTACATGTCGTAAGTGTCTAAATTCTACTACCGAGGGAATTAAGGCTCATCTATTCCCCATCCACACACACGCAAACACACACGCAATAGCCCACTCAAATGGTCTTGCTGAGTAATGCAAGGTTGGGAAAAGATTGTCCAAGGAGTAGTACTAGTGATAGATGTTGTCAATGAAGACAGGAAAGTTGATGAAGTGTGTTGTCATAGTGCTGAAACCACACTTCCTGTTGAAGCCTTCATTTATCAAGGACCGCCATGTCATTTAAATCGAGATGTAAAACATTTAGACCACTATAAAGTAGGCTTCTGAGAGAATAGCTTTAACTTTCCCTATTTGTGTAAACCCCATCTCCTTTTCACTGATCATCACTGTGAGCAAGACTTCTAAAGGCCCTGTGGCTCGTCATAAAGGCGTGTGACTGCTACAGAACAGAGTGCAGCTTGTGCACTGACGTGGGCAGACCACAGGCACCCAGGATATGATTAAAACCATTTCTGTTTTTCAGTTTGACACATATTGAGTGCTTTTTAATGCCCAAATACAACGATTTTGATGCCATCATTGCAAAAGATGCCTTATTGAGCCTAAAAATGATATAGGCCTCTGTTTAGTTGCTAAAAATGGAATAATACAAAAATGAAAGAAAAAAGGATGACATTTTGAGATTATGTAAAATTGACAGTAAATTTCAGCAAAACCTGCATTGAACATTCACATTCAAATATTGTATTTGTCAATTCATTTCACAATCAATCGAAATAGTTCATTCTCTCGTCCTTGTGTATATTTTATATTTTCACTGTACTTGCCAAGTAATTAAAGTAAATTAGTGACATTATTTTCAAAGAAAAGCAGATTTAATGCCAGCTGGAATCAAATGCAATGCTTTGTAATCACATTTCAGGCCTTAATTTTAGCATAATTAATTATTCTTAATGCCCCACGGAAACCCTGTATTAAGCAAGAAATCAATATACAATAATAATTCTATAGATTTTTAATCAAGAACATAGACAAACATATATATATCTCCTAACACTGGTTTAGGGCTATTTTAAAAAAGTTCACTATGAAGAAACTAATTAAGAATAACGTATTTGAGAAAAGAGCATTTATTAATCTGTTTGGCTTTGTGTTACACAATAACTAAAAATGATGAACTGTGACATTATCTGGCTGCTAAAGTGAGTCAGTGGTTTGCAACAGCAGCACATGTTTAATGAGCAGGGAGTGGTCCAGAATGACAGAGGCAAGCAAATAACTGCAAATAACTGACTGGAGAATATTAAAAAAGGGGTTGCTTGCAAATAAATGAAATGCCAGTTAATTAACTAATTTTAATTGTAGTGTAGTCGTAAATGCCATCAGAGGCCTAATGTTATTATTGTTTTTTATATGCATTTATTACATTTTCCAAAAAGTTTCAAATTGACAGTAAGGAAAAGTCAAAGGTATAGAAAGTTTACAGTCACCAAAAACAAGAACATCACTGTTACGTACGTAGGAAATTAACTTGGCAAAAACTTTGAACAATGTTGATCTACTTTAGTCAGGAGAAGACGGCTCTTCAAATATTGTACCCATTTGCATTGTGTAGCATATTATATTTAAAGTATCAATGTTGTGATTCATTTGTAAAAGTAGTAGTTGTAAATATTTCTTGGTAATTGCCACCATTTAAGGCATAGCACAGTGCGGTACATTATTGTAATTCAGGGTCTTTGACAAAGTGCAGTGTAGACTATATTGAACAGCTGGATGCCATCTGTTGTGAAGCTCGTAGTCTTTAATGAGGATCGCATTGCTTTAAACTAAAGCCTCGACTAATTTATTTTGTATTCACTGTGATGACATATATAATAGTTTATAGCTTGTTTGTTATTATTTGAAACTATCTGGCCATTTGTTCTGTGAATTTCCACTTCCATAATTTTTGTCTCCACAGCATCAAAGCCATTGAAAGTACCACCAAGGAGGACGATACCCAGTGGTTGACTTACTGGGTGGTGTACGGAGTGTTTAGTGTGGCTGAATTCTTTGCTGACATCTTTCTCTCCTGGTTCCCATTCTACTATATTGGAAAGGTAATTATGTCATTATGTTAGAGTATTACATTTTGCCACAAATTAATCCGAGACATGTTACACAGCTTACTCGTAAATCGGTAATGCTCTCAACCTTTCAACACAAATGAAGGTGAAGCGCAATGTTGCTGACAGAGAATATTGTAGTGTCGACAACAAGAGGTTCACTAAAGAGAAGCTTATGGGAGACAGAAGAATGTTGATAATGCTCAGTTATTTGACAACAGGTGCTGAAATAACATCGTCATTGTCTATTTCAACACTCGTAAGTTGTTTGCTTTTGGTCTGGTCCTCAGTGTGCCTTCTTAGTGTGGTGCATGGCTCCAGCCTCTTCAAATGGAGCTGACCTCATTTACGGCCGCATCATCCGACCGTTTTTCCTGAAGAACGAGGCCAAAATCGATGATGTGGCGCTGAATTTGAGGAACAAGGCGACAGACGCCGCCAGCAAGATTAAGGATGAAGGTGGGTTATTTGGAATTGAATCTACCCTTGATTAATGTTTGCAACTTTTATTTATATATATTTTTTTTGCCAGCTAAAAAAGCTACAGCCAACCTGATCTTCGAGGAGAAGAAGAGCACCTAAGCAGCTTAATTGGACCTTTTATGCGAAACATGCCTTAAAACATGTGTTTTGGGGAAGATATTGCCTCAAGTGTAAGGCAATACGTTACACTTTTACTGGTTGAAGCTATTTCCTAATTGACTAATTTAAGGTTGCCTTTTAAGACCGTTTTATGTATGTATTGCCTGGTGCAGACTGAAAAAAATAAAAAGGTACTCAAGTGAGTGATTGAGACATTATTTGATGATGTAGAAGCTTTTAGCCCACCTTCTTCCAAACAGAATAA
This sequence comes from Neogobius melanostomus, assembly GCA_007210695.1. Lineage (NCBI taxonomy): Eukaryota > Metazoa > Chordata > Actinopteri > Gobiiformes > Gobiidae > Neogobius > Neogobius melanostomus. Next base: position 5,070,186 of record VHKM01000393.1, read on the forward strand.
ATGCTGGTAAACACGGTACAAGTGAGTACAGTGATCAATTTTAATGGCTTCATAAACTATATAAAACAATTCATAAAAATTCATGCACTTTCAGTGTAAATTCAATTTGAAATATAGAAGAACTTTATGTACAACAGAGTGAACCTTAACAGTGACTTCATTCAGTTGGTGGTTCACTAAAAAAAATACTTGGCTGCATAGAACATTGACGTTATTGCCTACTCGGAAATAAAATCAAAGAAAAGGGATGTTTAAAGTGTAATCGATCTAGTTGGTGCTATAAGATAAAACAATGCTTTAAATTAAATTTCTACATAATCAGACAAAATAACTAATTATAAAAGTGAATGTTAAAGACTTTCCCTTTACCGAGTTACATTCTGAAAGCATTATGAAAACTACTGTACAGAGACTCACTTGAACGACAAAAAGCCTGAGTTGATGGGGAAAGGTAGTCATAATAAATCCAAAAAGCCTGAGAAAAAAGACCACTGATTTACTATTTTACAAAAATGTACAAACATAACTGTAAAGAACACATGATACAAGTTGCTTACATGAAAAATAACAAACCCAAATTATTTTTTTTACAGCTAAGATATGTTAAATTAATTCACGCATGATGGAAATCAAAAACCCGATAAAGAAAATGAGAAATGCTTGAAAATGAGGTACTTCAGGTGATGAGCCTGAGTCCAGACTGAATTCCATCAGGTTTCCATTGACCTGTAACGTAATTTATGTGAAAATAACTTCTCATTGCTTTAACACTTAAATAAGGTAGATATTCTCACATTAGGTATGATGCAGGACAGGGACTGACAAACACAGAACAGTCAAGTACAGGATCCAGTGTCGTGGAGAAACAGAGGCAGCACTCAGGGTCATTGTAGTCCATTTCCAAAAGTAAAAACATTATAAAAATAACAAAGGTTGTGCTGTGTGCTACTGAGTCCACACAGCACTGCAGCTTCAATTCTTAAATACAAAAATATGCTTTGATTTGTGTCTGCTGCCTGGTCTGACCCGCGACTCCAACTATCTTCAGTTGTGAGAGCCAGGTAAGAAGTCACTAGATCGGACTGGCGCACAGTGCTTCACCTGCTCCAGCTGCTGGTCCGAGTCCACGGTCCCTATAAGGCATTTACTGTGTGCACGAGTCTATGGCTGCAACAAGCAGGCCATGGTAGTTTGTGTTATGTTTTACGACTGCTCCAGATTTGTTCTGGTGTGCTTTTGTGGTCGGACGAGTAATCAAACGGCGAGCGGTGTCCCAGGGGTGAGCGCTGGTCCCGCGGCGAGCGCGGCCCGCTGGCTGAGGCCCGCTCTGTTTGCCTGTCTGAGTGGTAGCGGTACGAGGAGCGGTGGTCCAGGTGGGAATGGTCTTTCATGTCCAGACGATGGTCTCTTGAGCGGTAGTCATCCATTTTCCTGTGTTTACTGTCACTGTAATACCTGTGGTACAGAACATGCCACGTTAAAACACACAACTCTAATAAACCTACATATAACTTCTCCAGTGACCGGACTAAGAGAGCGTGGTAGATTACCTGTCCTGTCTGTCCCGGTCCCTGCTGTCGTGTCTGTCCCGGTCCCTGCTGTCGTGTCTGTCTCTGTCCCTGCTGTCGTGCCTGTCCCGGTCCCTGCTGTCGTGCCTGTAGTGGTCTCGGTCTCTGTGGTCTTTGCCATTGCTGAAGGAGGAATAAGGTCTTTTCCTGGAGTCCCCTGATGAGGACTTTCGATGTGGATCTGAACTTTGCCTGTCCTTACTACTGTCGTGATATCGTCCAGAAGAAGCGTTTCTGTCCGAGCTGTAGCTGTCTCGACTACTGTCGTCATGGTGAGAGTTGTCCTTCAACCTTTCAATATCTAAGAAACAAGATTTTAATCATATTAAAATGAATAATATACTTACAAGTCATGTTTCATTAACAGTACCTGCATGTTTATAACTGGGATGCGTGTTCGAACCTCTACTGTATTGCTCCATTGCCTGTAAGAGACAGACAATCATTGTTATAAGAGGCTAAAGTAAAAATTACAGTATATTTATTGGCTTGGTCCCTTTTCTACCTGTGCATTCTCTTGTCTTTTCTTTATTGCGTGCTTGTAGAGTTTATGGAGCTTTCTGGCATCAAACTCTGTGAATTTCGAGACAAATATCCACAAGTTCCTAAAACACAACACAATTATATAGATTATTTTATATTTGTGAAGAACCTTGTCTTTTTTACATTTCTGTAAATGGATTTAGCCACAAGGTTTTCATGGAATACAGACGAACAATATACAGGTGAAACTCAGAAAATTAGAATATCGTGAAAAAGTTCATTTATTTATGTAATTCAGTTTAAAATGTGAAACTAATATATGATACAGACTCAGGTCATGCAAAGTGACATATGTCAAGCCTTTGTTTTAATTTAGAATATTTTGGCTTACCGCTTTTAAAAACCCCACAATGAAAAATTCAGAAAATTTGATTACATGAAATCAATGAAAAAATCATTTTAAACAAAAAAATGTGGGCCCTCTGAAAACTATAATCATGCATATGTACTTAGTACTTGGTTTGGGCCTTTTACGTGAATTACTGCCTTAATGCGGTTGCGTGGCATGGATGCTCTCAGCCTGTGGCACTGCTGAGGTGTTATGGAAGACATGAAACCCATGTCCAGGATCCGTCTGTGTGTGGTGGCTCTTGATGCAGTGACTCCAGCCTCAGTCCACTCCTTGTGAAGGTCCCACACACTTTTGAATGGCCTCTCCAGACTCTCCAGACTGCGGTCATACCTGCGGCTTGTGCACCTTTTTCTTCCACACTTTTCCTTCCACTTAACTTTCTATTAATGTGCTCTGATACAGCACTTTGAGAACATCCAACTTCGTTTTCTATTTCCTTTTGAGCCTTTCCCTCCTTATGGAGGTGTCAATGATGGTTTTCTGCACAACTGTCAGGTCAGCAGTCTTCCCCATGATGGTGAATTCTACTGAACCACTGAGAGACAATTTAAAGTCTCAGGGACCCTTTGCAGGTGTTTTGGATGAATTAGCTGATGAAAGGAGACACTTTGAGCTACAATAATAGTCCCTTTTCACAATATTCTAATTTTCTGAGATTTTGAATTTGTGCTTTTTACAAGCTGTGAGCCAAAATAATCATGCAAAGTGAGATGTATCCAGCCTTTATTTGTTATTTTGATAATTATGGCTCACAGCTTGTATAAACCCCAAATAAAACATCTCAGCAACATCTCATCCCAGCTCAGCCGCAGGGATGAGGGCAGTCTGGAGAGGACTGTCAGGAAAAGACATTCAAAAGGAGTGATCTGGAGTCAGTGCATCAAGAGCCACCACACACAGACAGATCCTGGACATGGGCTTCAAATGTCATTTTCCTCTGGTTGAAGCATCCTGGTCTTCCATAACACCTCAGCAGTGCCACAGGCTGAGAGCATCCATGCCACGCAACCGCATTAAGGCAGTCATTCACGTAAAAGGCCCAAACCAAGTACTAAGTACATATGCATGATTATAGTTTTCAGAGGGCCCACATGTCTTTGTTTAAAATCATTTTTTCATTGATTTCATGTAATATTCAAATTTTCAGAAATTTTTATGTTGGGGTTTTTATAAGCTGTAGCTAACATTTTCAAAATTAAAACAAACAAAGACTTGACATGTTACTTTGCATGTCATGAGTCTATATCATATATTAGTTTCAGATTTTAAAATGAATTACAAAAATAAATGAACTTTTTCACGATATTCTAATTTTCTGAGTTTCAGCTGTATAAGAGTCTTCCTAACTCATGGACACAAACGGGTTTACTTACTTTCTCCATTGTTTGATAAGCTCAGGGTTGGAGTACTCCTTCAAACACTCAGTGATGTGATCGCCGATCTTGATGAGACACTGCCGTGTGTGTTCGAGCTGCTCACGCTCCGACAGACCTTTCTCTGGTCGATCCAGCTGCTTCAGGGCCGCCTTCACCGGACGCATTCTCTCTTTACACTGAAACACACGTCACTCATGTAGCCTCTACTGCACAAATGAATCACGTTATTATTTTGGGTAACAGAAGTCATCATACCACACTAAATGTCTTCTGGTCTAACTCCTCTGATTCCTCGAACACTGGCACTGGCTCACCGATCGCTGTTATATGGAGAGGTGTGTCGGAGACTTTCTTAGTCCGCTCTCTGGCGTCATTCTTAATTTCATTCTAATGTTATAAAAAAATAAGGCAACAGTAAAACCAAAAACATCGTTTTGCAAAACATTTAAAGCACACGTAATATCAGTACCTTTTCAGGGAGCTCCTCTTGTTTGAGAGCTGGCTCTGGGAGCTTCTCCTTATGCTCTTTAGCTTCTTTAGAATCCCAGCTGTCGTCTTTCTCTTTTTGACTTCCTTCTTGATGTCCTTATCTTTGATGTCGTTTCTCCTGAAGAAGAATGATCATCCTCTTCATCGTGCTCATCTTCCTCCCCCTCCCCCTCCTCTTCCTCCTCATTCTTCACCACCACGCGCTCTGCCCTGCCTCGCCGGCTTTGGGTTTTCACTGGAGGAACCTCCTGTAGATGAACAAGAATGAAGCATCTGTCCACACATTTTTTATTAATAAAAATACCTTTTCTTCCTCGATATCATCCTCATCCTCTGACATTTTGTCTGAAGGAGGGTCTGAAGATGGACTCTTTACTTCTTCTGATTTTACAGGTTTAATCGTTTTGCTTTTTTGTTTCTGGGTTTTCTCTTGCGCGAGTTGGCCTGCAAAAAAGTAAATTATGCAAACTGGCAATAACGCACAACACCATGATCAAGGTAAATAATATCTCTTACTGATGATTGTGATTTTTGGGCTTCCTTTTTGGCCAGGTCTTTACTCAGTAACTTTATGAGGTAGTCTGCTCGGGTCTGTAGCTGTTTTGCTTGAGGCTTCTTGTCAGGGTCATCTGGTAAAAGCTGCACAGACATTTGATTAAGTGGGAGTGTAAACGCATTAACAGCATTTAAAACAGCACCTCAGTAAGTACTGTAGGTACGTCAGCACACTGTCCAAAGGTTCAGTATGATCCCCTCTTGGCATTGTGTATTGCTGTAGTTTCCTTGTTATGTTGCTGTGTGCCCATGTGTGAGTCAGAGTGAAGGAGTGCGTTACCAAGCATGTTTTACCTTGTGTGTGAGATTCAAGTCAGGGTCCATCTTAATCATTTCCCAACTTCCGTAGCCATACTCGTAGATTCCTATGAGGAGGCTGGAATCATCCTCTTTACCCCACTCAATGTCAAAGTGTGCGGCCTTTGAGTGGCAAGGAATTATATACCTATTGAAACATGCATGTACATTTTAATTGGGATGTTTATAGAATGTCTTTTAACAAATGTATTAAAACAAAAACATCACTGGCAGTATTACTTTTTTCTCTCTTCTGGATCAGCAGGAATGGCCTTGTGAAGCGGAGCCAACTCTTCTTCATGGGATATAACAAGTTTGGCATTGACCTGAACACCTGATATCCTAAATGTGGGACCTTTCACCTTCCCTCTTCTGCCTCCTGCAAAAACAGTATGCTTGACATTGTAAAAGAGCACAAATCATTGAATCTGGTCTCTATAGTATGCATGCATATCAGTCTCACACCTGAAGTCTTTTCTGGTCCACATGGGTTTTCTCGTAGTGTTCGTAGACAGCCGTTATGAACCGTCTCTGCTAAGCGCTTCAAGTCATGTTCAGACTTATCCACAAGCTCAGCGTCTCGAGCTATAGCATCCAGCCTAAGCAGAAACACATCTGTTACTCTAAACTAAAGCTTATGGACACTACTGATTGAAGCTGACTGAAGGAATTTTTTTTTTTTTTACCTTTCAAGTGGTCCACCAAATTTCTTGTAACTCTTTACAAATCTGTGGTCAAACAGATGATTTAGTTAACAGGACTCCTACACACTTTGCATGTCAAATTTTAGACTTAGGACCTTTTGAAGACCTTGAATTACACTATTTAAGACCACGCGCACCAATAGACGACACACATTGTATGCATAATGTCACATTTTAAAATAAAAAATCATTTTTTAAATGAGAGTCAAAGTAATGAAAGTCATGCATGAAAAGACAGAATAAAAAATGCAAATTATTTGTTGACATTTGATCAATAGACATAATTGCACCTTTTCATTCAGTCCCCATTCGCTGTGACATTATGTGAATTTTACCGATTAGTGAGGGATGGAGTTGCATTTTCTTTTACATATTACCTCAAAAGGTTGCATTCACGTAACGTCACAACATTCAAAAGAGCCTATAGTTTAAAATGTAGGGTGGCTAAAAATGTTAAGGTGGTAACTATGGTAACAATAATCAAAATGCTGTTGTTTTTTTTTGGCCTATCCAGATGAAAGGGTCAGTGATTGTACAGTCACCAGGGAAAATTTGCAAAACTCTGATTAAATTCCAACAAAGATTGACCTCAATCATCCAGGCAGATACAACACTGTGTTCTTCAACACCTGTTGCGCTGGAGTCACCACACAACCCACCATCTGATGGGACTTTACAGCTTTGGCCCTTGAAGAGAATTGGGTGATTCTTGAAACGTTGACAACCATGTATAATAAATGTCCAGTTGAAGCGATTAAGCCTTCTGTGTTGTAACTACCCGGATGATTGAGGTCAATCTTTATGATCTTAAGAAATTATGCTACTGTAAAAAAAAGAAGAGGGAAGCCAAAGCTGCTATGATAGATCTGTGTGTTGCTTAAAGGACTGTAAAAAAAAAAAAAAGCTATGTTTTTTTGTTGGACTATTTCCTGAACAGTTGGATGTTGTGAACACATTTCGTGGTCCAGTCAAACAATTTGAATTACTGGGACTCAAAAGGGACAGCTGAGTCACTATCGAGAAAAGGACGAAAGGTGTTAGCTTATTTGTGACATAAATTCCAATTTTCACATACTATTGCTGTGTTTACAACACCGCCCAAGCGCTGAGTTAATGTATTTTAAATGGTTAAAAGCAGTTTGTTTGTCTAGCTTTAGTACCCAGCAGCACTTGCGTGCCTAAATTGTGACAACTGTAAAGTTATTACTTTAAATGGCTCTTTAGAGGAGCTGGTCTAAAAAAAAACATGTTTCCAGCCCACATTTTTAGAACATTTAAAGGCCTTATATTCACAAAATCAAATTCACATATGACTTAAGACTTTTTGAGACATTTTCCCTGTGGGAACCCTGGTTAAGTTATACAGCAAAACGACAATAAGCTCAATGAAATCACCTCCTGATTTCTGCATCGGTGAAGCCTTTGATATTTTCACGTGGAATGGTTCGAGGACGACCTCGTTTCTTTGGCCTTTTTCGATCTGAGTTGGAGTCACTATCGGACCCAGAATACCTCCTGCTCCTTCGGCCCATATTAGCATTAAAGCTTATCTGTAAAAACAAACCATTTACATCACACATCAGACAAATTAACTTAATATCAACCTTATAAATTGCACAGAAAAACACAAAAGCCGTTCTGACTCACTGAGGTTACTCACCTGTTTGGCACAGTTTCTCATTCGTGGCAGCAAGTAGATTTCCTCCAGCTCCTTCTGCCTCTCCTCTTCTTCCATCCTCCTCCTCTGCTCTTCAGGGATAATGTCATCCCAACTCCGCTGGCTCCGCTCAGAGTCAATGTCTAGTTCCTCATCATCCATCATGGTGAAGTTGGCAACCTTTCATGGGGAATAAAGTTTTTATGTTATAGTTTAAGACAAACTATATGCAAGATTGAAAACAGTGAAAATCTTGTAAATTACCTTGAACTGTGACAGTAGCTCCTCTCCAACAGTTGAGGGCCCAGGGTCATTTTCTCTGGTTTCTGCTCTTTTAAGGATTTCATCTATGTCCATTTCCTAAAAAGGAAGCAAAATGGTTAGGATATGAGGGGTTTCTGCACACTTCGCAATGTGAAATTGAATACTTGTTAATACATTTTAAAGACCTGGAATCACAGAATTTAAGACTATGCACACTAGTGATGCACGGGTCAGGGATTTTTTCAACCCGCGAAGCCCACATTTGGACACATTTACGCATTATAAATATGACAGGTCTGAATGGACCACGGCTTTAATACCGTTCAAAAAGGTGCTTGAAAGTTTCCTAAAACTAGCAACAAGATACAAATCTGTAAGAGGCAGCAATGAGGCATAGTTCAAAATCAGATCTCCGTGCGTTCTCCTGCTCAGAGTGGCATGAAGGAGCAGGCAGACGGGGCATAAAGCAGAAGTAACGCAAACTCATGCACACGGGCTCATAAAAACATTCCCTGGATCAAAAACTGCAAAGCACTGCCCGTCTGCCCCTCGCCTCGTTATAAACCAAACATGTAAATCTCTCGCATAATTAATTATTGTAAATAACTTGTTAGATATGCTGGTCTTAAAAACACATGTTTCAAATTGAAGACCTAAACCACTTTAAGGTCTTAAATTTACAAAAAAAAAAAAAAAAAAAAAAAAAAAAGACAATTTAAGACCCCGTGGGAACCCTGATCGGGTCTGCCTGCGTAAAGTCACTTTACGACCATCAAGTCACTTGACGACACTCAACTTGCACCGTGGCCAGGTCGTCATTGTAAATGAGAATTGGTTCTCAATTGACTTACCTGGTAAAATAAAGAAAAAAATTAAATTAAATAAAAACTATGTATGTATAAAATATGCATTTTTATGTAAATTCACCTAAACAAAATTGTTGGAACAGAATCAAGCAAATTATACTTGTAGAAATACAAATACACAGAGGACAAAAACACACACCTGAGGCTCCTGCTCCTCCCCCTCTGGCTCTTTGAAAAGTTCCTCAGCACCAAACTTTAGAATAGCAGACAATTCCTCCTTGTTGAAAGGTGTTGAACTGTTAAAAGCATTTGCATACCATTAGTTTTATAGGAGTATGAGTCGACATCGTTTCAGACAGCAGTAGACGATGAAAACCTGGAAGGTGCAGAGCCCGTGTGAAGAACCGTCTTTCCTGTAGTGTCCATTCTTTGTATAACAAGGTGGTCAAGCACCATTTTCTTCTTTGCTCTTTCGATAATTTCCTCCTCTACAGAGCCCTTAGTGACTAGTCGGTAAATGTTTACCTGTCACAACAAACAAGCCAGACAAAGTGTTATACATATTATGAAGTGAGCATAAGAACCGAGCATAAGGCGTCTTTCCATGGGAGCAGTAGAGTGGGATGGACTGGTTCAGGGGTCTTTCCACAGCTTAAACTGAACTGTTCATTCCTCAAATGGGAGTTCAAGCCATGCCAACATCAGGCCACCTTTGAGTTGGGGTCAAGAGAGCCTGAGGCCAGTACGTTCAAAATAGTCACGAAAATACAATAAAGAAGCAGCAGGTGATCCACTTCTTTAATGACGGACAATGTATGACAGAGCAAATATGAAAAGCCTCAAACCCGAAATAACCATAAACTTGTCATATTTAATCAAGCTCTGTTTTCCGGTTGAGTACCTGCTTTGGGAATTCAAACGATGCGTAACTTGTTTGAAAAGCATTTATGAAACATCTAATATTAGTTAAATACATTACATTGCATGATGAGTTGAAAGAAAGAAGTAGTTTTAACTACTTTTAAACTACTTCTTTCTGATAATATCACCTGCAGCTTGAATGCGCTCCCACATCGCACTATCCCAGTGATCTAGGACCAGTTTATTTTTTTATGCTTATGAGGCACCATCTGTGGTTGAAGCCCATACCAATTCAAACCATGTTAACGCGTCGTTCTGCTCCCACTGAATGGCATCTATAGGCATCGAAAGAATAACTACAAATGTACTGTTTCACACCTGTCTCTTCTGCCCAATCCTGTGGGCGCGAGCTTGGGCTTGCAGGTCATTCTGAGGGTTCCAGTCAGAGTCAAAGATGACAACAGTGTCAGCAGAAGCCAGATTAATACCAAGCCCTCCAGCACGAGTTGATAAGAGGAAGCAAAAATCCTGTGAAAAGCAACATTTCCATAATTGCTATGTTGCCTTCATCGCCGAGAATGGCGAGTGAATGTAAATCCACTTTGAGTACAGAAAAATGCACGGCACAAGACAGAAGCACTATTATTAAAAGTCTTACTTCAGAGCCCTCAGCATTGAAATGGTCCAAAGCTTGTTTCCTCATCTCTCCTTTGATGGAGCCGTCTAGTCGCTGAAATAAAAACAAATACATTTATTCACATGTAACAATACCTGGCAGCACTATCTGAATAGACTGAAAATTACCTGAAACAAAAATTGGCGACTGCGCAAGTAATCAGCCAAGATGTCCAGCATCCGTACCATTTGGGAGAATATAAGGACTCGGTGGCCTCGCTCTTTTAATCGAAGCAGCAGCTTGTCCAGAAGAACCAGCTTCCCACTACTACGGATAAGATGCTGTAACAAAACAATAAAACTTTAATATTGATTTCAGTAAAAAAATAAACAAAACTAAAACCTAGTATCCCAAAGTTTTAGTAATAATACAAGAAAATAATTGGAAGAGCTAAATGAACAAACCTGCAAAGCTTCAGCTCTGCTGATAAACTCATCCTCTGGGGGCTTGATAAGATAACAATGATTACAACACTTCTTCAGTTCCATCATAATATTCAGAAAGCCTGATGTGCTGCCCTTTGTCCCTTTATTCAGAGCCTTGTAGTTCCTCGTCAATATCCATCTAAAACAAAGTGGTCACGCAAATAGGACGTATTTATCAGTGATAACAGAAAAGGTATAAAACCAACATTTTAAATATATTGCGGTGCTCACTTGTAATACTGTTTCTGAATTGCACTCATCTCAACACGAAGAATCTGCTCTACTTTGGCTGGAAGAGACTTCTCCACATCTTTCTTGACCCTGCGCAGCAGAAAAGGCTCCAGCTCTTTGTGCAGGCTGGTGTATCCTGAATCTCTTCCTTTGGCATGTTCCTCTTCAAATATCTCCCAAGAGTGAAATCTTTATAAATAAAACATCATCATATTATTGAAAACCAATATAGTAAGTATCTTAAATTTAAAAAAATACTTTTTAGAACTGATGTGATATACTTTTCTGGCATGATGAAATGCAGCAAGGACCAGAGCTCTTTCAGAGAGTTCTGTAAAGGGGTTCCTGTGATCAGCAGCCTGTGACTGGACTTGAAGTCAATCATGGTTTTGTAGAGAAGGGAGTCATCATTCTTTAGTCGATGGGCCTCATCCACTCCAATGAAAGCCCAGCCAACACTTCCAAGAAATGACTTTAAGCACAAGACACACATTTTGTCAAATATATGACATATCAATTTCAGGACCAACTCCGCCGCAGTCAAAAAGAAAAATCAATCTTATTTACACGGACCTTATCTTTGAGGAGGATCTCATATGTCGTGAGAAGAATGTTTAATTTCAATCTCTTGGTATGAACATGCATCCACTCATGTGTGCGGATCTGAAAAATAAGAAGGCATTCATGCACATGTTAACTTGCACTGCTGTAATTGCACTTCCTGGTCTTGTCCGTACCAGGCTTTTATTGTTATTATTATTACCACTAAAACATGTATAATAGGCCAGAATGAATGTAGTGTGTGAGTGGTTGGTGGTCGGGGGGCCGATGGCACAGACTGGAAGCCTCACTTCCATCAGTCTACCCTAGGGCAGCTGTGGCTACAATAGTAGCTTACCACCACCGAGTGTGGCGAGAATGAATTATGATTACAGTGTGGATGGAGCTTTGAGAAACTTGGTAATACAGGCTTGTAAAGCGCAATACAAGTGTACATCATCATCAATTCCAGCCAGCATTCAAACGGCTGTTTGTTTCATTCTTAATTTTTTTTTTTTAAATTATCTTAATTTTACTTTTTGCATGTCCTTTTTGTAAACCCTTTTACTCCGATTATCCTAAAATAATGAAATGTGATAGCACATACATTTCCCCAAGTGTCAAAAACATATTAGTATTAACGTTATTTTACATTTTGTTTAAATTAAAATATATGATGCCAAATAAACATATCTATATATATATATATATATATATATATACACACACACACACACACACACACACAATTTAAGATTTAACGTTGTTACCAAATACAAAGTAGTAGAAATAAATAAAATCATACCATATTTCTGCTGTTGATATCTCCCAGATAAACTACAATATTCATCTGTGGAGCCCAGAGTTGAATTTCCCTCTGCCAGGAAGTCAAAGTAGACAGTGGTACCACAAGAAGGAACGGCCCGTAGAGCTGGTGCTCATGGAACAGGTAGTTCAAAAAGCAAATAGTTTGTATAGTTTTTCCAAGGCCCATTTCATCAGCAAGAATGCAGCTGTTGCCTCTACAAATACACAACATCAATATAAAAAAATATTAGAAACATTAGATATAACAAACCAATAACAAAAGCGTTCCTCAGATTCCCTTACTTGCACCAGGAGTGCGCCATCCAGTTCAAACCATCCAACTGGTAGTCTCGTAGCTCCAGTCCATCAGCGGATCCTATGTACGATGGCTGTTTTTTCATAGGTATAAATCTGGGCCTCTGTTTGAGCACCTTTCATAAATAACAGAGTTATAGTTTTATACTGTACATTCAATTTAAAAACACCCATAACTTGTATTCTAATACAACACTAACTAGAGAATAGAACATTTACCTTACAGTCCCTGGAGGGAATGGTTTTAGATTGGTTCCTACTCATGTAGTCATCAATGCATTTCTGGCATTTTTTGGCAAGAAGAGCGCCATCTTCCCAGCTACATTCAGAGTATGGCAAACCCTGCCATTTACAAAGATAGTCTGGGTAACCCGCAGCAGATTTCTGGTTTGAATGTCCTGTTAAAAAATATTGAGTGATTAATCTAAGCATTTAGTTAGTCTAATAATTATGTAATTTTGCAAAGATCTCACCTAAGATTCTTTCAACAATTTGATACTGAGAGTGCAGGTCATCTATCAGTTCTTCTTGGCAATTAAAATACTCAATATCTTCGGGTGAGGCAGCCTTGAGCCTGACACACAAACACAAATTACCATTTAATAGCTCTAAACTGATAGTGCAATGCAAAGACGCAAACAAAAAGTATTTCAATAAGTACACCTTATTAACATGTTTCATTCTAGGCACAATGATTTTGGTTGCTAAATATACAGTTAATTGCAAATACAATTATGACAGGCCTAGTTAAAAGAAAATCACTACAACCCTAATGGCAAACTAGTCAATTAACTTATTTCCATAACAGGGGTCTGCAGCATTAATGGGTTACTGTGGTGATCGCAAAAAAATTAAAGAATGCATTTTCTTACCATTTCTTCTTCTCCAATTCTTTCTTCTTAAAATTGTCCAATTTTTTCATTCCCTTGACATTTTGCAGCTTGAGTGTATCTTCTGTTTCCCAAGTATTGTGAATATGAGCCCAGTTTTTCCATTTGATCAAATATTGGACTTCACCTGCCTCTTTGTTGGGATTGAAATTAGCATTAGGATCTCCCTCTTCTTCCACTGCGTAAACAGTCGTAGGGCTTCCTGTTGCTGTTAGGAAAACAAAGCATGATTCAAAGCTAAAGCTTTCCCCCCCTATAAAACACAGAAATCATCAAATAGCCACGTACCTCCTTTCCGTCCAATCCTACATTCCATCACCCTCTCTAGCGTTTCAAACTCATCTTCTTCTGGTTGTGGAACATCCTCACCCAGAACTTCCACCAAGTCATCAGAGTCCGTCTTCAGCTCCTCATCCTCCTTGTAGCTGATGTTAACGGTGGCCTGTCGTCGAAGCCCAGCAGACATTGCCTTTTTGTATGTGTCCTCTTCATCATCAGAAGATGAAGACTTCTGAGGTTTCTTTCGCTGAATGTTGCTTTTCTTGCCATTACGAAAATTTGCCCTGGGACACAACACAATCAACACCATCTGTGAGTGATATGAAAATATGAAACTTTAACTTTTAAATAGCGCACAGTAGACATGGCAATTATAGTCTGAGCCTAGAGCTGGAATGTCTTTGAGTCAAGGATACATTAATACATTTTAGCAACATGTTATGTCTGCGGTCAGTACACTTACAGGCCTTTTCCACTGGATATTCCTACCCAGCCAGGTCTAACCGTGTAGTGTCTCTACTGGTCAAAGAGGGTAGGCCAGGTACATTCACTCAAGTACATGTACTTAAAGATGCACTATGCAACTTTTTGTGTAAAAAGAAAAAGAAGTTCAGATTACTGGGTATTTGACCTTTCCGTTGCCTACTGGCTATATGGGTGGTTAGCGGTTGGCGCCTTTACTTTCCATCCCAGTGCTTTTTTTTTTTTTTTTTTATTATTTCACGTCTTTTCAGGTTTCTGGTAGGTTTTCAGAATGGAATGTACAGTATATGTAACCATTAGATACGGTTCAATCAGCAGTTGGGATGTAACAATTCACTCAAGCCCCGATTCGATTTCCGATTTTAAGTTCCCGATTTCGATTTTTTTTTCCCCCCGATTTTTTTTAAAGAAAATAATATGACTCATTCATACCAATGTTTCTTTTGTTTTAACATCTGCATTTTTGTCCTTGTAACAAAGTGCAACGGTCTCAGTAAGAGAACTTTACATTACAAGACATGAAAATGAACTATAATCATTTTGACATGAGTGCTTGTAAATTTACATGTTTTCAGCATAAATAAGATTTGTAGCAAAGCAAACATTTTGAGATTATATTTATTTTACCAAACTTTTTTTTTTTTTTTTTTTACAGTTTGAACATAATACTACCATTTAGAACTAATTTTACAGTGCAGTTTTTTTTCACCCTCAAACGTCTCACTGTCTCCCGGTGCTGCCTTTGTAAACATAAGGAGGAAAAAGACATAACAGCTCTCTGTAGGTATTGGATTATATGACAAACAGATATTTGATGAGGATTTCAGCTGCATCAGAGCAGGTTGGTCAGATGTTTGTCAGTTTACGATCTTTGGTAAACTTCTGTCAAAACGCTAATCTCGTAGCCGCTAACTTTAGCTGCGTCTGTTGCTTCGATGCCTACACGTGTTTACATGGTATGGCGTGTGTTGGGGGTGAGGCGGGGGAGACGTGGAGCTTGTCTTGAGAAAAAGTTAACGTCGTTAGAAACAACTAGCTATGTTCCGGTCTATTTCGGTCGCGCAAAATGGAGTAGCTGAGGGTGGCTTTAAAATCTATTCTTTTATTTTTTACATCAATTCACATTTTATGCATATTAAATCGATTTTTGATGCATCGTTACATCCCTAATCAGCAGTGAAAACCTAAAAATACAATTGATCCTGGAGCAACATACAGGCCATCGGGATGGCAGGTGAAGGCACTATGCTATCCACCCATACAGCGGCTGGGTCACTGAAAGGTCAAATAGTATGTATTAAAGGCCCTATACCTTTTGATTGCAAACAATGAAAGGGGAAGCCACTAAATTAAAGGTCCTATATCATGCAAAATCGACTTTTTGGAGCTTTTAGCCATGTTGTTATGCTATTTCCTTATCAAAAACACCCCCAGAGCGGTTTTTGGCTTCATTCACGCAGTTCTAAGTAATCCTCCTGAATCCTGCTCTCTGAGCAGCTGCTCCACCCTCTCCTGGTAAACGACTGAGCTGTTCAGTTGTGTCGTCACAGCGGAACGGAAGTGCTCTACGTCTGTAATGTAATGCCTTACGGCCTGATTTTTATTTATAAAACAGCTTCTTTTTTTTTTTTTTTTTTTTGAAAAAAAAAAAAAAAAAACAAAAAAAACAGCAACCCTCCGAAGCGTCTGTGCTGTCCCACGACGCTAATCAAGCGCACCCACGGCTGGAGGAGCCATGGATCCGAGCATAAGTGTTGTTTTTGAAGACTGAGCTCTTTCTAACCTACTCTGGACACCGCCTGCTCTTTTTTCTTACCGATAATGTCACGGATGCGCGTTTGGCTACGAGAGGAACAGGACTTTTCAACCTTCCTAAAGAAGAGTGCACTCGCCAGAAGTTGGAATTTCTTTCCGGGATTAAGCTACTATATCAACCAACCTGATGGATGCTTGGTGAACCTTGGCCAGAATCAAAGTGGATTAACTTTTATAACTTTTATAACCAACGCGATCTCATGGGAGTCCAAACTGAGCGGTGAGTCAATCAAAACGCATGTTAGCGTGTGTGTTAGCGTGTGTGTTAGCATGTGTGTTAGCCATTTATGAAACTGCTTTGCACATGTCAACTCCTTATAACTGCATTATGTGAAGTAACTTCACTTTTTGCAGCGATATTTATATTTATAATACTGCAAATGTGGAATGAGCAGAGAGAGGGGCGGAGTTAACTGAATCGAAGCGTCTTATCTTCCGGGTAGGGAAAATACCCCCCAAAAATACTTATATTTCTCTCAAAAATGAGTACTCCATAGTGATAGAGGTACAATATATCATATATATGCCTATACTTTACTTTGGAATGGCTAAAATAGCATGATACAGATCCTTTAAAATTTTAGTAGTGGTACAAACTCATTTGTAACTTTCCTAATATATTTGTAGCATCCAAATTCTTTACAGGGAGTTTATAGGCAAATTTCGCAACTTGCAGGGTCACTTTCACAAAAATAGAAATGGATACAAATGTTTTATAATTTGATGCATGCTGTTTCCCCACGAACATTTGAGTTTACAATATACTAGAGAATAAAATAATGTTCCTTCCATTTCTAGGTATAGCTCCTTTAATATAATTTTTTTTTACATAAAAAGGTTGCATCAGGCACCTTTAACTCACTTTTGCATACAGTAATTTTTACTTCTGCTTGAGTAATATTAAAATATTACTGTTCGAAGTATTATGTGTTTATTTAAAGACATCATTATGAAGAATTTATATACAGTATATATTTTTATATGGTATTTACTTTGAAAATATTAAAATTATTTCATGCTTTGTTTTGCATAATTTATGTCGTCACCACTGAAACATGAATCAGATTTTTACGTTCAAACTGTTGCTTAGTACTCATTTTCTCCAAGTACTTGAGTAAAATTATTTTTAGGTAATATTACTCTTACTTAGTAAATATTTTGGCTACTCTACCCACCTCTGTACAAAACTCTCGTGTGTGTTCCCAGCCCCACAGTTATCCAGTAAGCAACCAGTAAATTATTATTTTCCATGTTAACACAAACCCATCATAAAATTAACCATATGATGCAAAATGCTTCTGGATGTGTAACTTACTTGGCTGAAGGTTTCTTGCTCTTCGCTTTGTGACTCGGCTCATAATCTGATGCAGTCTCATCACTGTTGCCTTCCGCTGATGAGTTTGATCCAGAAGCACTTCCAGACCCAGAGCCGGATTCAGAATCAGAGGAACCAGAGTTTCTTCTGGTTTTAGATTCACTTGACGAGTCTGAATCGTCGCTACTTGATGAATCCTATAAGTTTAGATTATTTGCACGTGTCAACGACAAAACAAAAAGCAATCAAATAAAGTTTTCATTTTTGGTCTGTATTAAGACTTACCTCATCCGATTCGCTATTTGATGAGCTTTGCATCTGCTGCTGCTGCTGTTGTTTCCTAATCATAGCAGACCTCTGCACTGCCAAGATACTAGGATTGGATTTCCAGAACTATGCCCCAAAAAAAAGCAAACACAATTTTGATTTACCTTTATGAAACTGTTAAACATGTAAAGATTAAAAGCCATAATATTTGTCTAAACACCAAAAAATATACCTCAGCTCCATCGATATTGGACTTATTTGGCGGTTCAATCTTTTCTTTCGATTTTTCTGCATCAGAGTCTGACTGACTGCCAGAATCCGAGCCACTTCCTGAGTCACTGCTCCCTGATTGGCTGCTGCTGCTGGAGGAGCTTGAACTGGATCCAGAGCCAGACCCTGAGCCTGACCCGGAGCCAGATTCATCATCAGAATTACTGTTTCAACAAAAAAAATTCAGTTTTTAAAACACACATCAGACTCGATGAAATAAGTCAATAGTACACAAAGTAGAAAACATGCATCTGTACGGTGGTACAACCCATGGCTACAATCCAGTGTGGAATGTTTATAAGCATCCCACACATTAACATGCACTGTTAATGTGGTACATTAACATGCACTGTACCGGGGAAGCTAATAAAATAAAGTGCAATTAGAGGTGTTGAAAGAAAACAATTTTTTTTGTCTCAATGACTCTCACTCACAAATCAAATCAAATTAGAGGTGCACCGATCTGATCGGTCACCGATCTGATCGGTCACCGATCGTGATCGGCCGATCACACCCTAATTTTTGTGATCGGGCCGATCAAACGTAGATTTCACAGACTTTCTTACAGTAGATAATCTGGTGAAAACTCTGCAGTATAGCGCCGCTCTAAACCTAGTTTTAAATGTAATTCATGGCTACACAACAGCTCTGGATGTACTGCTCTAAGGGCCGGCTGTATCCCTTTGCGCCTGGCGGCTCTACTCTTTCCAGACTGCAGTAAACAAAACATCGACGGAGCTAGAGCTAACCCGCTACCGCTACGCTTTAAGACAAAAGCATAGGTTCGTGACCATAAAATATCAGCATATGGGACTTCTAACAGAAGGTAAAGGAGACGATTTGCAATGTCCTATTATTTACATTTGCAACTACCGCATGACTTGACATGTAGGTGATACAAACGGGATATTTAACACAAAACTGTGCTATCTGAAACGCAGGTGAAATTACAATGCGAGGCAAGGGTCATTGTCCTGTCTTATTTCACTGAGAAAATGTGCTCTTTAGTGCTGAAGTGTCACTAAATGGCTGCAAGTCAAAAGAGAAAGTAAAACGCATATGTGTTTGGCACCTCATGGAAGTTTTCTTCTCTTTCTTCAAATATTGTCCAAAGTTATAGTCCAAAACCAAAATGATGCTCCTAATTCCACCGTGTTTAGGATGAGTGCTCCACCGGCCTCCCCACTACCATCCATAACGCGCAACTGATCTGAAGCAACTACGAGTAAGACAGGGATTTGATTGGCCGAAATAACACGCACTATAAAAAATTGTTTACTGTAGACTATAAAAAAAGATTAACTTTATTGGACCATGAGGGAAATTCTGTTACAGTTATAAAATAATAGGCGATAAACCAATAGCCCACAGCATATAATATCAGAAATAATAAATAATAATAGTAATAAAGTTGGAGGTTAAACAGGACAATGCAGATTTCTAGCTAGTATACAATATTCAAATATAAATATTGAAAATAAATTCACCCAATAAAACACTTCACATTTAGAAAGCCCAGTATTTGTCACTGTTAAATTATGAATCATAATAATCAATTACAACCATGTGATCGGATCAGCAATGATCGGTATCAGTCGGTCAAAATTTTAGTGATCCGTTTCAAAATCCTGATCGGTGCACCTCTAAATAAAATGATAACAAAAAGAGTCAAAATATAACTAGCATAGTTGGTAAGGCTGCTATGCATGTGAAACAAAGCAATGAAACAGTTGCAGTTAAAAAAAAAAGCCACAAAATGAAAGGTCCCCACCCACAGCAAAATTAGAAAGAAAAAAGAAAGGCTTTTTAATGCATATATTGTGAAAAAATAAGACCAACGTGCCTTGATTCTCCACTGCTATTGCTGACACTTTCATCTTCGCTGCGCCCAGCCATGCTGTCCTCCAAAGTCTAGATCCCCCCCCCAGATCTATGCAGTTAACCTGGAAAGCAGTCATAATTCACAACACCACCAAAACAATATTCAAAGCATGCAATATTTATCAGATAAATCGGGTTGCACTTAGTATTCGGATTTGATATGCCTTTTGAGGATGATATGGAAAACTTAACAAGTAAACTTCCAATTTGTTTGTTCCCTTATTTTAAGGGTTATATCGGGCCCTTGTAGCCGAATTGACAAATAGCGGGCCTTTAGATGGTTCCAAGTTTAATCAACAGTAAACTTTAATACAAAAGTTGTGCGACGAAGTAAAAGAATTACAGTGTTTTCATCAAAAGGGATAGCTACTCCTGAAGCGTTATAAGTGCTAGATAGTTAGCTCTTAGCTAACGAGCAAAGGGTACGAGCGAGACGAGCATCATTATTGGCGGGGTAAGTATCAGTGATGTAAACAGCACACCTAAACTAAGCAGCTTAGATAATAACATAATATTGTCTGGAACAAAACTGGACAACAAATATATATGGACAATTGTTAAATGACCACATGTTAACGCTAGTACATGTCAGAGGGCGAATTTATAGAGTTGCACAAGCCCTTGTGTGTTGTTTGAAGGTGCGGTAGTTGAGTGAAATCGAACGAAAAACAAAACAATCTACACCTCTTGTATGAGCAGATATAGTTGTGTGTATGCGAAGAAATGATCGATTGTGATGAGTATGCGTGTATGTGAAAAACAAACACGAGCTAAGATGTGCTAGCATCGTTTACATGGTTGTCAAGGAAAGTAACGCAGGCTAACCCCATGGAGCACGCGGCTAGCACGGGAGCTAACAAAATACCAAAAGTTTGCATTAGTTCATCCTAGCTGGGCACAAATAATTGATCATTTCCATTTTCCATTATCTAAACACAGCACAAACATTATGTTTACGTGTATTTAAAGACAAGTAATCATTAAATAGCGCTTTCTCACGCTAAATTCATTATTTCACCCACATAACGATCTGTGCTAACCTAACTTCAACCTCTTCCATCTTGTTTTCATTCGCCGCTCACTTCTCGCGGCTTTTACACCAATCAACAAACAGCGTTGCTTTACTTTCTAACAAAATACGTGACAATACATTTAACATGAATGTTGTCAGTTTAGGTCTGCTTACCTGAAAAACTTTCGTGAAGTGGTTATTTACGTAGTCTTCTCACTTGAGGAGTGCTTCTTTTATCAGTCAGGCGTAGCGTTATAGCTCCAAGCTACGTTAGGCTGCTAGCTCCCAGTTAGGGAGAGCAGCCACAAACCACCAACTAGTATGAGCTGGTATATTATTGTTTCCACTCAAACTTCGGAAAAGTATAGTCCGCGTCCCCCCTCCGTTTCCTTAATTTATGTAGCAAGTCGATTAACTTTTGTTCTAGAAAGATGCCGTTCATTTCAGTGTCTTCCGACACCCGGCCTCCGCCATGACGCCGTCGGTTCACTCAACAGGAAACCCCGCACGGTGACGCAACGACGGCGCCGCAGCATCGCCATCCTCCAACATCAGACACGATGATCATAGGAGAGGTTTCTTATCAAACAGGTCCCATCCTCTTGGAGAGTAATGTCCACTAATAAATGCTTTTTATTGTATATTTTCTTTTTGTCTATTTAATTTCCTGCAGAACAACTGTGGCCAACATTAAAAGCAAAAATATACATGCCAAAAGGAGTAGCCCACACAGTTATTTAGTTACTGTGCTTTAAGATCAAGACCAAACATGAACCTACATTACTGTAGAGCAGTTTCTTTGCCTTCTGGGTAGGCTAATGTCTGGAATATGATTCTGTCACATTGATCGTCTTAACCAATTGTATGCTGATATTTTTATATTTTTGATGCGGATAGGCTGTATTATTGGTTGGATGAAAGCTTTAGGGAGATGTGGGCCAATAGCAAGTGGTCCAAACCAGGAATCCTGCAGCTCAGGAGCGGAAGCGCATTCTTCTGCATCAAAGCCACCACCGTCCAAACGGTAGAAGAGCTCATTCCTGATTATGATGGGCCGCGACATAGAGAGCCCGTCAATAATGGCTTAAGATTTTAAACTGGTTGACCTCTGTCTGAAGAGACACCAAGGTGAGTATGACTTTGAATTAATTAATATTTTGTTTGTATGTTTGTGCGTTTGATTGTTGTTGTTTTCCCCCCTAAAATGCTAAATCAATGCATACATATATGCTTATTTATATTTATGTTGCTTATATTCAGTTGTCTGTTTGGCTAAATTGTTTAAATGTTGTAGAGGGGGGTAAGTGGCTAAAGTTCAATATATATATTTGATATACAGTTGGCGAGTAGTATTCAATTACATTTGCTATACATTTTTGTAGTAAAGAGTAGTTTCCCATAACATATAATAAAGTATACTTACTTGACAAAAAAAATATGCAAATCGTTCCACAGTGTGTAAATCTTTACCACTTAAATCTTAAGTGGCAAAAGCTTCATGTGACACATAAAATAGACATAGTTTGTGTTTAATGCACTTATTTTTGGGGGCAAATTCTTTTCATATATTTTTCTGGCATATCCTCTGGAAATACCAGGATTTAATTATTATTTTTCATATTTTGTTTCTCATAATTCATGTTACTAGTAAATTGTAAATCAGACTTTTACACTAAGCAGTTACTCAGTGCTCATAGTACTCAAGTAGCGTTTTAGTACCTCAAATCCTTTGTAAGTCTTACTTGAGTAATTATTTTGGTCACTACTTTTTACTTCTTGAGTAAAGTAAATTTACTCTTAATTGAAAATTTTTTGCTTCTCTACCCACCTCTGTGTATTTATAAAGACAGAGGTCGGAGCTACACTGTTTTGTAAAGGAACAGGTTGCATAATAAGCATTGTTTCTAAAAAAATTGCATATTTCCCAGTTGATTGGGATTTGTCAACTCCGTCAGACACACAAAAGCATGTAATTTAATTGTTTATATTTTAGTTTATTTGAGCAATTTCAAGTTCCAAGTTATTTAGACAAAAAGAAAGAAACACAATAATTCAAAAAAATTAGTGTAGGTCTCTGCCCTGTCTGAGCCCGCTGCCACTCCTGTCTATCTGTATATTTTTTTGTGTGATTGTGTTTAATATTTCTTATCGTATGTGAACTGTGATATAACTGTGCAATGTTTGTGCTCTTGCTGTGCCCTATTTATGTTTTACTGCATTTTATAAATTGTTGATCATGTTTTTTTAGGGAGATTATGTACACCTGTCCAGGGACAACAGATGATGATTAATGATCATTTACAGAAATGTTCATTAATGTGCAATGTCCCTGTCAAATAAACTAATACAATAAATAAATAAACAAATAAATAAATAAAGAGTAGGCTGAGCAAACAATGCATATTTATGCCCCATTCAACTTATTTACAAACTTTACAACTGTCGTTTGTTTACATTTCGGTTTGTTCTGTGAAACCAACTCATTATGATACAATTAAGAGATATAACCATAATCAACACATAGTTTAAGATATATTTACATAACCATAATCAAACATTGGAAATCAGTTTACATAGTCATCTGATGTATAGAATCAAAGTTTACAAGAATGCTGTCTTACAATACATTGTACTGTATATCCAATAGTACTAGATTATCACTGCCATCTGATACTGCCCCATATAGCTCCATCATTACCATATTTATATGGTAATATATATTTATATACACGGACAGTACATGTACAGTGCCTCTCGAAAGTACTAATACACCTTGAACTTTTGCACATTTTGTCATGTTTACAACCCTAAACGTAAAGATTTTATTTTGAATTTTTTACTGAAAGTTCACACACAAGTAACAGACAACTGTGAAGTGAAAGCAAAATGATACATGATTCTGTTATTTTACAAAAAATAGAAAACCGAAAAGTGGGGCGTGCACAAGTATTCATACAGCATTTTCGGAGTGCATTAAATTGCCTTTATAACATTCCTATTGACTGCAGAATGTTCACACCTTGCCCTAACCATTAAATATATAAACACATAGTTTTCTTCTTGTGAGTCTTGTATGTTTGGTCATTTGTGAGTATATTTCAATGTGTCCTGATATATGCATTAAAGGTGTGGTCCCATGTTTATCGCGGGGGTTATGTTCTAAAAATAACCCGCAATAAATGAAAATCCGCGAAGTAGACAGCTTAATTTTTTAATAATTATTATATATGTTTTAAGGCTGTAAAACCCCTCATCACGCACTTTATACTTTTCTCACTAGTTCACACGGGTTCTCCCTTCTGCCTGCTGTCACTGTGTGTCATACCGCCTTTGCTATGCCCAATCCCGTCAGACCTTGGAAGCTAAGCAGGGAAGGGCCTGGTCGGTACTTGGATGGGAGACCGTTTAGTAACACCAGGAAGCCTAGCGAATGTAGTGTGTGAGGGAGTGGTTGGTGGTGGTCGGAGGGGCCGATGGCGCAGACTGGTTGCCTCGCTTCCGTCAGTCTACCCCAGGGCAGCTGTGGCTACAACAGTAGCTTACCACCACCGACTATGGAGTGAATGAATAATGACGACAGTGTAGCGCTTTGAGAAACTTGGTAATACAGGCTTGTAAAGCGCAATACAAGTGTAAGGCATTATTATTATTATTAAAAAGATTTTTAGATGTCACATTACAGACGTGGGGATTGTAACATCGTGAGCTGCGCTCGTCTCCACTGTGCGATTGTTCAGAGACAGTCGTAGCTACGACCAAAGTTTTATCGTAGCAGTTTCAGGCTTCAGAATGCGAGTGTTTAGCTCAGGCGAGCGCCACATGCTAGCAGTGTTTATTTACGCGGAAAAGTAAACGTAAACCAATTTCAAAACGCGTAGCGGCGCGAAAAGCTCCAAAACGCGCTGCACAGGAGGCGCAGGATGCACTGCGGGATCTCTCGACGCTCTCCGAGGGCGTCCCCCATGTATTTTCAATGTAAACCTGATGTCATGTGGAAGAAGGTGCTTTGGTCAGATGAGACAAAAATGCAAAATGTTATGTATGGCGCCAACCTAACACTGCTCATCGTCCTGAGTGCACCATCCCCAGTGTCAAATATGGTGGGGGGGAGCATCATGCTACGGGGCTGTTTTTCCTCAGCGGGGACTGGGAAGATTGTAAGAATATTTGGGAAATGGATGGAGCCAAATACAGGGACATTTTGGAGGAAAACCTGCTGGAGTCAGCAAGAGAATTGAGGCTGGGGTGGAGGTTCACCTTCCAGCAGGACACAAAGCTAAATCTACAATGGAATGGTTTAAAAACAAACATATTAATGTGTTAGAATGCCCCAGTCAAAGTCCTGACCGAAATCCTACTGAAAATTTGTGGAAAGACCTGAAAACCGCTGTTCACAAACGCTCTCCTTCTAATTTGACAGAGCTTGAGTTGTTTTGTAAAGAGGAATGGGCTAAAATGTCAGTCTCTAGATGTGCAAACCTTGTAGAGTCATACCCCAGAAGACTTCCTGCTGTTATTGCAGCAAAAGGGGGTTCCACAAAGTATTACGTCATGCTGTATGAATACTTATGCATGCCCCACTTTTCTTATTTTTTGAAAAATAACGGAATCTTGTATCATTTTGCTTTCACTTCACAGTTGTCTGTTACTTGTGTGTGAACTTTCAGTAAAAAAATTCAAAATAAAATCTTTACGTTTAGGGTTGTAAACATGACAAAATGTGCAAAAGTTCAAGGTGTATTAGTACTTTTCGCAAGGCATTGTATACCACAATTTGTTTTATTTATATTTAGGGAGAGTTTATTACATTTAAACCAATTGTTTACTTTGACTAATTCACAATTTACAGTAGTTTGGAGGCTGTCAGGGTTTGTGTTTGACAGAAATAAATTAGTGTCATCTGCAAAGATTACCTTGTGGAGGATAGTTGTTGAAATCACAAAGTCATTTACATATAATATAAAGAGAAGTGGTCCTAATATGCAGCCTTGTGAAACTCCGCATTTAATAGTTTTACTTAGAGATTTGCTGTTATTTATTTGCACATATTGCTCCCTTTCAAATAAGTAACTTCTGAACCAACTGAGCGCAGTCCCTCTGACACCATAATGTTGTAATTTACCAAATAAAATTAAAAAATCAATGGTATCCAACGCCTTTAATAAATCAAAGAAAACACAGATTCCACACTCACCTTTATCAATAGCGTCATTGATTTGTTCAGTTAGATCGAGGATTGCCATACAGGTGGTATTCTTCTTCCTTAAGCCATATTGGGATGGGATGAGTATATCCAGTTTGTCTAAGTAGCCGCTGAGTCTATTGTACACAACTCTCTCAAGTACCTTCGAAAATGTTGGTAAAATTGATAAAGGTCGATCACTTTTTAAGCTGTTTTTGTCACCAACTTTATACATTTGTATAATTTTTGAAGTCTTAGTAATTTTAGGTACCACTCCATGGAGCAGAGAGAGATTTATACAATAGACAAGCGGATCTACAATTTCATGTACAATGAATTTGTAGATCCACTTGTCTATTGTATAAATCTCTCTCTGCTCCATGGAGTAGTACCTAAAATTTTTGGCACTTAAATGTACATTTCCCTTTTAAATAATATGCACCATCTCTATCTTTGAACCTTATTTGTACATTTTCTGGGAGCACTTTTTTTCTTGCTTTAAAAATGACTTGTGCTTTCCTAAATTGTACTAAATCCTCAAGTTTCAAACTTTTGCTTTTGTGAAATATAGGATTTGTACGCTCTCTATAACCAACCTTGTGCACTATTCTTAGCACCTTAAGGAAATAAAGGTAGTAAAGTACTCTTATATGTGTTTCCCCAAATCTCACAACAATAAGTCAGATATGAAAGAATCAATGTATTATATAAGGTATGCAGAGTTCATAGATTCAGTATACTTGTTTTACTTAAAATTCCAATACTTTTAGCGATTTTTGTTTTCTGTCATCAATCACACCCAGAAATGTATTCAAACATACTTGCTCAGTTGTTGTATTATTGATTTGTACATTTATTTCAGGTATTTCTTTAATGATTCCAATCCATTTTTATTTCAAATTCTAATCTAAAATGTCATAAGCTTTATTTCAAGTTTATCTGAACACTTCAGTTGTGATATTAGCCTATTCTGAAAACCCGGGTTTCAAAATTCATTAATTCATTCATTAATGCATACCCGAGTGGGTATGAATTAATGCCTCAAGGGGTACATAGGGTAAAAAAGGTTGGGAACCACTGTTGTACCAACATGTTTTGCCACAAGGTGGAGACATTGTCTCGCATATCCGTAGAGTCCTTCATTTCTGAAAGTACCCCCTAAATTGTGCATCCAATAATTTTGAAAATTATCTGCTAAACTACTTATTCGTATTTGCGTGTTGTGTTAAGTAATGAATAAAAAACACTATGAAATTCAAACCTTTCACTGCAAATTATCATTAAAAAGAGGTTTTCTTTTCAAATAATATTGAAATACTGTTCAGTTTCGTCTTCTTTTTAGATCTGAAATATTTCCAAGTATACCCTGTTATGTCCTTGTGTACCCCCTGGGGGCCCATACTCCTCTGAGAAACACTGGTGTACGGGAACATCTGAGCAGAGTATGGGCTCATTGCAGCACTCAGCACACACACAAACTCTTCCTCACCCCATCTCTTTTTTCCTCCAAGGTTGTCTACCAGAGGCCTGGGAGCTTCAGGCTTCTGCTCAGAATCTTTCCTGGTCAATTAATCCATTTATACCATTCTTTTTTAAACTGAAAAAACATCACTACCAAGAAATCAAAATGATAATATTGCTAATATTACTTAATTTACGTTTATTTTCTTATACATGTCTTCTCAAGTAAATGGCTAAGTTTTCAGTGTGCACTTTTGCTTTTGTTTTGCATTTCGTCGACAGTGAGTGAAGTAGTGGACCTTTTTTGTGTCACACAATAAACAAAGCTCTCTAAGTAAGTAAGTGCTTTATTGTCATTGTACAAGCGTACAACGAAATAGTGTTCAGGTGTTAGTCCTGAGCTGCTGCGCCTGAGCCGCACTGCCACTGTGTCAACCTGACCCGCATGACCTTGGAGGTCGGGGAAACTGTAGCACTCGGAAGAAACCTGGCTGGCTGCCCTCTGTCTCCTCTGATCCTCTGAAATGGTGCTGTGCCTCCTGTTTCAGAGCGTGGTATCCTGCACTGGTCAGCTCCACCTCCTCCTTCCTCATCCTCCCTCCGCTCCCTCCGCTCCCTCCGCTTCACAACAGTCTTTCACCATCTCTCGTTTGTCCTTTTTTGTTTCCTGTAGCTCCTCTTGTGACACCTCCACTGTGCTGCAGCTGTGGGGGCTCTTGGTGCCTCTTCAGTGTCTCAGAAGAAGAAATTTTTAGGTCTCAAATGGGTTTAGCTGAGAAGCTAGCATTTTGTTTACCTTTAAAAAGCTGCTTTCTTCATTACCATTTTAGACTCTCAAAGTAAACAAATCCACCAAACCTCCACAAAAACACGGCAAAGACGTACAAAAGTATCCAGAAAAACAATGTGGAACACAGAAACCACAAATGCAGTTCGCAGAAAAAGGCAAAAAACTCAGCTACACAAGGAGAGAGGGAGGTCGCTTCCTGTTTTCACATTGCCATGACAACAGCAGAGTCTTAAATCGATTGTGCAATACTGTAATATTTCACATAGAACACAGATGATTGAATGTACATTTACATAAAACATTACATAAAACATGCAAAAAATGGAGTTTGTTCTTTTTAAATCATAATGAAAAAGAAAGTACCAAAATGACCCTGATCCAAAGTTTACATACCCCAGTTCTGTGTATTACCCCCTTTAGCATCAATGGCCGCTTGGAGTCTTTTGTGGTAGTTGTGGAGAAGGTTCTGTGTATAATCTAATGGTAAAGCGGCCCATTCCTGTTGATCATAAACTTTTGTTCTGGATCAATTTTGGTATTTTTGTTTTTCATTATGATTTAAAAAGAGCACGCTCCGTTTTTTCACCATAAATGGGTTCACACAACCACTTTTGAGCACAACTGTATAATATATATATATATATATATATATATATATATATACAGTATATATACACAGGTGCTCGTCCTATAATTAGAATATCATGAAAAATTCATTCACTTCTGTTATTCAAGTTAAACTGTGAAACTAATATATGATAGACTCTTTACATGCAAAGTGGGATATGTACAGCCTTTATTTGTTATCATTTTGATGATTATGGCTCAGCTTGTAAAAACCCCAAATTTAAAATCTCATAAAATTAGAATATTTTGAAAACCGTCTGTAAGTCATAATCATACAAATTATAACAAATAAAGGCTTGACATATGTCACTTTGCATGTAATGAGTATATATCATATATTAGTTTCAGAATTACAGAAATAAATGAACTTCATGATATTCTAATTATATGACAAGCACATATATATATATATATATATATATATATATATATATATATATATATATATATATTATATAAGGTCTAACCTCTATTTACATTAACATTGGCGCAGTCAAATGAAGTAACTAATGCCATCATTGTTGGTGTCACTTCCTGTCTGCAGCAGATGTGTTGGTCATTGCTTCAATAGGGAAGTTAACATTTAAATTCACAAGGAAGTTAAAATAAGGAAGTTTTGGTGAACGCAGCCTCGTTCACAGTTGCTCAGACCTGACTGTGAACTGCCTCACCCCAAGTCCCGGGACTCGTTAATGTTATTTGTGTTTTGTTTGTTAATACAGGCTACTCTACTGAAGATGCCGTGACTGAAGATCAAGATCAGTTTCTTATGCTACCAAAACGGTGAGAAGAATCTACTTTCAATTATCAGCGCAAGAAAGAAACAACTTTGTAAACAACTTCTATTTATAATAGGAATACATAGAATTCAAATAATATTTTTCAAAGCAGTCCACATCATTTTCAAGTAAATGACAGTATCAGTATCCATTCATCAACAATTTGGTGGGGGCAGACTCAGCAGTTTAACTAAGCTGAGTCTCACTTTTTCCAGTTTAAGTTTTGAAGCTTTTGAAGTGTTTTAAGTTTATAGGCATTTTTCCTGTTTTGTATATTGGTACAATATCCTACATTTTATTTCATGATATTATATGAATATAAATATCAATATGCATCAAAAACTTTATGTGGATGTCAATATAAAAATGCAGTTTCTAAAAATAGTCTTGTTATGATCATGTTAATGAGACAAAGCCTAAAATGTGGATGCAGCCCTTTCCAAATGTTTTTGTTTGTTTAATACCGTAATGAAAAATAACTCAACTCTTTCTCCTGCCTCCCCATTGTTCCTCTTTTTCTTGGCCCATTTTGCTCATGTATTATTTTGTAATCTTTTAAACAATTAACATTTCACATATTATAATTAGCATGTAGCCTATTTTTCTGCTTAGATAGATAAGATAAATGAGCCCTAAAGCATATTTTATTGAATGAAAATCAGGGGTCGGTCCATAATTCCATTTCTGTCTGTTTCTGTGTAATGTAGACTAAAGTCTGGAGATCTATCTAATACCCAATATAAAGGTTGTAATCAAACTTATAACAATGACCAACAGCTGTCACACACATGTAACACAGGCTCTCGACATTCTGAACCGTCACTCAGTGTTGATGTTGTCCTTTGTTTTTTTAGACGCACATCGTGAGGCTCGATCCACAATGGCTGATGTGGTGAATACACTGCCTTTTTTCTATGGCAGCATCCCCAGGGAGGAGGCAGAGGAATACCTCCGCCAGGCTGGGATGGGTAATGGGCTTTACCTCCTGCGGCAGAGTAGAAACTACTTGGGTGGATTTGCCCTGTCTGTGGCTTTTGCAGGACGATGCTACCACTACACCATCGAGAAAGAGCCCAGAGAAACATTTGCTATTGCAGGGGGCAAGAGTCACAGAAGCCCTCAGGATGTTATTGACTATCACTCCCAGGAAAGCGATGGACTAGTGTGTCTACTCAAAAAACCCTGCAACCGCCCCAAGAACATGCAGCCGAAGGTTGGGGCATTTGATGACCTGAAAGAAAAGCTGATTCGAGAATGTGTAAAGCAAACATGGAAACTGCAGGTGTGTGCCTGTCATAAAAACTGTACTGCACAATACTGTATGTTAAAATGGCACAGCAATTTGTTTCAATCAGGTCTAAAATGTGTGTGTTTTAGGGCGCTGCTTTGGAACAGGCCATCATCAGTCAGAGACCACAGTTGGAGAAAGCCATTGCTAAAACAGCTCACGAGAAAATGCCCTGGTTTCATGGGACAATAGCTCGAGAGGAGTCCGAGTCCAGGCTGCAAAATGGAACCCGCACAAATGGAAAGTTCTTGTAAGTCTTTTTTTCATTGATTACACAATGTAAAACAGAAACTACATGTACAAAATACTTTTGTCATGCAGCCGATGACCTAGTGGTTAAGGCAGCAGCATATACGGCAGAAGACTGTTCTGTCCTCGGCGGAGTGAGTTTTAGGCCCAGCTCTGACAATTTGCTAAATGTCTAAAGTTACGGTAGTTAAAGGTGCATTATGCAACTTTTTATGTGGAAAAAAAAAGTTGATATTTGTGTGTATTTGAGCCTGTAGTGTGACCCATGTATGAGTGGTCAGCATGGCTCCTTTACTTTCCATCACAATGGTCTCTACGACGCTCCAGGATCAATTGTTTTGAAGGTTTTCACTGCTGACGGACCCTCTCACCAGAAAACCTACAAAACAACTGATCGTAGAGTGCTGTAGAGACCACCGTGATCGAAAGTAAAGGGTCCATGCTGACCACTCATACAGCCGTTCGGTCATTACAAGGTAAAATACTCCTTTTATTTTGCATAAAAAGTTGCATAATGCACCTTTAACTTTGAAGCATACTGCTTCAATTTTAATAATTTGTCATGATCTTATATTATATTTATTATATTATATTTCATAATTGTTGATGGAAACAACTATGGTAAAAAAAAAAAAAGATAAATAATCTACAACAACAAAGCCGCTCTTAATTTCTCATTTACGCTTGGTTTTACATATCTGAATCTATCATCACATTGATTGGGAGTAGATAATTCTTGATGAGATGGTTTTGTCATGGTCATAATGTATTGCTATGCATCCATATTAAATTAGAAAATTTACTCTATTGTAACAGTAAACAGGAAAAGGATCTGTTGAAAGTAAAAAGTTGGATAGTGCATATGTTGTATGTTTATTTATGCAGTAGCTGCTGTACTTAAAGACAATGGTCGGAGCTCACACACACTGTCACTCTGTGGTTTCCGCTCTGGCAGTTTCAGACACTTCCTGAAGTAGCCACACAAGAACAAAAATGACATTTACAAAAATCATGTAAAAAAGACACATAAAAGAAACATATACTATTGATCAATCAAGATAGTAGATGCTGCAAGCTATAAATACAGCTTTGGTGCTTTTCCATAATGCAGTAAAAATAGAGATAAAAGAAAGAGCGTTACTCTTTAGGTCTAAGAGGTGCAGTATAGATGAAAGCTTAGAGTACTGTGTATTGTATGATATTTCTATTTTAGATCCCCGAGTCTCATCAAGATTACAGTCAAAGAACATATTATTTGCCTTCCAGTGAAACGAAAAGTCTTAGTCAACAAACAGAAGGTGGAGTGTGAAGAGTAAAACAGATGACACACTTCACTGCTCTTGGAGAACAGAAGCGCTTAATATAGTCAACTTCACTAATACTCAATTTACATTATTTTACACACACACACACACACACACACACACACACACACACACACACACACACACACACACACACACACACACACACACACACTGCAATAATATATATATATAACAAGCTGTTTACGTAACCATATACAACAATTTCCTTTTCCGTCCAAGAAAGGCTTCAGATTTGTCCTTCAAAGCTTGAAGTGCACCTGTGCGTTAGGGCATTGGTCTTTGTTCTGAAAAGATTGTCATTTTGTTTGTACGTGTTGCTTTGCTTTGGCTGCAGGATCCGACAGAGAGATACAAAAGGCTCATACGCCTTGTGTTTACTCCATGATGGGCATGTCATGCATTATCGCATTGACAAGGACAGTGCAGGCAAACTTTCAATACCTGATGGGAAAAAGTTTGACACCATTTGGCAGGTGAGCACAGGCAACTGCATTAGTTTGTGAAAGGACTGATTAATGAACCACATTTATGCCTCAGCTGGTGGAGCACTACTCCTACAAACCCGATGGGCTTCTGCGTGTTTTGACAGATGCTTGTCCACGACACGATGAAGACAATGGTACAAACAATAAATTGGCCAAAACATTTTTTTTTCACTTGTATTGAATGCATTTGTAACCAGAAACATTTTTTTTTCTGCTCATACAGGAAAACCACTATTCCTACAATCGCACCGAAGCTCTACTGTAAGTAAATTGTTTATTGCTCTGCTTCTTATATTTTTTATATGAAGCTAAATAATTTATATAGGCTATCAGGTAATTAAACATGGTTGAAAATGTAATTTATTTCATCAATTCAAGATTTGAAATTAATTAATTTAAGATGGCAAGAATTAGCTAATTGTTAAGATAAGATATTATAACATTTTATTTTTATCCATTAAGTAAAAAGAAAGAGAAATTATAGCCATAATATTTCAGATAGATTTAATTGATGAAGAGGAGCAGAAAGAAGTAAAAATTATCAAACGTCTGCCCCACAATATAAAGACATTAACAGTTCCAGTTTATTAAATATCCTTTTCTCAGGACATCCGTATCTAAAAACAAATGTTTTTTTGTTTTTTGTTTTTTTACAATTAACAAAAGTTGACATCTATCCTTCTACTCTACCGACTTGTATTTCTAACAGCCATGGTTTTGTCTTACGTGATTTTACACTCAATATGTCACTTTGCTTTCTTTCTTTCTCGTGGATGCGTCAAAAAATATTTGAACTGAACTGAATCTTGAATTTCAAATCATGAATTGCAAATATACTTTAAAATCTCAACTGTTTTCAGAAAAATAGCGATTACATTCAGTTTTTCCCCCAATGTTGTTTTCCCCTTGTGTGCAGTTTTGTTTGGTGTGTACAGAATTGTCTTAAACTGATCCCATTTCCTTGTTGGATGTGATCACTCAGAGATTTCTTTGATCTTTTGTATATAGAAACATGCTGCCAGCGGATTCCTTGATAAAATCAAGTCTGTGCCCCTTCCCGCCCGCCTAAAGGTGCATTAAAAACACACCTTTCCTCACTTTGGTGTTGTGCAATACAAGCGCTTACACCCCTCAAGCTTCTTTGCCAGTGGTTCTCAAACTGTTGGACGTGTACCACTGTTGGTGCTCAGGGTCATCAGCAGTTTTAGATTTCTTTTTAAAGATTTTTTGTCTCTTAAAGGCCTTGTACCTGATATTTTTACTAGTGAAAAGAAATTGTTGTTGTCCTCCTTCAGTACTGTAAATTTATCATGCAGAGGTTTGTGACAAAAGACTGTCCATGTAATTATAGAGTGACCCTGAAAGTAATGAAACATGCTCCTAAACACATCCGTGTGAACAATCGTGATGTTAGGAATGTGTTACGAATGTTGACAGTGAGTTTGGACACAAATAACAATTTCAATTTTCACTCCCATTTTCATGTTTGTAAACAAAAAAACAACAAAAACAGGTATAGAGCCTTTAGGTTAAGTGTTTTTTCTCTATTTTTGACATGGTTTATATATCTGGTTTAGACCATTTAGTCCGATTTAGTTTGGACCCTTTTAGATCCAGTGCAGCCTTGATTTGATCTTGGTCTAGGACTGGCGTTAATTTTGACAACAAACTTTGTAAATTTACTTACAAAAAATATATATATTTTGAGATTTAGTCCAGATTTAGTCAACAAAAATGTCATGGAAATTTAAATGGTAAATGGTCTCAACTTATATAGCGCATTTCTACCTACATTAGGCACTCGAAGCACTTAAAAGCAAGGAACTAGTCACAGCTCGACCACCTGCGCCACTGTCGCAGTCGATTAATTGATTCAACTTTACTATTTAATTTTTGTTATATTTAGATTCATATTTGTTTTTTTCTGGTTCTTCTCTTGTCACTGAAAGTTTAGGTGTTTTTAGTCTCCTCTTTTTTATTTAGAATTTATTAGTCAACAAAAATATCTTGACATTTTTGTTTTGTTCATCTATATATCTATATCAAATTCAGTTTAGTCTACATTTTGATAAAACATTTAACAAAAATTACCACTTTTGGAAGACCACGTGTTGTGTGTGGCGGTACTTGGCGTGAAAGGTTTGAGAACCACTGCTCTCTGCTGACCTCCACTGGCACTTTTTTAACACTCTAATGTTTGTACTTGTCCCATTAACACCGCCTACAGGTCATGTAGGAGAATAAACACTGTACTTGCCAAAACAATCAAACTATTCCATGCCTGTAATTTTTACTTCATAGTATGGCTAACCACAGCATGTTGTTTAATTTGAAGATGTTTCTATTTATTCTTTATGGTTTAAAGCAGAAGCATGACATTGTATTGCAATCAACTTCATATGTCTTCACTTTAAATAACTTTATAGGTACACAGTCTCTTTAAAGACATGTTTTAATTTTCAGTATTCAATATTACATATTAGTGCTTACCTTACACATGTATAAACTACTCATTTCCCATAAAAAGCAGCAGCACTTTAAGTTCAATTGCTAATGTTCTTATTCAATTTAGGATGTTTCAATTGACGCATCTAAAATCTGTTGCTAATATGACATAAAAGTGACTCAAAACCACGTTTATTATGTTTCTAAGACTTTCACGAGCCGCCTCTCGTCCAATGATGACAACGAGTATGTGATCAAAAGAGAAAATAATCTAGAAGGTAAAAACCCTTTAAATGTGTTTTTATGTTTCTGTTGTAACTTTTGTTTCCTCCATCAGAAGCCTTGCCAATGGACTCCAGCAACTTTGAAAGTCCTTATGCAGACCCTGAAGAACTCAGGAGCTCCACAGTAGATCGTAAACTCCTCTTTTTGGAGGATGGCGAACTGGGTTCTGGAAACTTTGGCACAGTTATGAAGGGCATCTATAAAATGAGAAAGTATGATTGGTGTACGGTATTATATCTATTTCTATTATTCATTTCTCTATGATAATCAATAAACTGCCTTAGGACAGAGAAACATGTTGCTGTGAAAGTCCTAAAGAATGATGACAACAATCCAGCAGTGCGAGAGGAAATGCTACGGGAAGCAAACGTGATGCAGCAGCTGGATAACCCGTACATAGTTCGCATGATTGGCATCTGTGAGGCGGAGAACCTCATGCTGGTCATGGAGCTCGCTGAGCTGGGACCACTACACAAGTTTCTGCAAAAAAACAGGTTGGTGCTTGCAAAAACTGCAAACTGTCATGCACAATAGTGTAACATCTTTCTCTTTAGGACGATATCATTAAAAAACATCACAGAGTTGGTCCACCAGGTGTGTATGGGCATGAAGTACTTGGAGGAGCATAACTTTGTCCACAGGGACCTGGCCGCCAGAAACGTACTGCTTGTCACTCAGCACTATGCAAAAATCAGCGACTTCGGCCTTTCCAAAGCTGTTGGTGATGATCAGAACTACTACTTGGTAAATCATTACATTATCCTGTATATCAGTATATAAACAAAACCTCCAGTTAAGTCTGCTGTTAGGTAACGGTTTGTCTTTTGTGTTAGGCCAAGGCACACGGCAAGTGGCCTGTAAAGTGGTACGCTCCTGAATGCATCAACTATTTTAAATTTTCATCCAAAAGTGATGTGTGGAGCTTCGGAGTTCTCATGTGGGAAGCCTATTCGTATGGACAGAAACCATACAAGGTAAACACTTATTGTCATAAGCTATCAATTAGTTACATCAACTTTAGTAAAAGGCTGGTCTTTCCTAGGGTATGAAAGGGAATGACGTGATGCAGATGATTGAA
Source organism: Neogobius melanostomus (assembly GCA_007210695.1). Taxonomy (NCBI): domain Eukaryota; kingdom Metazoa; phylum Chordata; class Actinopteri; order Gobiiformes; family Gobiidae; genus Neogobius; species Neogobius melanostomus. The sequence goes on from VHKM01000393.1 coordinate 5,106,861, forward strand.
AGTGGCAGCCGAATGGAGGCTCCAGCGAACTGTCCTCCAGAGATGTACGATCTGATGACGACCTGCTGGACCTACAAGTAAGACTGCTCTTTTTATACTTAATAACTTTTTTCCATTTTCTTCACATCTATTGATTGATGTCTCTTCTGACATGACAGGGCCGATGAAAGACCTTCTTTTGCTGTTGTGGAACCGAGACTAAGAGAGTATTACTATGACATTTCACAGTGATCAGTGGTGACTTTACCTTCATGCAAACTCAGCAAGATTTTAAATTAAATGCCATTGTAAAATACTGTCTGCTCATTTTATAACTTTTCAGATGAAATAGATTCGTGGTTGATCCAGTTTTGCCCAGCAGGTGGAAGCATAAACCACAGTATTAATTCTGAAACCACTGTTTCATGTGTTCTCCGAGATAAGCAACACAAAAAGCTTAAGTGCACTGTTAAAGTTCTGATTAGTACTGTGTAACAATGTCAGGTGTAGAAGTCACTACACCCAATTATCGAGTGCTTTACACATTTTACTATGAATAATTTGGTTTACTTGATTTGGGCCCTGAGTTCAATCTGGCATAACAAGAGCAAATGGGAACATATTTTTTCCCCCTTCTTTTTTCCCCCTAGAATCTTTGAATTCAAAACATCACTCAAGAAGAAATCAATTTAATCAAGTCAAGTTTTGTAAAATTAACCAGAAAACTATTCATTTATCTCAATTGCTGTAAATGTTTTGGCCACATCATGAGCAAAAAGTGGCACAAAAAGCCTCAATGAGGTTTTATCCACAGTAGCCTGGTCTTACCATACCCTCGTACTCATTTCGTACAGAGGGTCTGGAACTTCACAATTGAGCTCCGTTTTGCAGGTGGGAGGGATGAACTCCTTTGAAATGATTGGATCTGTTTTCAAACTACAACCAGAAAATCCAAAGCAAATGCATAACGTCACCTACAACACCCGCCTCCACCACTCGTGGTAGGTTGGAATTCAACCGATGAAACGCAGCCACTGAGATCAGACCCAGACGTACATGTAGGGAAAAGATAATTGACCGGAGTTTACTGATGGCAAAGGCCAGGCTAATCCACAGGATCTGACAACCCAAAGTTCCTTCTGACTCATTATGCCTTCTGATTGAATAAACAGAACACTTCAGAACCAAAACACATTTTTTACATAATGTAAAATGTTTCTGTAACAGACAAAATCAGCCTAATTGTTATCAGTAAAATAAGAATTTCATTTGAACATGAACCTCATGTGCAGACAGATGGGTAATGTTCATAAAATATTTAGAAAAAATGCTCCAGTGAGTTGCTGTATAGAATAATTGAATATGTAAGATGGCAGTAAAGCTCTTTACTTTGAACAGGCCCTTATTGCTTATTAAGACCTTCTATAATTATCCAACAAAACAAACACCTATAGACCACTGTAAGTCGCTTCAAGGACGCAAAATATACAGAGATGAATTTACAGAATTTACAACCTACAAAGTATTTGACACTAATTTTGCAAAGTACGGCGAGGTCTTTAATTTATACAGTATCTAAAAAACATCTAATTGTATGACTTTTTAAAAACAATTTCTTTGTGTTTTCTGTTGAAAATAAGTCTTTGATACAATGGGAAAATAGAACTGAACATTTGGTACAGAAGGTTTTTACCCAAAATCTCGCCACACTCGCCATCCTCTCCTCAATACGGGGCAGTCATCCTGTCCACAGTAAAGCCCCTCCAAAGCCTGGTGTTTCCACCTCATGCTTCACAGTGGGGATGGTGTTCTTGGGATGATATTCACCATTCTTCTTCCTCCATACACAGTGAGTGGAGTTTATACAAAAGAGTTCTATTTTAGTCTCAGCTCATTTGACCTCATGAGGATGATCCAGACGAGGCATGGGAGAAGGTCAAGAGGTCGGATGAGGCCAAATTAAAACGTTTTGGTGTAAACTCCACTCACTCTGTTGGAAGAGTAATAATGATGAGCATCATCCCAAGACTGCCATCCCCACTGTCAAGCAGAGGCGACTGACCCATTTTGGGTAAAAACCTTCTGTACCAAATATTCAGTTCTATTTTCCCATTGTATCAAATACTTATTTTCTACAAGAAAATACAAGTAAATTGTTCAAAATCATACAATGGGATTTTGTAGATTTTTTCTCAGATTCTGTCTCTCACAGCTGAAGTGCACCTATGATGAAAATTACAGACCTCTCAGTTTTTCTAAATGGGAGAACTTGAAACATTTGTGGTAAAATACTTATTTGCCCCACTGTATGATTGACGAGTGTCTCTTGTGATCAATTACTGATTTAATATTGGGGACCCCATAAAATCGTTAAGACACAGAAATAGGAAGCCTCAAAAGATACACATTGCGGTCGCTCTTGTGAGATTTCCCATGAAAAGCGGGTGGGGTGTAGGCCTCCAGTGTTGGGGAACCGGTCTTTCTTTACGCAACCCTGTCATGTGGTGGGATTCCCCCGGCTCAGGGCTGGACATCTGCCGGAAAGAGGTGAGCCACAGTGGGGATGTGCAACCTGTGTCAGTATCACTGGGTACTTCAGCTCACAACCGCCAACCGGGGCCCCAACAGTCACAGACATCTACATACAGTATGTACAGAACAGAGTCCAGAACGCTTTCAGACCTCTTAATCACTTATTTTTGAATCATAAAGCAGTCTGATACCAAAACCATATTTACTATAATGGTAAAAAATGCGCATAACCATTAAGTAATACATTAGGAACCGAAATTAGTTCAGAAAAAAAAAACTTCTCACCACACAAAACTACTATTTGGAATAATTAACATATTCAGGCCAACATTGTCATAAGAATTTGTTCTTATTATATACAGGATTATCATATTTTTTACCCAATGAAATAAAGGAAATAATAATATAACAATAAAAAATAAATCTATCAACTCAGAATTGGGTTGACAAGAGAATTATCTTTCTACATCAGTTGTTTAACAATGGAATGATTTTAGGTTACGAAATACTCATCACTTAATTATTTTCACAAATAAAATTAAAACGTTAAAGCCATATGCATGCACTGTCCCGACCAAATAAACCAATACAAAAAATATATAAAATATACCCTTAATGCCAACTAATGAATAAAAAAAAACTGCGGAATAATATATTAGCAGTATGTTAATACAAAGTCCCACATGTAATGATAAAATCACCAGAGAAAGCTTCAATAACTAATAATTGTCTCCTAGAGGGAAATTCACCTGGAACTGATTTTTTTAATCAAATAATTGGGAAATTGCTAGCATGTTACCTTTCAAATTAAAATTAAGGAATTATATCTTAAAATATCACGTAATATACATATAATTACACTTTAATAAATCCTAAATGTGATTTCTGTGAAAAAGAATATGAAACTTTGATTCATTTATTTTATTGTTGTAACCGTTCATTACAGATGTGGGAAAATTAATTATAAAGATAATTAACATATTCACAAACTGTGGGACCCAGAGGTAAATTCTATATTCACAAATCTAAGAAGAATATTGCAATTGTTTTCATGCATTAATGCCTAGTTCTTGTTGTCCATTAGAGCCTTGTTGTTGTTACTGTTAATGTACTTTAATGTGTTTATTCAATAATAATAATAATAATCATAATAATAATAAAGGTCTGGTGGCCATGTTGTTGTCCATTCTACTCAAGAACATCTTTAAATTAATAGGGAACGCTACTCATTGTTATAATTTCTTTTGATTGTAACATCCATATTCAACCGTATGTGACAAGATCTGAGAAAAAATTTTATAATTTTGCTCATTAAAGTCCAGGTCAGTGGTGTCCAAACTTTTTCATCGAGACTTTGAAGTGTTTATGGCGTGGAGGGCCACTTATAGGCCAACAGTCATTGCGGTGCATTTAGCAGACCGTACCCCACACCTTTATTTAGGCTTGGGGGCTTAATGTCAGCTCTGTCTCGCGATAAAATGTTACTTTAAACTTTTCGTAAAAAGTACCATCTTTTCAACAACAACAAAAGTTCCAATTCAGCAACGTGTTTCAATTTAACAGCATGAGGGCCATACTTTGAGCACCCGTGGTCTAGGTGTTGCTATGTGTGCAATAAATGTTTTAATTTATTGTGGCCATACCACCTTTGCTATGCCTGATCCCATTAGACCTTGGAAGCTAAGCAGGAACGGGCCTGGTCGGTACTTGGATGGGAGTGAGTGAGTGAGTGGTTGGTGGTGGTTGGGGGGGGCGATGGGACAGACTGGTTTCCTCGCTTATGTAGGTCTACCCCAGGGCAGCTGTGGCTACAATAGTAACTTACTCCTCATCACATTCAAAGCACTTCATAACCTGGTCCCTCCGTACATATCTGACCTCCTGCACATCGCAACTCCTGCCCGCGCACTCCGCTCCACCTCCACTCTCAAACACTCCGTGCCACCGGCCAACTCGTCACCATGGGGCACAGAGCATTCAGTCGCTCTGCTCCCCAGCTCTGGAACTCTCTCCCCTCCGACCTCCGTAACATAGACTCCCTGCCACTCTTCAAATCCAGACTCAAAACTCACCTGTTCAGGCAGTCCTACAACACCTAGTTACGCGCACACCTTCTCAATGTTGTACTCTGTTTTATTTTGTTGCTCTTGTTTTTAATGTTTTTTTTAATGTGTCCATTGTACAGTGTCCTTGGGTGTTCTGAAAGTCTATAATTGATTGACTGCGGAATCTTCCGCAGTCAATCATTGGTTTTCATGTTCTTTAATTGATTGACTGCGGAATCTTCCGCAGTCAATAATTGGTTTGCTGTTTCTTTATTATTGATTGACTGCGGAATCTTCCGCAGTCAATTATTGGTTTTCATGTTCTTTAATATTATTGATTGACTGCGGAATCTTCCGCAGTCAATAATTGGTTTTCATGTTATTTAATATTATTATTATTCCATCTTTTTCCTGAATTTCAGCACTTTTCAGCACTTTCATGCTTTGTGCAATTTCTGCAAGTTATGCATCAAAATGTTCCGCATGTTGAGGAGAATCCTGCTATTACTTTTCGGACTTCTGCGATTTACGGTTTTTCCGTAATCGGACGAAATACCGAACATTTTTCCCATTGACGCATAATGGGGCTACCGCAAATTCATGCTTTTCCGCATTTTTTTCCGCAATTTCTGCAATTTCTGCAATTTGTGCATGTTCAGCTTCCGCAACTTGTGGTTTTGAGAAAAAATTGGCCTTCTGCAGTTTTCCAGTTTTTTCTACGGGAATTTGAAATTTTTGCATTGGTGTGTATGTGGCCTCTGCCCCATTAGTGTGTATGGCGAATCCAGCCAATGCATTTTAATAGGATTTCTGGCTCTCCATGTGTTTCAGCCATTTGTGCAGCTTCTGCAATTTCAGCATTTAGGCGATTTCAACAGTTTGACCAGTTTATGGAATTTAAAAAGTTTATGCAATATAAACAATTTATGCAAATTAACCACTTTATGGAATTTAACCAGTTTACGCATTTTAACCAGTTTATGCAACATAACAATTCATGCCATTTAGGATTTATGAAATTTAAACAGTTAATGCAGTTTATATAATTTATGCAAATTAACCAATTAATGCATTTTACCGTTTTTTTTTGCAATTTAACCAGTTTATGCAACATAACAGTTTGTGCAATTTAAACTGTTCATGCATTTTACCGGTTTATGCAAATTAGATTATGCAAATTAACCAATTTATGCATTTTACAGTTTTTTGCAATTTAACCAGTTTATGCAATCTTAAGTTCATGCAACATGAAAGTTTATGCATTTTACCAGTTTATGCAAATTATATTATGCAAATTAACCAATTTATGTATTTTACAGTTTTCTGCAATTTAACCAGTTCATGCAATTTATCCAGTTTATGTATTTTACCAGTTTATGCAATTTCACCAGTTTATGAACATTAGATTATGCAAATTAACCAATTTATGCAATTTATGCAATTTATGCAATTTTTGCATTCGATTACCGCAGTTCCGCAGTCAATCGCAATGGCGCAGCCATTGCTGCATTTCTAGTTATTGATTGACTGCGGAATTTTCCGCAGTCAATTATTGGTTTGCGTTTCTTTATTATTATTATTATTCCGGCACATTTTTCCTGATTTTCTGCACCTTTCAGCACTTTCATGCTTTGTGCAATTTCTGCAAGTTATGCATCAAAACGTTCCGCATGTTGAGGAGAATCCTGCTATTACTTTTGGGACTTCTGCGATTTACGGTTTTTCCGCAATCGGACGAAATACCGCACATTTTTCCCATTGACGCATAATGGGGCTCCCGCAAATTCATGCTTTTCCGCATTTTTTTCCGCAATTTCTGCAATTTCTGCAACTTGTGCATGTTCAGCTTCCGCAACTTGTGGGATTTGAGAAAAAATTGGCCTTCTGCAGTTTCCAGTTTTTTTCTACAGGAATTTGAACTTTTTGCATTGGTGTGTATGTGGTCTCTGCTCCATTAGTGTGTATGGCGAATCCAGCCAATGTATTTTAATAGGATTTCTGGCTCTCCATGTGTTTCAGCCATTTGTGCAGCTTCTGCATCTTCAGCATTTAGGCGATTTCAACAGTTTGACCAGTTTATGGAATTTAAAAAGTTTATGCAATATAAACAATTTATGCAAATTAACCACTTTATGGAATTTAACCAGTTTACGCATTTTAACCAGTTTACGCATTTTACAGTTTATGCAACATAACAATTTATGCCATTTAGGATTTATGAAATTTAAACAGTTAATGCAGTTTATATAATTTATGCAAATTAACCAATTAATGCATTTGACCGTTTTTTTTGCAATTTAACCAGTTTATGCAACATAACAGTTTGTGCAATTTAAACTGTTCATGCATTTTACCGGTTTATGCAAATTAGATTATGCAAATTAACCAATTTATGCATTTTACAGTTTTTCTGCAATTTTACCAGTTTATGCAATTTCACCAGTTTATGAACATTAGATTATGCAAATTAACCAATTTATGCAAATTTATGCAATTTCTGCATTCGATTCCCGCAGTTCCGCAGTCAATCGCAATGGCGCAGCCATTGCTGCATTTCTAGTTATTATTCCATCTTTTTCCTGAATTTCAGCACCTTTCAGCACTTTCATGCTTTGTGCAATTTCTGCAAGTTATGCATCAAAATGTTCCGCATGTTGACGAGAATCCTGCTATTACTTTTCGGACTTCTGCGATTTACGGTTTTTCCGCAATCGGACGAAATACCGAACATTTTTCCCATTGACGCATAATGGGGCTCCCGCAAATTCATGCTTTTCCGCATTTTTTTCCGCAATTTCTGCAATTTCTGCAATTTGTGCATGTTCAGCTTCCGCAACTTGTGGGTTTTGAGAAAAAATTGGCCTTCTGCAGTTTTCCACTTTTTTTCTACGGGAATTTGAAATTTTTGCATTGGTGTGTATGTGGTCTCTGCCCCATTAGTGTGTATGGCGAATCCAGCCAATGCATTTTAATAGGATTTCTGGCACTCCATGTGTTTCAGCCATTTGTGCAGCTTCTGCAATTTCAGCATTTAGGCGATTTCAACAGTTTTACCAGTTTATGGAATTTAAAAAGTTTATGCAATATAAACAATTTATGCAAATTAACCACTTTATGGAATTTAACCAGTTTACGCATTTTAACCAGTTTACGCATTTTAACCAGTTTATGCAACATAACAATTTATGCCATTTAGGATTTATGAAATTTAAACAGTTAAGGCAGTTTATATAATTTATGCAAATTAACCAATTAATGCATTTTACTGTTTTTTTGCAATTTAACCAGTTTATGCAACATAACAGTTTGTGCAATTTAAACTGTTCATGCATTTTACCGGTTTATGCAAATTAGATTATGCAAATTAACCAATTTATGCATTTTACAGTTTTTTGCAATTTAACCAGTTTATGCAATCTTAAGTTCATGCAACATGAAAGTTTATGCATTTTACCGGTTTATGCAAATTAGATTATGCAAATTAACCAATTTATGCATTTTACCGTTTTTCTGCAATTTTACCAGTTTATGCAAATTAACCAATTTATGCATTTTACCATTTTATGCATTTTACCAGTTTATGCGATTTTACCAGTTTATGCAAATTAACCAATTTATGCAATTTTAGCAATTTCTGCATTCGATTCCCGCAGTTCCGCAGTCAATCGCAATGGCGCAGCCATTGCTGCATTTCTAGTTATTATTATTATTATATTTTTTTCCAGTTTTTCCGCAGCTTTCACATCTTTCACAGTTTCTGCAATTTCCACAAGTTATACATCAAAACGTTCCACATCTTGCAGAGAATTATGCTATTACTTTTTGGACTTCTGCAATTTATGGTTTTTCCGCAATCGGCCAAAAATCGGTCGATTTTTTCCATTGACTTATAATGGGGCTTCCGCAAATTCATGGTTTTCAGCATTTTTTTCCACATTTTCTGCAATTTCTGCAGTTTGTGCATGTTCAGCTTCCGCAACTTGTGAGTTTTCAGAAAAATTTAGAGTTCTGCAGTTTTCCATTTTTTTTCTACGGGCTTGGGAATTCTGCCATTAATTTGTATTGAGAATTCTGCCATTCATTTTAATAGGCCCATACATTTTAATAGGATTTTTATACAGTTAAGTCTGTCAGTGAGTTAAACAGTTTATACAATGTTAAGACTTTATACAATGTAAAGAGTTTCTGCAATTTCAACAGCTTTATACAATTTCAACAGTTTTTTACAGTTTCTGCAACAAAATAGGGATTTTTGCAATTACAACACAATTATGCAACGTAATAGGGATTTCACCATAATAGCACTATAATACAACTTAATAGGGATTTTTACATGTAAAGTAGTATAATGCAACTTAATAGGGATTTTTACATGTAAAGCAGTATTATGCAACTTAACAGGGATTTTTACATGTAAAACAGTATTATGCAACTTAATAGGGATTTTTACATGTACAGCAGTATTATGCAACTTAACAGGGATTTTTACATGTAAAACAGTATTATGCAACTTAATAGGGATTTTTACATGTAAAACAGTATTATGCAACTTAATAGGGATTTTTACATGTAAAGCAGTATTATGCAACTTAATAGGGATTTTACATGTAAAGCAGTATTATGCAACTTAACAGGGATTTTTACATGGAAAACAGTATTATGCAACTTAACAGGGATTTTTACATGTAAAGCAGTATAATGTAACTTAATAGGGATTTTTACATGTAAAGCAGTATAATGCGACTTAATAGGGATTTTTACATGTAAAGCAGTATAATGCAACTTAATAGGGATTTTACATGTAAGGCAGTATAATACAACTTAATAGGGATTTTTACATGTAAGGCAGTATAATGCAACTTAATAGGGATGTTTACATGTAAAGCAGTATAATACAACTTAATAGGGATTTTACATGTAAAGCAGTGTAATACAACTTAATAGGGATTTTTACATGTAAGGCAGTGTAATGCAACTTAATAGGGATTTTTGCAATTACAACACAATTATGCAACTAAATGGTGATTTTTACATGTAAAACAGTATTATGCAACTTAATAGGGATTTTTACATGTAAAGTAGTATAATGCAACTTAATAGGGATTTTTACATGGAAAACAGTATTATGCAACTTAACAGGGATTTTTACATGTAAAGCAGTATAATGTAACTTAATAGGGATTTTTACATGTAAAGCAGTATAATGCGACTTAATAGGGATTTTTACATGTAAAGCAGTATAATGCAACTTAATAGGGATTTTTACATGTAAGGCAGTATAATACAACTTAATAGGGATTTTTACATGTAAGGCAGTATAATGCAACTTAATAGAGATGTTTACATGTAAAGCAGTATAATACAACTTAATAGGGATTTTTACATGTAAAGCAGTGTAATACAACTTAATAGGGATTTTTACATGTAAGGCAGTGTAATGCAACTTAATAGGGATTTTTGCAATTACAACACAATTATGCAACTAAATGGTGATTTTTACATGTAAAACAGTATTATGCAACTTAATAGGGATTTTTACATGTAAAGTAGTATAATGCAACTTAATAGGGATTTTTACATGTAAAGCAGTATTATGCAACTTAACAGGGATTTTTACATGTAAAACAGTATTATGCAACTTAATAGGGATTTTTACATGTACAGCAGTATTATGCAACTTAACAGGGATTTTTACATGTAAAACAGTATTATGCAACTTAATAGGGATTTTTACATGTAAAACAGTATTATGCAACTTAATAGGGATTTTTACATGTAAAGCAGTATTATGCAACTTAATAGGGATTTTTACATGTAAAGTAGTATAATGCAACTTAATAGGGATTTTTACATGTAAAGCAGTATTATGCAACTTAACAGGGATTTTTACATGGAAAACAGTATAATGCAACTTAACAGGGATTTTTACATGTAAAGCAGTATAATGTAACTTAATAGGGATTTTTACATGTAAAGCAGTATAATGCGACTTAATAGGGATTTTTACATGTAAAGCAGTATAATGCAACTTAATAGGGATTTCTACATGTAAAGCACTATAATACAACTTAATAGGGATTTTTACATGTAAGGCAGTGTAATGCAACTTAATAGGGATTTTTACATGTAAGGCAGTATAATGCAACTTAATAGGGATGTTTACATGTAAAGCAGTATAATACAACTTAATAGGGATTTTTACATGTAAGGCAGTGTAATGCAACTTAATAGGGATTTTTACATGTAAAGCAGTATAATGCAACTTAATAGGGATTTTTACATGTAAAGCAGTATAATGCAACTTAATAGGGATTTTTACATGTAAAACAGTATTATGCAACTTAATAGGGATTTTTACATGTAAAGCAGTATTATGCAACTTAATAGGGATTTTTACATGTAAAGCAGTATAATGCAACTTAATAGGGATTTTACATGTAAAGCAGTATAATGCAACTTCATAGGGATTTTACATGTAAAGCATATATAATAGGGATTTTCACAATACAAGCACTATTATGCAACTAAAAGGAGATTTTCACAATAAATGCAGTATTATACAACTAAATAGGGATTTTCACAATAAAAGCAGTATAATACAATTTAATAGGGATTTTCACAACTTCAACAGTTTCAAGGTTTCAACAGTTTCAAGGATTTCAGGAATTTCAAGGCTTCAACAGCTTTAAGGATTTCAGGAGTTTCAAGGTCTCAACAGTTTCAAGGATTTCGACAGTTTCAAGGATTTCAGGAGTTTCAAGGTTTCAACAGTTTCAAGGTTTCAACAGTTTCAAGGTTTCAACAGTTTCAAGATTTCAACAGTTTCAAGGTTTCACCAGTTTCAAGGTTTCAACAGTTTGAAGATTTCAACAGTTTCAAGGTTTCAACAGTTTCAAGGTTTCAACAGTTTCAAGGTTTCAACAGTTTCAAGGACTTCGGGAGTTTCAAAGATTTCTGCATTAGATCTGTTCCGCAGTCAATCGCAATGGCGCAGCCATTGCAACAGTTTCTAGTATTATTGATTGACTGCGGAATTTTCCGCAGTCAATTATTGGTTTGCGTTTCTTTATTATTATTATTATTCCGGCACATTTTTCCTGATTTCTGCACCTTTCAGCACTTTCATGCTTTGTGCAATTTCTGCAAGTTATGCATCAAAACGTTCCGCATGTTGAGGAGAATCCTGCTATTACTTTTCGGACTTCTGCGATTTACGGTTTTTCCGCAATCGGACGAAATACCGAACATTTTTCCCATTGACTTATAATGGGGCTCCCGCAAATTCATGCTTTTCCGCATTTTTTTCCGCAATTTCTGCAATTTCTGCATTTTGTGCATGTTCAGCTTCCGCAACTTGTGGGTTTGAGAAAAAATTGGCCTTCTGCAGTTTTCCGGTTTTTTTCTACGGGAATTTGAAATTTTTGCATTGGTGTGTATGTGGCCTCTGCCCCATTAGTGTGTATGGCGAATCCAGCCAATGCATTTAATAGGATTTCTGGCTCTCCATGTGTTTCAGCCATTTGTGCAGCTTCTGCAATTTCAGCATTTAGGCGATTTCAACAGTTTGACCAGTTTATGGAATTTAAAAAGTTTATGCAATATAAACAATTTATGCAAATTAACCACTTTATGGAATTTAACCAGTTTACGCATTTTAACCAGTTTACGCATTTTAACCAGTTTATGCAACATAACAATTTATGCCATTTAGGATTTATGAAATTTAAACAGCTAATGCAGTTTATATAATTTATGCAAATTAACCAATTAATGCATTTTACCGTTTTTTTTGCAATTTAACCAGTTTATGCAACATAACAGTTTGTGCAATTAAACTGTTCATGCATTTTACCGGTTTATGCAAATTAGATTATGCAAATTAACCAATTTATGCATTTTACAGTTTTTCTGCAATTTTACCAGTTTGTGCAATTTCACCAGTTTATGAACATTAGATTATGCAAATTAACCAATTTATGCAGATTTATGCAATTTCTGCATTCGATTCCCGCAGTTCCGCAGTCAATCGCAATGGCGCAGCCATTGCTGCATTTCTAGTTGATTGACTGCGGAATTTTCCGCAGTCAATTATTGGTTTGCGTTTCTTTATTGATTGACTGCGGAATTTTCCGCAGTCAATTATTGGTTTGCGTTTCTTTATTATTATTATTATTCCGGCACATTTTTCCTGATTTTCTGCACCTTTCAGCACTTTCATGCTTTGTGCAATTTCTGCAAGTTATGCATCAAAACGTTCCGCATGTTGAGGAGAATCCTGCTATTACTTTGGGACTTCTGCGATTTACGGTTTTTCCGCAATCGGACGAAATACCGCACATTTTTCCCATTGACGCATAATGGGGCTCCCGCAAATTCATGCTTTTCCGCATTTTTTTCCGCAATTTCTGCAATTTCTGCAACTTGTGCATGTTCAGCTTCCGCAACTTGTGGGATTTGAGAAAAATTGGCCTTCTGCAGTTTTCCAGTTTTTTTCTACAGGAATTTGAACTTTTTGCATTGGTGTGTATGTGGTCTCTGCTCCATTAGTGTGTATGGCGAATCCAGCCAATGTATTTTAATAGGATTTCTGGCTCTCCATGTGTTTCAGCCATTTGTGCAGCTTCTGCATCTTCAGCATTTAGGCGATTTCAACAGTTTGACCAGTTTATGGAATTTAAAAAGTTTATGCAATATAAACAATTTATGCAAATTAACCACTTTATGGAATTTAACCAGTTTACGCATTTTAACCAGTTTACGCATTTTAACCAGTTTATGCAACATAACAATTTATGCCATTTAGGATTTATGAAATTTAAACAGTTAATGCAGTTTATATAATTTATGCAAATTAACCAATTAATGCATTTGACCGTTTTTTTTGCAATTTAACCAGTTTATGCAACATAACAGTTTGTGCAATTTAAACTGTTCATGCATTTTACCGGTTTATGCAAATTAGATTATGCAAATTAACCAATTTATGCATTTTACAGTTTTTCTGCAATTTTACCAGTTTATGCAATTTCACCAGTTTATGAACATTAGATTATGCAAATTAACCAATTTATGCAAATTTATGCAATTTCTGCATTCGATTCCCGCAGTTCCGCAGTCAATCGCAATGGCGCAGCCATTGCTGCATTTCTAGTTATTATTATTATTCCGGCACATTTTTCCTGATTTTCTGCACCTTTCAGCACTTTCATGCTTTGTGCAATTTCTGCAAGTTATGCATCAAAACGTTCCGCATGTTGAGGAGAATCCTGCTATTACTTTTGGGACTTCTGCGATTTACGGTTTTTCCGCAATCGGACGAAATACCGCACATTTTTCCCATTGACGCATAATGGGGCTCCCGCAAATTCATGCTTTTCCGCATTTTTTTCCGCAATTTCTGCAATTTCTGCAACTTGTGCATGTTCAGCTTCCGCAACTTGTGGGATTTGAGAAAAAATTGGCCTTCTGCAGTTTTCCAGTTTTTTTCTACAGGAATTTGAACTTTTTGCATTGGTGTGTATGTGGTCTCTGCTCCATTAGTGTGTATGGCGAATCCAGCCAATGTATTTTAATAGGATTTCTGGCTCTCCATGTGTTTCAGCCATTTGTGCAGCTTCTGCATCTTCAGCATTTAGGCGATTTCAACAGTTTGACCAGTTTATGGAATTTAAAAAGTTTATGCAATATAAACAATTTATGCAAATTAACCACTTTATGGAATTTAACCAGTTTACGCATTTTAACCAGTTTACGCATTTTAACCAGTTTATGCAACATAACAATTTATGCCATTTAGGATTTATGAAATTTAAACAGTTAATGCAGTTTATATAATTTATGCAAATTAACCAATTAATGCATTTGACCGTTTTTTTTGCAATTTAACCAGTTTATGCAACATAACAGTTTGTGCAATTTAAACTGTTCATGCATTTACCGGTTTATGCAAATTAGATTATGCAAATTAACCAATTTATGCATTTTACAGTTTTTCTGCAATTTTACCAGTTTATGCAATTTCACCAGTTTATGAACATTAGATTATGCAAATTAACCAATTTATGCAAATTTATGCAATTTCTGCATTCGATTCCCGCAGTTCCGCAGTCAATCGCAATGGCGCAGCCATTGCTGCATTTCTAGTTGATTGACTGCGGAATCTTCCGCAGTCAATTATTGGTTTTCATGTTCTTTAATATTATTATTATTATTATTATTCCATCTTTTTCCTGATTTCTGCACCTTTCAGCACTTTCATGCTTTGTGCAATTTCTGCAAGTTATGCATCAAAATGTTCCGCATGTTGAGGAGAATCCTGCTATTACTTTTCGGACTTCTGCGATTTACGGTTTTTCCGCAATCGGACGAAATACCGAACATTTTTCCCATTGACGCATAATGGGGCTCCCGCAAATTCATGCTTTTCCGCATTTTTTTCCGCAATTTCTGCAATTTCTGCAATTTGTGCATGTTCAGCTTCCGCAACTTGTGGGTTTTGAGAAAAAATTGGCCTTCTGCAGTTTTCCATTATTTTTCTATGGGAATTTGAAATTTTTGCATTGGTGTGTATGTGGTCTCTGCCCCATTAGTGTGTATGGCGAATCCAGCCAATGCATTTTAATAGGATTTCTGGCTCTCCATGTGTTTCAGCCATTTGTGCAGCTTCTGCAATTTCAGCATTTAGGTGATTTCAACAGTTTGACCAATTTATGGAATTTAAAAAGTTTATGCAATATAAACAATTTATGCAAATTAACCACTTTATGGAATTTAACCAGTTTACGCATTTTAACCAGTTTACGCATTTTAACCAGTTTATGCAACATAACAATTTATGCCATTTAGGATTAATGAAACTTAAACAGTTAATGCAGTTTATATAATTTATGCAAATTAACCAATTAATGCATTTTACAGTTTTTTTTGCAATTTAACCAGTTTATGCAACATAACAGTTTGTGCAATTTAAACTGTTCATGCATTTTACCGGTTTATGCAAATTAGATTATGCAAATTAACCAATTTATGCAATTTATGCAATTTATGCATTCGATTCCCGCAGTTCCGCAGTCAATCGCAATGGCGCAGCCATTGCTGCATTTCTAGTTATTATTCCATCTTTTTCCTGATTTTCTGCAGCTTTCAGCACTTTCATGCTTTGTGCAATTTCTGCAAGTTATGCATCAAAACGTTCCGCATGTTGAGGAGAATCCTGCTATTACTTTTGGGACTTCTGCGATTTACGGTTTTTCCGCAATCGGACGAAATACCGAACATTTTTCCCATTGACGCATAATGGGGCTCCCGCAAATTCATGCTTTTCCGCATTTTTTTCCGCAATTTCTGCAATTTCTGCAATTTCTGCATGTTCAGCTTCCGCAACTTGTGGGTTTTGAGAAAAAATTGGCCTTCTGCAGTTTTCCAGTTTTTTTCTACGGGAATTTGAAATTTTTGCATTGGTGTGTATGTGGCCTCTGCTCCATTAGTGTGTATGGCGAATCCAGCCAATGCATTTTAATAGGATTTCTGGCACTCCATGTGTTTCAGCCATTTGTGCAGCTTCTGCAATTTCAGCATTTAGGCGATTTCAACAGTTTGACCAGTTTATGGAATTTAAAAAGTTTATGCAATATTAACAATTTATGCAAATTAACCACTTTATGGAATTTAACCAGTTTACGCATTTTAACCAGTTTACGCATTTTAACCAGTTTATGCAACATAACAATTCATGAAATTTAAACAGTTAATGCAGTTTATATAATTTATGCAAATTAACCAATTAATGCATTTTACCGTTTTTTTTGCAATTTAACCAGTTTATGCAACATAACAGTTTGTGCAATTTAAACTGTTCATGCATTTTACCGGTTTATGCAAATTAGATTATGCAAATTAACCAATTTATGCATTTTACAGTTTTTCTGCAATTTTACCAGTTCATGCAATTTCACCAGTTTATGAACATTAGATTATGCAAATTAACCAATTTATGCATTTTACAGTTTTTTGCAATTTAACCAGTTTATGCAATTTATCCAGTTTATGCATTTTACCAGTTTATGCAATTTCACCAGTTTATGAACATTAGATTATGCAAATTAACCAATTTATGCAATTTCTGCAATTTCTGCATTCGATTCCCGCAGTTCCGCAGTCAATCGCAATGGCGTAGCCATTGCTGCATTTCTAGTTATTATTATTACTACCAATTATGGAGTGAATGAATAATGCAATGTAAAGTGTCTTTGAGTGTCCAAAAAAGCACTATATAAAACCGATGCATTATTATTATTATTATTAATGATGGATGTGTCCACCATCCATCCATCCATCCATCCATTTTCTTGCATTACTTTCAATTTAACTAACACTATGTACAAAAGGTTCCCATCTGGGGCCAGGACTCCTCTGGAAATAAGATGCTTAATCTCAGTGGGACTTTGCAAATACAATAATTTGGCTAATGAGCAACTAATATGAATGATAACACAAAAGGTATTTTTCCACAATAGTTAGTGGTTGTGTGAAGCCAATTATGGTCAAACAACTGAGTTTACTCTTTTTAAATCATAATGACAAAAAGAAAAAAACTACCAAAATGACTCTGCTCAAAGGTTACATATACCCCAGGTCTTAATACTGTGTATTACCCCCTTTAATATCAATGACAGCTTGGATTCTTTTGTGGTAGTTGTGGATGGGCCTCTTTATTTCCTCAGATGGTAAAACTGGCCATTCTTTTTGGCAAAAAGCCTCCAGTTCCTGTAAATTCCACGGCTGTCTTGCA
Organism: Neogobius melanostomus; assembly: GCA_007210695.1. Lineage (NCBI taxonomy): Eukaryota > Metazoa > Chordata > Actinopteri > Gobiiformes > Gobiidae > Neogobius > Neogobius melanostomus. The sequence goes on from VHKM01000393.1 coordinate 5,124,207, forward strand.
TGGACTGCACGTTTGAGATCTCCCTAGAGTGACTCAATGATATTGAGGTCAGGAGACTGAGATGGCCTCCCCAGAACTTTCACTTTATTCTGCTGGAGCCAATGAGAGGTTGACTTGGCCTTGTGCTTTGGATCATTGTCATGTTGGATCGTCCAAGTGCGTCCCATGCACAGCTTCCAGGCTGATGAGTGACACTTTTCCTCCAGTATTCTTTAATAACATGCTGCATTCATCCTGAAATCAGTTTTGACCAAGTTCCCTGTAGCTCACACATCCCCAAAACATCAATGATCTACCTCCGTGTTTCACTGTAGGAATGGTGCACCGTTCATCACAGGCCTTGTTGATTCCTCCAAATGTAACATTTATGATTAAGGCCAAAAAGTTCCATTTTGGTTTCATCATCGTTTCCGAAATGTTGAGGCTTGTCTCTGTGCTGTTCGGCATTTTGTAAGCGGATACTTTGTGGCATTTGTAAGTAATGGCTTTCTTCTGACGACTTGGCCATGCAGCCCCTTTTTCATCAAGTGCCTCCTTATTTCTTATATACAAATCCTAAAGCACAAATTTTTACAAATCGTAACTTGTCTTCCTCCTTCCATCTGTTCAGAGGAACACGGCAAGGATGTCCCCTGTCGGCACTAATTTTTGCTCTCGCTATTGAACCACTTGCTCAAAATATCCGTTTAGACCCACAAATACATGGCTATCAGACTAAGACTACAACAAATAAAATTTCACTATATGCAGATGATATTTTGCTATATGTAACCAAGCCTCACTTCTCTATACCATCCATTCTTGAAAAATTTAGATGTTTGGGAAATTTTCAGGATATTGGATAAATTGGACGAAGAGTTTATTAATGCCAGTTCATGACATCCCTCAGACAACATTGGCAAGATTTCCTTTTAAGGTTACGACTGATACATTTACATACTTAGGCATAGAGGTTACAAAGCAACTGTCCTCTCACACAATCTTACATCCCAACTTTATTAGAACAACTTAAAAACAAAATTCAGTTTTGGAAAACCTTACCAATATCACTACTTGGGAGGATAAACGCTATCAAGATGATCTTTCTACCACAAATACTATACCTGTTTCAAAATATTCCTGTTTTCTTCAACTCCTTTTTCAAGAAAATTGATTAAATCATTTAACCCTTCCTGTGGGATTACAAGACTCCAAGAATTAACAAAAAACATTTAACTAAATCTAAAACGAACAGGGGTCTATCCCTCCCAAATTTGATGATGTATTATTGGGTGTGCGCTTTTAAAAACTCCTTCAGCACCACTTCTAACACACTTCCCACTTGGTTAGCTATTGAAATTGAAGACTGTGATCCATATTTACCTGCAGCCCTAATACTCTCACCTACGCGGCTTGATAAATCAAAGGACGTTCAAAACCCAATCATACATAACTTATTTCGTATATGGAAACATATCAAATCACACTTTACCCACAAAACATTACCCCTTTCTTTACCAATTGCAAAAAATCCATCCTTTGCCTCTTCTAATTTAGACTTAACGTTTTCTAATTGGAGGAAATCAAGATTATCTTGTATTCGTGACCTGTATACTGAGGGTAAATTCGCTTCCTTTGCACAACTACAGACGAAGTTCAAACTACATAGCAATAATTTCTTTAGATACCTACAGGTCAGAGACTACATCCGAAAATTCATGCCAAGTTATCAGACACAACCACAATCTGCTAGATGAATGTTTAATTATACCCACATATAAAGATACATTTATCTCTAATATATATATATAACAAACTGCAAACAATGTCTTCCCCCTCATCCAATACATATAAAGATAAGTGGGAGAAGGACATGGGTATCCATATTCCTGGTGACATCTGGGAAGAATCTCTGGAATACATACACTCCTGCTCCAATAATACCAGACATTGTCTTATTCAGTTTAAAATTATACATAGGCTTTTTTTCAAAAGTAAAGATCCACATAATTTTCCCGAAAGCTTTATCAAGCTGTGATAAATGTCAGTCCCTTAATGGAACACTTTTTCATGCTTTATTTTCCTTCCCTAAATCCACTTTTTGGTTTGATGTATTTAATATACTGTCAAGAATTTTTAAGACTACGTGTCACCAGAACCATTGTTGATTATCCTTGGCACATCCTTTGCCCAGAAGCGGTTCATTTCCTACGCCCTTATTACGGCAAAACAGTTACTTCTGATGTCATGTTAAAAACATGTACAATAGGTCAGGATGTATGAGAGTGTGTTTGAGAGTGCGCATGGGGGACGACGGATGGAAATTAGCCCAAGGCTACAATCCGGTGTGGCTTGTTCATTAACTTGCACTGTCCTTAGCAAATAAACCAATAAAAAAAATAATAAATTTAAAAAAATGGAAAGGACCAGCCACATGGCTTCGGGATCTGTCATTTACTTTACATTTGGAAAAAATTAGGTATTTGTTGAAAGATAATCTCTCAGTTTTTTATAATATTTGGCAAACCTTCATAGACTTTCTACAATCCGTATCTGTATAAACACTGATCTTATTTCATTTTATTTGTGTAAACTCTTATTTTATTTTTTGCTACAACATTGCACTCTACGTCCGCCCTGTGTGTTTTTGCTTTTTTGTTTTGTTCGTTTTCTCTGCTGTGTTTTGGTTTATATGTACACTTATACAAAAATACTTGAGCCTCTCTTATATTTTTGATGAAAACTGTATAATATATATATATATGCTCAATAAAAAACTTTACAACAAAAAAGTGCCTCCTTATTGTGCATTTTGAAACAGCTACACAACTTTCTTTTTCTTTTCTTTTTTTGAGTCCTGTATTTCATCTTAAATTATCTCTTGGATTGTTCTTTGCATCCACAATTTTTCTGCCAGTTGTTGAAATGTTTGTTGGTGGACTTGACCATGGTTTTCAACTGAATCCTACATTGCTGATTAATACTCTCAGTACCGTGGATATCTTTTTTATAACCCTTTCCCATTTTATACAGTTCAACTACCTTTTCTTGCAGATCCTTTTTTTTTTTTGCCCCCATGACTCAGAAACACCAGTGCAGCACTGGATTAAATAAGCAAGGGTCTGTCAGGAGCCCAAAAACTCACTGACCTTTTATACAGACACAATAATTACAGACACAGGCCACAGGTGAGGATGCTTACCTTTAGTTTAGTTTAAATTATTTGTTGTATACGTTTGTAAACTTTTGAGCACAACTGTAGATCTATATAGTTTTTATTGTTGCATATTATTAGTCGTAATTGTTGCATATTATAAGTCTTTGTCGTAGTGTTGCGTCTACTGCATCTTCATGCTTTGACCTTAATAATTAGCATTCCAATTACTTTCAAACAGTCCCATCTATTTAATATATTATTAGGTATTTTCAGACATTGGGCTTTCGACATGTTTTTATTTTTAACCATGACAGATCTTTCCACATAAACATGGTGAGACAAATGTTTTTCTGCCCTAAAACACATTGATTAATTCACATTAAGACACAATGCATTATTGTCTTGAAACAACTTAAAATTTCCCAGAGCTCTGAAGGAAAAAGAACATCATAAGAAACAAGGGTGGACAGGTTTGTTAGGAACGCATTACGGCAGATGAGAAACAAGGGTATTTATAAGAGGCTACACTGTGAGAGTTCACCAACTGTGGCAGGTGGTACCACTACATGCATGTGTTTTGTATTCTGAAACGATAAGAAAACAAGTCCCTAATGTGCCATAAAACAAGCACTGCAAATGTATAAACAGAAGAGCGTTTGAGTAAAATTAGCAACTATTATTATAATTATAACAACTTTAAATTTGATCACATTACAAGATCAAGAAGGAATATGTTAGCAGAGTTAAAAGCACACTGCTCAACAAATTGTTATATATAATTCATATAATTATATAATATGTTATATATAAGCAAGTAAGAAATGAAAAGGCATGCTAAAGGCACTGCAGCTTACAGTGTAAGCCTTTGGTGGAAAATATGCAAGAAAGAATGGGTGATGATACATGACATGTTAGGTATGTTAAGTTAGGTAAACCACAGAAAGACAATGCTTGGTTTGTTGATTTGGCGTTCATGAGCATTAGTTATATCAGTATTATGGGCATGTCTGTGTACATTTATGATAAGACATGTTTATGAACATCGGATCCATGCAGATACTACGGTATGTGTCAAACTCTAAACAATGAGAGAAGGCTGTGTTGCCTCATGCTGTGTTACCCCATAGATGCAGCAACTACTTAGTAGTAGATATCATTAATGACCTAAAGTACTGCACTTTAATTAGTAAATGATTGTGTTGATTTGTTCTACATAAATTTATCAATCAATGTCACACCTTAACTGGACCCCACGACCAACCCCGTGACCTGGTTTCTACGGACATCACCGTATTAGTGTACCTGTTTTGTTGTTGTCATGTAAAGTGTCATCCTAAACATCTCTGAAGCAGAGTACACGAGGTGAGCAGTTGGGAACAGCTCAGACAGCGCTTTGATAGAACCTTCCTCACTCCCCTTTGAAGTGAGGACGCCTCTTCTCCTTGAATGCAGCCAAACCCTCAAGTCTGTCTTTAGTTGGGATCACCTTGAATGAAAAAAATGACTTATTTTCTGCTTAATTTTCCAAAATATTTATGCAAATAATGTATCCAGTTACCTGGGAATAGCATGCCTCTTCTATTGCCAGACCAGTCGACAAATCAACCTAATTGTGATAATCAAACTTTAAATATGTTTGTATATACACACACACATACACATATATATATATATATATATACACATATACATATATATATATATATATATATATATATACATATACATACACATACACATACAAACACACATATACACACACACACACACATACACACACCAAGTGGTGCCTCACCTCTATACCCTGGTTAATTGCCAATTTTGCCATCCTTACTGCAATGGGGCCCTATAGAAACATAAGTGTATTATAACCCATTGAAGTAATGTTAGAAATCTAAGTGTACATGCAGCAGGTGATGTACCTGAGGATTAATCTCTCGAGAAAGTTCCAGTGCACGTAGGTATGCAGCGTCTCCGCTCTCATTCTGCTCCACTGAGTGGTTGACAAGTCCCAAGCGACAGGCCTCTATTCCATCTACAACCTTCGCAGCAAAAATTAGCTCCTTGGCAAGAGAAACGCCAATAGCCCGTGGAAGACGCTGTGTACCTCCTATAAAAAACAAAACGTTTAAAAATGATTATTTATACTGCAGCAAGTTGCATTTAGGAAATGGTGCCTTTATAGATTATGTGTGATCTCACCAGCCCCCGGGATTATTGCTAGTTTTGCTTCAACCAGTCCCATTTTGGCAGAATTAGCTGTTGTACAAAAAGTATAAGGCATGAGCTTATAGGTAAGGGAGGGTCTGTACAATAACAAAACGAGTGTCACTTCAACAGAAAGAACCATTTAGCAGTGTCCTCCCAGCCCTTCACGGTTTTAGGGTCTGAAACTCCAGAGTACAATTCTTGAATATTATAATACTAGATATGGACACACAACCCCGCCATGAATCAATAATCAATGTACAACAACAGTGTTATTTATGAAGAACATTCCTTAGCTCTTCACATTAAAATGATCATACCAGCAATCCTGATGTCACAAGCAAGCGCCATTTCCAAACCTCCTCCTAATGCAGCTCCATCGATTGCAGCAATAATTGGCATTGGCAAGTTACCTATTACAATGACCATCAAGGTGTTGGCATTATTGTGTGAGTTAATGAGAAAACAAGTGCTTTAAATTCACAAAGTAATCAAAACAGCTTTACCCAGTTCTGTAATAAGTGCTCTTGCTTTTGAGACAAATGGTCCTACTTCACTTTGGTGCATCTTAGCCCTCTCCTTCAGATCTGCACCTGCACTAGGCAAAAACTGAGGACTATATTGTGTCCAATTGACAAATGCAATCTTAATAATAATTTACCTGCACAGAATATACCAGGAACAAGACTACACAGAATCACACTTCGCACTTTGTTGTTCTTTTTTATATCCTCCACAGCATCATACATCTAAAAATACAAACAGGACAAATGAACAGGACATAACAGACTTGTTAGGACCATAATCTGTAAAGCAACAGACCATTTTAACTAAATTTTTGCTGATGGCATTTTTTGCTTTGGGTCTGTTTAGTCCAACAACAACAATTCCTGAAAGACAAAAGATGTTGATCAAATTTCTAGAGATTCTAAGTGTAGCAAAACAAAAGCAGCGCCCAGGCAGTTGTTTATTTTGTTATACACTTAACCTGCTCAAATATGATGAAATTCTGACATACAATTGAACTTTATTTACCAGCATCTTCTCCATCCAAATACCTGACGCGCAGGTCATCCTTTGGGTCGGAGCTGTAGTGTCTCACAGCTGCTCTGGTCCGTGCAAACGAGGACTTATCCGGTGCATTATGGTCCCGACCACACAACGGGGAACTGAAGCAAAGCGCACTGAGCCGGCATACTCTCTCCCGGTCAGCGGTGCACGCTCGGAAAGCTTGCAGCAAGGATCTTCTTCTTACCAGCCCCGCCATATTGGACAGCTCTTTTGACTTTCAACTTTCAACTATGACGCAGCCGAGTCACGTGGCTCCAAAAGGCGCGTGACTTGTGCAGATTACTATTATTACTATTATTATGATTATGATTATTATTACAGTCTATGGTGTAGATTTCCATTGGAATGAATAATCCAGTATTATTTTTTCCTGTCCTCATATTCAAAGGTGGGTAGTAGTACACTCAGTCACATACTCATGTACATATAGGCCTAGGCCTACTTAATTAACTTTTTGAAGAAACTCTACCTTTGCAAGTAGTTTTTTCATAATGTACTTTTTTACTTCTACTTGAGTAATATTAAAATGAAGTATCTGCACTCTTACTTGAGTCAAATAAAAAGGAATCGTGACACGGTGAGTAAATCTTTGTGTGACAAAATAGATGTATTTTGTGTTTTGTTACCAGTGTTGGGTAGTACTGTAACTGGATACAGAATACATATTTAGAATACTCATTTTGAGTAACTGTATTCAGGTACAGTTACTCTTTCATAAGAGAGTATTTAGAATACAGTTACTTTGATAATATCAAAGGAATACATTGTGGTACTCAATCACTAAATTTCAGCTTCATATTGCACATTAATAATAAAGAAAAGATCAAAACGATCAGGGAACTGTTGGGCTCTGTAATGCCTCACTTTTCATAATCAATGGTCTTTCCAAAACACAAATAAAGATGTAAAACTCTGCTTCTCGGTTCTTGCAAACACACGTGCAGCGTTTGCCATGTGATGTGCGGCTCCTAGTGCATTTAGTCAACATGTTTTTAATCGTACACCTCATTTCTACATAAATCTAATGCAAATCAATGTCAAGTATTCTAAGTATTCAAAATACAATACTCTGATTGGACAAAGTAATGGAATACGTTACAAAATTTCAAGTTGAGTATTCAGTATTCTGTAACTAAATACAATTTTAAAGTATTCTCCCCAACACTGTTACTTAATTCTTCATAATGATTTATTTGTATATGTTTTTTGTTTTTCTTAATTTATATCACCACTGAAACATGAATCAGATGTTTACACTCAAACGGTTACTCAGTACTCAAGAGTACAATTTTCTCCAAAATATTTTTTACTTACTTGAGTAAATATTTGGGCCACTACTATTTACTTCTACTTACTATTTACTTCTAGTAAAATTATCTTAAAGCAACGTTACTCTTACTTGAGTAAATATTTTGGCTACTCTACTCACCCCTGGTCATAGTTAAGTAAACTGATTTGTCGATTGCCTAAAATGCTCTTGATAGAAATCACAAAATAGCAGACAGAGAAAAACTTGCAATTCAGTGAAGACATTTATTGTAAATAAAAACCTCACCAACACAACTCCTAAGTGCTTACATATGCTGAAATTTAAACTCCTCTGTGTTTTCTTCATCCTCCACCAAACGTTTACAAAGAGAGGAAACAAAGGCACAAACACACAGACTATTAAAAGTGGTGTAATAATAATAATAATAATAATAATAATAATAATAATGACAATAATAACAGTGTTCAAAAGAGCAACTGACAATGAATATTACCCAAAATAGAAATTTTGGATATCTTAAATAAAGATAACAGACCACGTTTTTATTAAAAAGGCCTATCAGTGCCAGAACAGTGTCACCTTCACTTAAAACAAAACAAAAAACCACTCAAGAAATCAAAGGCCAAAGTCTTTTGACTATATTTAGGGTACATTTCTAATGAACATATCAAGCAATTGCAGAATGCAAAGTTTTATTTGAACTATTCCCAAAAAGAGTAAAGCTAAAAGTGTAAACTCCTGCAGAATCAGCACAGCATGTAAGTTGATGATGTCTTGGACAAAAACATGAGCGCTAAAGGCAGGAGTGAATGAGAGCCACAAGTTTCTGTCAAAGTATAAACACACTGGTCTGGCTTTAATAACATAATATCATAGCCACAAGTTTCCTATTAAATGTAACGTGTTCCTGAAAATGTGCAACAAAGAAAGCTGTGCTACTATTTTGAACCTGTTTTCCTGCTTTAAGGCAAAGATTGGCCATAATGTGACGACTGCCTCCTACTATTTATCACACAGTGGGTTGCTACAGTGTGGCAGCTCCACAAATAAACAGTTTGACAGTGTTATTATGTTCTCCAGCATTCTTAAAATGTGCTCAATTAGCACAGTACATATCATGCACATAAGAGTGCCCAAATACATGTGAGTAAATCCCTCTATCAATTCTCAAAAATGGCGAGGGAATATTAATGTCATCAAAGCTGATATTTTCAGTGATAAATGTTAAAGAGTCCATATTATGCTAGATTGATGCTTTTGTAGGTGTATTTTTTACTGTTTTTTTCCCTGATGTTGTTATATGTCTTTCACATAATGTGTCTAAGAGTAATACAGCATTTTCAGCTTAATGTTGATGTCACAAGGTGGACCATACTCTTTCAAAACTCCTTTTAACTACCCCACTCCATCTATGCAGTCGATTCATTTTATGATTGAATAAATGATGTGTTTTCAAACACACATTGAAGTAGTAAAGGGGGCCAGTATTAAAAAGCCCAGATAAAGCATTAATAGGACCTTTAACAGTAGGGTCAAATCTAATCCCATAAAATGATTGTGCAAAAGCAAATACTGTAAAAAATACAAAATATACAATTGTTATTTCAAGGAATTTCCTTTAGAAAATGACACATGATGATCAATGGCACCTTTGGCTGTCTCGATCACAGAATCCTGGCGCCCTGCGATCAGGGCTCTGAGAGTGTCCCCTTTTATTGAAGGGCTCTGTGTGAGATATGCTTCATTATTGTCTGGCTGTGCATAGAAAGGGTTGGTGCTATTGTAACTGTGGCTCATAGTTAACGTTTCTGTCTCATTTTGATGCCACGACTCAGAGTGGTGGGCCCAGTTATGCATGTTATTCACCTGTACAGACAAATCAAACATGGACGATTTAAGGCAGTGTGAATGGTCCTGAATGCTGTGGTAACTTTCCCCATTTGTGAGATTAGTGGACTTTCCAGAAGTCTCATATTCTGGGTCAATAGCCTCCACTTTGATCTGGGTGGTTCTAGATTTTATTCGTAGTTTATGTGGCAAAGCAGATGCCGAGTTTGGGTCTGGCACCTTGTGCGTGGAGACAATGACACTTGTGGGGTCACCTGGGATCAGTCCTTTGGGGACCTGCTGCTCATCCTCACCATCAGAGGACTTGCTCACGGCTCCGTCCTCTGAGCTTCGGGGAGAACTACTTGATGACCGGATCATCTGCACAAATGAAGCTGGCGGTGGGTAGTTCACATTCAAAGGACTGGCCATGTAGGTCCTGTACATTTCATAGGGACTGCTGCGCTCTTGTGTATAGTTCCCAGCTTCAGCTGGTTCTTGCTTTACACCCAAAGCCCTACAAATAGTCAGACTGTCCTGAGCAGAGGTACACGCCACAGTCCTGTCAGGTAAGACGCTGTGTGGTGAGTGCTTAATGACAGATATGCAGCTGTTGCGTATATGTGGCTCAGAGACCGTGCTGGAGGAACTTTGGCTACTACTTTGAGTGACAAGCTCCTGGTAAAGGTTTGTGCTGGTAGCATTGGCTAGTTCTTGCACTTCCTGTGTGTAGGCTGATGAGCTAAGTAGACCAAACTTTAGCTTGAGAGACAACAGCTCCTCCTTAAGAGAAGCGTTCTCTTCTCCCAAGGCAAGCAGTTTGTTCTCAAGCACCATGTCATTGATGCGCCGCTTTTCTCTAGAACGTTTTGCGGCTTCATTGTTTTTGCGACGTCTCTCCCAGTACTGGTGATCTTTTTTTTCTTCTGGAATGAACTCCCTTTTCCTGCGACAAGTCGTTTTAGGCTTGAAAGACAAAGCAGGGACTTGGTGACCCAACATGTCTCTATTAGCCCCCTGTAAAGCAACAGCAAGCACCAAGGCATCGTTTCCAGTGTGTGACTCAGCAGAGTCAACCTCTTGTTTAATTGATTGCATAGTGTCCATATTTAAAGATTATAAACTCACAGGAGTTCTCTTGTTCCAGGATAACATTGTATCCAACAGCAGTAGTCAATTTTGAGTCTGTAAAATCAGAGAGAAGCAATTATGTTAGATAGGCATAATAACACATTTCCAAATAGGCGTAAACATACAGAAAATTATTTTTTATTTCTTTTCAAAACTTTCTAAGGTAGAAGAACTATTCCCATATATGGCAGCAACTTGTTACAGTAAGCATTTCATAATGTAGGAATCACATGGGCAGGATGTTGAAAGCATTTTTGCGCAAGTAGCCTAATAAAAATCTTTTTCCACAGTACAGTTTTTATGAATCATTACATTGTTAGACTAATACATGCAACCAAACAAGAAAATGCAATGTAGAAAGCTTATTAGGTTAAAGCTGACCTATTATAAGCGTTTAGAATACCTGTCTAGATAAATGCCAACTGTGCAATGCTTGACACTGGTTCCACACATCCAAAATGAACGGGAACAAAGATAATAATAATAAAAAAGGACAGTGAGCTCGAGCTCACATTTTGTCCTTGATGATGGTAAACTATGCAGATTTGCTCTGTGGGGGATGATTGGAGATTGTTTGTAGAAAAGAAGTAAGCTATCTATGACCAGACAACAAAGCGCATCTGTACATACACAAAGATAAGCCGATTACTCCGTTATTACTAATTCAGATGTGTTAACCCTCCTGATTAGAGTAGTTGAGAGCATGCTCCACTGCAGAGATTTGTTTACATTTCAACCACTTCACTCTGCTCAGACCCTTTGTCTTTTTCTAACAAGGCAACATATGACATCAAGGCTAAATTTGGATCACACGTGATGGAAATTAATGGTTGTATTGGCGCAACGTGAGTAGCTTGCGCGAGTGAAAAGGGTGGCACTCGGAGTTCACCGCTTCAGTCATTGACGCGGTCACAGCGCAGCGGTGCCCAACACGTAAGCTACTATTGCCCCAGATTCCTTCATTGTGTCGGGAATTACACAATAAAAGGAGCCCCCACCTCCGCCAACACCGGGAAGCCAAAGCCAGCAGATTCTATAGGCTGCAGACATTACGCAATAAACTGCGAGGCAACAGCAATATGGGCTTTTCTCCTACAACTTTATGTTATAACTCACAAACGGTAAAAAATAAAATAAAAAAATAAAAGTATTTCCAGTGACTTTAAAATGCTTTACTGAAACAATGTAGGCATTCACCCTGGTAATGACATCATTGGCTTGCTTACTCATGACACAGACGACAGAAGCATGGGGCTTATACGCCCTAAAATAGGCGACTAAAAGTGACCACAATAACCGATGCTACATCAACTAGACCTTTACCACGGACACATGGCACTAGAGGCTACATTAGCTACATTTTTGGGTAACGATATTGTGTTGTAATTCATAAACTCAGCTCCCGGCAGGCCTACGTGCCTAAATAACATTCAACACTTGTCTGCCTCGGCCATTTCCCAGTTAGCAGCAGGTAAGCCTGGCGGAACTATACACTAGTAACTATGCGTAATTACGCACACGTGGATAAATACTTTTGTCTTAATGTGCAATCTCAACACGGCGTATTGAATAAGTTTAGAGGCCTGTGCCATTTTTTAAACATAAGAAATCCAGTCATGCATTCCTGCTCACATACACCTCACGTCCAAAGAAAGCTCCCAACCAGGGCTGGGAATAGATTTGACTTAAAGATGCATTGTTTATAAATCAAATCAATACCTTACAACTTGGTGTGAGAAACCGGCGTCGCAAACCGCCGCGTCTCGAATAAGGGGCGAGGTGCAGGTTAATCATCGGCTGACAAGGAAAAAGACTGTAGACATTACTACAAGTTGTGAAGTACCTTGTTCTCTCCACCCTCGCCTTTTTCCTCAAGGTGGCCACCGACTCATGGATCTGTGTTAGTAGGTCACTGCATACGTGCATTGGCAGCGTGGATTAACAGACAGCGTGTACAACCAATGAAAAGGGAGCATTTTCCAACTTCAACCAATGATTTTCTTTTTTAGCAGACAGCTCGCGTCTCATCTAAAATGTATGTCGTCATCCCTACAGTGCGTGTGTTGCGTTCAGGTACATGGGCTCAAAATACCTTAAAAAAAAATAAAGAAATCCATCCAAATCCGTGTTAGCACATCTTTTTTAATTAGAGTGAACTGCACACTGAGATGTTTTTAGATATTACACGTAGACCTGATGTTTGACGAGCTCGACCTGTTGTAAAAGTAACGAAAATATGCCCATGTATCCAGTGTTTTTTATTTATTATTATCATTATTATTAATTTAGTTTGATAGTCATCACTGCTACTTTGCATAGGCTAAATATTATCAGCTACATGTGATCATGCGTCATTGTATTCATACAAATGACGCATGCTCAGGGACTACAGATGGACACTAGCTCAAGCTAAATCTGGTGCAGAGCATCTTTAATTAATGTGTTTGCACATTGTCCCTGTTGAAATAAATTAATAAAACTAAACTAAATATATAAAAAATGGCTTATTGACTAAACTTTACAGCTTTCCGAAAACAGTTGTCATCAACCAACTTTGGAAATTGCAGTTACAAATAGCATCCTCTAGGGGTCACCATCTAACTTCTGCTCAGTTCTCTGATTGTACTGTAATGTGGCTAATAGATCTTCCACGGATATATATATCAAAAACATGCCATTTATAAAATATCTTTATTGAATACGCCATATACATGGATGTACACAATATACTGTGATTTTACAAAGCTGGTACTAAGCAACACAAAAACACAAAATATTTTTTTTACAGAAAAATGAAACAATCTATAGACAAAAAAATGTTCAGGCAAAACTACATTAATTTATAAAGTTCTTTGCAGTTCGTTGTCGATGCAAGTCTCAATATTGTTTGAGATATGTCTTGTGGAATACATTATTAATTCTCCCCCCACAATAATTAATACGCAGTCAATCAAATCTTGAATTACCAAAATTTACTCACAAGGACAATAAATTACCAACAAAACCAAACCTTGATTATGCAGTCTGGTTTGGTTTTGGCTACAGAAACCAAAAGTACAAAATTCCTTTGTGTGTTGCACAGCAACATTAATTAATACAGTTTGGTATCATCAGACCAAAGTATTACGTGACATGACACAGGAGTTGGAGGTACAAACTACTTTGAACTAGTTTCAGTCCTATCAAGAACATGTTTTTCCCCTGAAATCTGCTCTCTAAACTTCATATCATTTGTTTTTCTTCTTAAATGTACTATTCTTCTTTCTTATGAGTCAGACAAGTGGATGACCAGTTCATCATTCTGTGGCTCACTGTCCCCAAGTAATTCTGTCTCTGGCACTGACAGGTCTTCATGATGGTCCGGTTCATTATGTAATGCCCCATCCACTAAGTCCTCATGGTTTGCCTTGTCCTCACTTAACAAAGCTGCTCGCTCTGTGGCTGAAGTGTTGGAGGGAGCTGTGGTGACGTAGCCAGTAGAAGTAGATCCACTGCCGCTGTGGTGAGACCCTGCTTTAGCCACCATTTGAGGCGGGTGGTGCATCTGCTGATGAGGCATGGCCATTGGAATTTGCATGGGATAAAAGTTCTGCATGTAAGGGTAGGCTGGCATGGGGTGGTATCCATTCACTGGGATATAGAGCTGCGGGGGGACCATAGGCCGATGCATCTGACCCTTCATTGGCATGAACTGCGGTTGGTGGAAGGGGGAGGAGGTCTTTTTAGGACTGGCATAACGTGAGGCATTGGCTGTGGTCATACTAATGTTGCTGACAGGGCTAGTGCTCAGGGAGCTGGTCTGGGTAGTGTTGCTGTTGCCAGAAGTGGGGGCAGAACTGTTGTAGCTGGTCAGGTTTTCCCAAGAGCGCAGACGGGCGTGAATATCTTTGAAACGAGGTCTTCTTGCAGGAAACTCACTCCAGCACTCAAGCATTAGCGTGTAAACCCAGGCTGGGCAGTCATCTGGGCAGGGCAGCAGCTGGTGGTTACGAACCATCTCAATCACATCCTGATTGGAGTAGCCACAATAAGGCTGTAGACCATAGCTGAAGATCTCCCACAGCAAAACGCCATACGACCAGATGTCTGAGTCTGTGGTGAACTTGCCATACATTATGGCCTCTGGAGACATCCAACGAATAGGGAAATGATTCCCCATGAGATTGTAGTAATCAGCTGAGTATACATCTCCATAGAGACCCAGATCCAGGATTTTAATGCCGAGTTTATCGTAGACAAGTATGTTACGAGCTGCAAGATCTTTGTGCACAACCTGCTGATTTGAGAGGTACTCCATCCCAGCAGCAACCTGAGTAATGATATGAAGAAAGTCAGTCTGCTCGAGCGTGGATTTGACTGTTTTGCCATCATCTGAGCTGCCAACATCAGAGTTAGGGGAGCGCATCACCAGATACTTGTGGAGGTCTCCAATGCTGGAGAAGGAGAAGATCATGCTAATTGGCTGGTCTTTCGTAACAACTCCCAACAGACACACAATGTTGTGGTGCTGAAGGTGAGACCGTCGCATAGCTTCATGTCGAAATTCCTCACAAAGAGTAGAGTCAACTTTATCCTTCAAAGTCTTTATGGCCACAACTTGTGTCTGCTCGCCAGGCGCTGTGCCGTAGAACTGACCTTTGTACACTTTGCCAAAACGGTCCTCGCCAAGCTCCTCCATAAACCGCAAAGCTGACTTGTTGATCTCTCTCATTTTGGCCTGGATGCCAAAAAAAAAGACAGTCACTGTAGTGCTCATTTGACTAAGTACAATATATTAATCAAAGGCAAGTGTTTCAGCATAATGTTTGTGATACCTGGTGTTTTTGCTGAGCCAGCAGTGAGAGCTCCACATCTTGGGTAGGGGAGCTGTTGAGTTGGCAGCGAGGTGGTGTGTCATTGGACGCCTTTTGCTTATTGCGACACATATAAACCAGAAAAAAGAGACAAGCGATGATCATTGGGATGGCAAGCGCCGGGATGAGGATGAGCAGAATCTCATTTCTGGGATTTTCCGGAGGTTCTACATGGAAAAAAATTTAATACATTTAACTTACTTTCACATGGATCCACATATATTGTCAGCAATATTATGCCTAAATAAAACCAAGCAAACCGAGTAATCAAGCAATCGAGCTGAGTGCAGGAAAAAAGAGCTGAATAAAACTGAAGAGACTGAAGAGAGACTGAAGAGAGAGCAGAAGACACACTATACCCATGAATAAAAGAAAAAGAAAAAAGTGTGCCATAGATATCAATGCAAAGTTGAAAACAGACAACAGGGCAATTAGCATTTTTTGTCTTTTTCATTTATCTAAGTGTTTTCTGTCAGGGTAGTAAAGGAATAATAATGAGGAACAAAACTACTTACGACAAGGCTGAATGTCACATAGACCAAGTCGGACCTGTGGGTCCAGTGTAAAGCACCAGGGGGCCTCCATCTGCCCCCCAGGATTTCGACAGAAGTTGTGCCCACCCCGTAGTTCAGGGTAGTCCTGAGATTGGTGGTGGCTATGGGGGTACTGCGCACTCCATGGTTGGCAGTGGTGCCCGGACCTTGTGACACTCACTGTGCCCCTGTAGTCTGCCCCACTTCCATTGTAGCAGCTATGGTCCGTAGGAGGGTCTACAAAATTAAGTTGCTGTTACTGAGTTATTCATAGGCAGTTGCAAATATCAACTGTAAGTTTACAACAGCACTTACATGAACCCAGTTTTTCAGGTGGGACTCCAACCCTCATGCAGGAGGCTGCTTCCGGCGTCCCGGGTCGTGGCAGCAGGTAGCAGATGGGAAGCTGAAGCTGCATTAGAATCATGGGATTGGACCTGGCAATAGTGTACTCTGCATGGCACAGGTCGTTTTCCAAAGCCTCACATTCATCTCGACAGAGCTGACGCTTGCGAGGTCCACGGTATCCCTCATCACAAAGAGGGAAGACGTAGTGGCAAAATGAAGGGATGGCATAGTTGGAGCACTGATCTGATAGGTGAGTGGAGGTGCCAATCATTGTGAGGGCAGCTAAAAAGTAGCAGTAAAAATGCATTCAGAAACAATCATACCTAAAAATCGATAAGACATAATATACTAATAATCAGGTATCCATACCTGTAATACGATTTTCACTCTCCCCCTGTGTCTGCAGCGACTCTACATAGATGCTCTGGTTCCCAATGAATCTAGCACAAGCAATGCCTCGATATGGCTGGCAGAAACCTTTTTCATGAGACCTACAACACAGAAGTGAGTAAGATTTAAATAACTACCTTTACAGCAGACTTATTGTATTTTTCATTGAAGTGTAAATGTAACAAAGTTTAGTACAATACAGTATCTATAAGAATTGTCAACATAAAATTAAAAGGCAGCACAGACATACAGTATTAAGCCGACAGCTTTGGGAATCTGCTTTGATTAAGGCCACTAAGCTCAACTTGTTTTTAAACTTGGCTTTTGGTGGGGTCATCTATGTGCTCTGTTTGTACAAAGCTTACCTTATCTGACTTAAGTCTGAAGCCACTAAACAAACTCAAAGTGTGAGGTTTATCTGCTCCACTCATCCACCCTGTGAATGCTACTTTAGGGAGATTGTATTTACCTTTTGTCACTTGTGCTACAATCAGATTTGCATGTTCTTGGTAATTACATTGAGTGGTATGAGAAAACACGGAGTGCAACTCTTTTTATGTGCCTGCTTTTATTGATTGACTGCGGAATCCTTCCGCCATTGGACAAAATTCCGCTGTTTTTTGACTTATAATTGGGCTTCGCAAATTCACAGACTCTGCAGTTTTTTCCACAGTTTGTGCCTGTCCAGACCAGGTTACCATAGTTACCGGAACCAAAACCGGATTAATTTAAACCACAGAAACCACGCCAAGTCCAGACCAGGTTACCATAGTTACCGGAACCAAAACTATATTCAGGCAAACCACAGAAGCCAGGCTAATTCCTGACCAGGTTACCATAGTTACCGGAACCAAAACTATATCCAGGCAAACCACAGAAGCCAGGCCAAGTCCAGACCAGGTTACCATAGTTACCAGAACCAAAACTAGATCGAGGCGAACCCCAGAAGCCCTGCAAAGTCCAGACCAGGTTACCATAGTTACCAGAACTAAAACCATATCCTGGTAAACCACAGATGCCAGGCCAAGTCAAGTCCAGACCAAGTTACCATAGTTACTGGAACCAAAACTAGATTGAGGCGAACCCCAGAAGCCGTGAAAAGTCCAGATCAGGTTACCATAGTTATCGGAACCAAACCATATCCAGGTAAACCACAGAAGCCAGGCCAAGTCCAGACAAGGTTACCATAGTTACCGGAACCAAAACCATAACCAGGTAAACCAAAGAAGCCAGGCCAAGTCCAGACCAGGTTACCATAGTTACCGGAAACCAAAACCATAACCAGGTAAACCAAAGAAGCCAGGCCAAATCCAGACCATGTTACCATAGTTACCGGAATTAAAACCAGACCTAGGATAACCACAGAAGCTGGACCAAGTCCAGACCAGGTTGCCATAGTTACCGGAACCCAATTATTTCAGCGGTGTGGGGAATTTCAACAGTTTCAAGTACACTTTCTATAATTTAAGGAGTTTCAAGGATTTCAACTGTTTCAAGAATTTAACCAGTGTCAAGGATTTCAGCAGTTTTAAGGATTTCAGGAGTTTCAAGGTTTCAGGAGGTTTTTAAAAAATGTAAGGGGTTTCAAGGTTCGAACAGTTTCATGGATTTCAGGAGTTTTAAGGACTTCAGGAGATTCATAGATTTGTCGAGTATTTTAACAGTTTCAAGGCATTTTCAAGGATTTCAAGGATTTTTCAGGTTACTTCTGCAATAGCATTATTCCGCAGTCAATCGCAATGGCTTCAGCCATTGCAAAAGTTTCTAGTTCAGACTAGTTTTGACATCCTCTGCTATTTGCTATAAATTGCACCAACGGAGTTAAAATCTAATTGACCTGACATGACCTGATCTCCCTCACCTTGTTGGCTCTTTATTCACTTAAACAAAGAGCATCTGTGTTTGTGTAAAAGCCAACATGCCCTGCTTGCTCCAAATGTCCATTTAAATCCAGAATTCAGATATAATATTATAATTTTCAATATGGTTTCTCAGGGTGATTAACATGATCGTTTAAACAAGACTTCAGTAAGTGTTCGCAGAAAGGACCTTTGTTTGGGGGAAAAAGCAGCAGTCTCTCCTCTCTGCTCATGTTTAGATTTTGTATAAGCCACAGCTGTTTAGACTTTGGATCTGCTTTGTGTCTATATAAAGCTTCCTTGGTGGTGTATAGATAATTTATCACAACTTGCCTGAGGTTCCTCTCCAAACACTGGCTGTTTGGGGTAAATTAATGAGGTGCAAAATATGCACAGTATGGGTATGTACTACATACTGTAGCATCTTTGGATATGTGACATTTTCAAGTCACATAACGTTTGGTATAAATGCAGTTCAAGGAAAGATATTAATAAGGTCAACACCCTGCACTTGTGTTCCTATTTTAGCTGTTTCAATTAAGTCAGATAAGATGGGACTTTATTGATCTCACAATGGAGAAATTCACTTACATCAGCTCTCAAGAAACACTGAGGGGTTGCAAAATAGACAGGAAATGTGCAATCACGTAAGTCTTATACACAGAATAGAAAGCTGTATACAGTATTTAAACACACATATATATATATATATATATATATATATATATATATATATATACATACATACACAAAATATATAAATAAAACATAATTAAAACAGAATAAAAAAAATACTCAAAATATCAAAACTCAACATTGGCAGTTCAAAGTTTACAATCTTTGGAGCGACTTGTTATTTCTCACACGGGCTGACTAAGAAAAGTCCCTATATAACCCTCACTACATGCTGTGCTATGTATTCCCCCACAACTACAGATGAAAGCCCGTAAGAGGGCCACATAACTAGTCGATGTGATAAGTTTGTAATAAAAACATTTTGAAGAAAAGGATATGAATCAGCATAGTTTTCAGTTCAAAGCAGGCTTGTCCAGACCACTAGTGAGGGTCTGACTCTTGTGAGCTACGAATGAGTCAAGCCACAAGAACAAGAGCTAAACGTCCACGACCCGCTAGCATCTGCCGTAGAAGCATAGCACACATCCTCAATCAGGTCTAATTGTCAGGGCCAGACGGTGAAGGTATGACTGCTGCTATCTCACAAGTCCATGCACGTCTGTCCTTTTGGCAGGCGTACACGATACAAGAAATGTGGCTTGTTGGAAATAGCATACAGCACCATTTACTGTGAATTAATTTTCAACTGTAACTAAAATGAGGTGAGAGTACATACACAAATAAACCACAAGAGTTTGGCAGATTTCATTACAGGTTGAATACTAGCTGGTAACTATTAAAGGCCCTGTACCTGATTCATTTTTACAAACAATGAAAGAGGAAGCAAGTAAATGAAATTGTTAGTTGTATCCAAACTCATCCTAACTTTATAAGCACTTTTCACAACTTAAAGGTAGAGTAATATATAATCTACAAGATAATATTGAAATTGTTGTTTGGAAGATATATAAAATTACTGAGATATTCATTTTTGTCTACTTCCACCCCTACTGGCAAGGTCAGTTTTCACAGAAATGCTAATAAACCTGCCTGCAAGTTCATGAAATTGATATGAATGCTTTATAATTAGATGCAAAGTATTTTTTCAATATACTTTGTGTGTGTATTAGTGGAACAATTTGTTTCCCCTCCTTCAGTATATTGCAAAAATACTATGCATCAGGTATAGGGCCTTTTTTTGTTTCTTTCTTTTCTTTCACTTACGATTCATCTGGGCCATGAGTGGGCATGAGGCCTGTGAATAAAAAAAATTCAAAATAAGTTTACAATTACTTACAGCTGTAATGACAGAGAGGCACTGCAGTAATGAATACGCACCAAGCTTGACGTAGAGAACCCCGGTGGCAGTGATAGACTTCTGGGAGTTTGAGGCCACACACTGGTAGTAGCCTGTATCTGTGGTGTCCAGGTCTTGTATTCGAAGCTTGGACCCAGAATCGGATTTGCGTATGGTGATGCGCCCCTGTTCTTGGACTACGGGAGCATCGTTCTTCAGCCAGCGGATTGTGGGGCGAGGATTCCCAGACACTTTACACTGCAGCATCGCTGTCTGGCCCTGGAAATGGGTGATGTTGTTCACTGGCTCCAAGAACTCCAGATAATTACCTGTAAAAATACAATATGCATTGGGTACCAAAGTAGTAAAAACTAAACATACATTATTAAGTATGGAGGAAAAAAAAACTGTTAATACTAAAACTGCTGCTATTTCTGCAATAACACTACTACTGGTAATCCTCCTTTTGTTACTACGTCTAAAACAACAGTAATTAAGTAAGTCTGAGGTGTGTGATCACTGCCAGTGCCAAGCAGATCTTTACAGTAATTTGGGAAATGTTTAATAAATACATTATTGTCTTAGAACAGTCAGCAGTGAATCCCATGGTACCCGCAAAAGCAGAATGTTTTCTTATCGATTATTCACCCAGTGAACATTTATAAAAACTGACACATTTCGATTAGACAATTTCTTTTGGCAATTTCCAATTTTGGAATTTTTATTACTGCCCACCTCAAAAAGAATCTCTTGCGCACAGTCTAAAAAGGCCCAGAGACTTCTAGAAAATGATTTTCTTTTAAGTTTGACAAACATTACGCACAACTTCTCCAACACAACTGTTGTGATGTGTGAAGCACCTGCTCCCTAAGTGCTACTGACCACCATGATTGACAATTTTATTCTTGTGTGTTGTATTCTTGAATGTGCATACGGTGGATCAAGTTCTTGAATTGTATTGCCTGCTTGCTATATTAAATGTTTCAAGTTTACAGATAATACTACATTTTTATATTGTTACTGCTTAATGTATTTCCGATAATATAGGCCAATGTATTGTTAAATGGTTCTATTTGTATTTCTGTAGCCTAAAACCTGGCACCCCTGGGTGGTGTTAAGATGGCCTAACACCAGCCTCATCATTTGCCTGAGGAAGTCCCTGTCGAGTCAAAACGCTGCATTCCTATTCCGCTCTTTCTTTTCTTTTTCATCACGTTTTTGTCACCGTTTTGATGCTTTGTTCAAGAAGCTTTTAGATTTGGGTAAAGCCAAACTGGAGAAAGTGTGCTCGGTCCAGGTGGGGGTTCTGCAAGGATTGATGGTGTGTGTGACTTCCTTTATGTAACGGCGTTAGCCTCCATTTTAATTGATGTGCAAAGCCTCCTGCCTTTAAAAAAAAAATCAAAACACCAAAACACGATTTCTTCACATAGTCCACAGATAAAAGCCTAATTAAAGAACTGTACCAGTATAAGCTATAGTATCTTTCCACTACAGCAGAGCTAAGTCAGTGAGCTACATAAACAATATCTTAGAAGGGGGCAAAGGGCTTTAAATCTGAATCTTGAAAGGAAATTAAATTATGCAGCCCAAAACTAAACTCTTTTCTAAAATTGATCCTTAGAGGCAAACAAACATTAAGCGTGTGTGGAAAATCAACAAACCCACCAATGTCCTGACAACTGGAAACCAGCTCCGCCAAAGTGTCTGCTCAACACAGATGTGAAATTACTTGCTGAGATTCTGATTCAGCAGAGACTCAGACACTTTGAAATGTTTTGTGTTGGTTTTTCTTGTTACAGTATTATTATCTAAGCTCTAGTCATCTTTTTGAACTTTATTTTTGTTAAGACACAGTGGGCCAGATCCTATGCCTGGCGCAAGGACAGCGCAAACTCTAAATGCGATGGTTATTTTCCACTAGCAAGAGGGCGTCGCTTATAAAAAGAGAAGAGGTTGACTGAGGCGTGGTTTATTACAAGCAGCACTGACAGCGGTGCTCTGATGGGAGCCTCTCATTCATTTCCTTGTTTACATCGCTTTGCCTTCTGTTCTTCCTTAAAGGGACTAGATGCAAGTTGGTCATTTTATATTCACAACTGCCACTTTAGGTCTTACGTGTAACTGCAGTTTCTATATTAAGCTCGTGCACGACAATTGCATGGCAATTCGGACCCGAATTTGACACCTTTTTGAGTGACAGTGCAGGATTTTAGAGGCAGTTGAGGTGAATAGGCTCATTCTTCACATTAGGACATGGCTGGAACATGTAGGTGGATGAAAATACTAAACTAAAAACTTTATTAACCCCATTGTGAGCTAAACAATGTTCGTGTCCCGAGAGAAAGAGATGTTGCCTACAGCCGGTCTCGCTGTGGTGTGGATCGGCACTCGCTCGACCGTAATTGCGTTAACGCGACCAAAACAAAAGCACATGTTCACCCCCATTTCCCACAACCCCTCTCCCTCGCCCCTTCCCGGTGGCGGAGTCTGGTTGGAGGAAAAGGGCTGTTGTACATAACATCGCCATTGGTTATGGGTGTTTCTCCACCCCACGAACTTCCCACTTAAATTCGCTATGTCTGGAGTGGCAAGATCTGAAAGTATGCTATAGTCTGCATTTTGAAACACAAGATCGGACCCAGTGACTCTAAATTAAAAAGTATGTCTGATTGTTTCTTTTTTTAAGAGCTTTGTATTGCTTTTGCTTAAATTACTCACAGGTCCATGCCAATGATGAAGACTTTTATAATTTCATATACTATCATGCATTATCCTGCGAAAAGGATTTTATTTACATGACTACCTGAGCCTTTGCATCTGCCTTTGTCATTTCATATATAACCCCATCTCACTTTAAGCAGGGTTATTTGTCATCTTAAACAACAGCTTTGGACTTCAAATTACCCTCTGGCTGTTTCCTAAACTTTGCAGGTAAATCTCTTATTCCAGAGAGCTCAGTAAATGCCAAGTAAAGGTAGTAAATGTGTTCCCCATAAGGACAGAGACATTAATCAAAAGTGACAGGTCTCTGCACCCGTATCAGTCTTTGGGTGAACAGAACACTAAGCAGGGATTCAGGAGGACGTAGTATTTCTTCCTCTCATGCTATTAATTATGTCTGTTTCAGAAAACGTGATGTTTGCTATTCAACGTGAAACATATATTCCAAATCTTATGCTGGGCTGGCTGCATGTAAGTCTGTCAAATATTGAACTCTAAGTTTATGGGTGGTCTAAAGGCCCAACCTCAATTACATGCTTGAAAATTCATATATTTGAAGGAAGACACAGCGAGATGACTGGAGCTTGAAATAACCCCTTTAAAGTACAACATGCTCATTCTGTACAACATGGTCATTCTGCAGCACAGTTACAGATGACCATAATTAACAGACAAAGGCAAATTAGAACATGGGAGAGCGTCAACTGAGTCATCTAGTTCACAAACGTTTCAGGCTGCGACCCCCCAAATGACCATACAAACAATCTGGGACCCCCACTGTGAAAACAAATTAATAATAAAGATATCAAGCAATAAACATTGAAAATTTCATTATGTATTTACATTATCTACATTGTCATAAATCTGTTTCAATTAAGACTTATATGCAAATACACCATTATCTGTTTTTCAATCAACTTGGGACTCCCAGCTTAGTGCTTGTGACCTCTCTGGGGGATCCCGACCCCACTTTTGGGACCACTGATCTGGTCCACAGTCACATAAATCATCAGACTTGTCTTGCAATACTAATACCAAAACAACCCACCCACTGCACCTAAAAAACTAAAACAACAATTTAAACAAAGTCTGTGATCAGGTCCGGTCGAGTCGAAGTTTTGACACATTTATGTGTTCCATGATTCTGTTCATAAATCATGTTTAGTTTTTGCCTGGCTCTGCCATACTATTCCCTGTCCGTGACCAGACTAACTTCCCTGCGTGGAAGGCACGCAGGGAAGTTAGTCTGGTCACGGAGCAAATGGAGCAGTTTGAACGGGCGGGCTTAACGCGCACAGATTGTCAGTGAAATAAACCAATTAGCAATTAGCGGACG
This sequence comes from Neogobius melanostomus, assembly GCA_007210695.1. Lineage (NCBI taxonomy): Eukaryota > Metazoa > Chordata > Actinopteri > Gobiiformes > Gobiidae > Neogobius > Neogobius melanostomus. Next base: position 5,148,805 of record VHKM01000393.1, read on the forward strand.
TGACGACAGCTGGAGTCCAACTCACAAAATATGAACTGAATATAAACTCACGAGCACGCGGAGGCAAAATCCTCGACTACTTCATCCATGATTAGTTTTGGCTAATGTTAATGTTAATTGAACTAACAACATAGCAGCGCAGCGAGCATAGACCGTTAAAAAGAATAGACAACTCCTCCTCACTCCTCCCCGTTTACCATAATGACCACGTTCGAGGGGGAAATCATGGCGGATTTACAGACTCCTCCTCCCCAGCTCTGACGAAGCATGTTCCTAATAAGGGCATAAGGGCGGGATTTTCACTGTAGACTCGGCCCTTGCGTGACGTGTAGCTCTCGCAGCTCCAATGCCAACAGTCCGACCTCCGGGAGACTAAACTAACTAGGAGATTAAAAAAAATTATTTCGAAAACCAGCCTGGTTTCTTTTTTTTGTGAGTAACCCAGCATTATCTCAGGAGGAATATGAAGCCATAAAAATTGAAACCAGGCGTTAAAGTTGTTTTTAACGTGTCTAAAGTCCAATGCTTTTCAATGGGGGCCTAGCGACGATATGAAGGTACTACAGCAATGGCGGAGCAATGGCGGCCTCAAGTGTTGCGGTCATAAAGCAGAGCAGCTAGCGGCCATTGGCAGCGAGTGACGTAACCATGTCAATTCTCTGTGACGATCGTGATTGGTTCGGCTAGGCCTTAGCCGAACCAATCAGCAACTTGTTTACTGTGTATGTGCAGATCCACCTTCTTTCGCGCAGAAAAGAAGTGGGTGTGGTTTATCAGGCTAGGTTAGTTTAGCTCCATTTATTCTGCAAACTCAGATTATTTCCTAACATAAATAGGTATATATCTCTTTAAACACCTAAATAAGGCATATGATGAGAGATTAATTAATAATGGATACAAATGGCTCATGACAGATTTTTTATGACCCTGTCCAGCAAAATAACGGAGAGAAATGATTCCTAACGAAACCACTGGTAACAGTTTTCCTCTGATTGATTACAAGGTTTTCTCCGGTCCATGCTTATTTCAGTTTGCATTGGTACAGTATTTGGTATTATCCTGAACATAACGTTCCTCTGGATTGGGAGAAGCAGGATTATTTCTGTGAGAGATGCTCTTTGCTATTTCATCCTTCAACAGCTTAGTCACAGCGAGGTTCACAGAGTTACCAGTATCAGGAATTTGTTTCCCTGACGTTCTTGCAAGTCTCAGCATTAAAAAATTGTTTTAAAAGCGTTTATGTTTGAAGAGTCATGGTACCACAGTAATCATCAGAGAGTACTACATTTGGGTTTAGGAACTGATTAGCGATCCAGTCAGCAGTGAGTGTTGCTGACAGGGGATAAAAAGAGCCTGGATAAATGACCTTAAGTAATGGAAAAAGAATATCCACAAACTGCAAAAGAAAGAAAGAAAAAAAAAAACACAAAGGTAGCACAACAAAGTTAACAGGCCACTGCTGAGCGGGCCGCGGTCCAGTCGGACTCCCACAGGAAAATACACAGCTCTGTTTCCTCTCAGCACAAGGCACTGGCCGCTCACCAGCTCTTAATTTGAACAAGTCTTCTTTAAACAAAGTCAGACACACACACAGTGGCATTGTTAAACTTTTTATCTTTTACATACTATCCTTCTATGCCACTCATTTAATTTGCTGCATGTCATTTGTACACGAGGTCTAGTATTTAATCTACTTCGCGTGGGCCTCAACAACAAAGAGATAAGCGGGTATTCACGACAATGCAATAGTGCGTTGATGGGACGTCTAGCATGAGGAGAAGCAGGACTGTTTGGACATTTTGACATCAGACAGAAACTTCTGCTATGATTACGGTTCTATTCTATTCTGTTAGTCGATTACTGTATAAGGGAATAGTTTTTGTCAGAGCTCAGCCGACACAGCCGAGTACCCTGCGTTTAGTGCCACCTCGAGCCACTGCCAAGATCTCGTAGTCTTTATTTTTGAACTTAGTGGCTGTACTGTTGCTTAGGCCTGTCACAGTATCGTGCGACATATTGCTGTAGATACTACTGCGATATATTTCAACCCTCTACGCTTTTGTTTTAGGAGATCACTGGCTATTCACTCATGCAGATGGTGTGGGGAGCCATTGTGTTCATATTCATTATGACACAGCAGGTTAAAAAGTATACAGTAAAGATGCAACTTTACTGAAATAGCAAGTCATAATAGTATTCTTATCAATCGAGTGTCTCCTTGTACAGTATAACACAAGCCACCCGCATCGTGCATCCTGAACCCACTTCTACTGATCCGCAGGGACACATGGTCAAAAGCCAAACTACTTTGAGCCTGGCAAAAGACTTTTGTAAAGGCATGAATGTCTCAGATATCAAGGCTGAAGAGCTTGATTGATTAGTGCTATCCCCAAGAGATAAGGGTAATGAAAAGCAGCCTTCTCTCAAAGCCAGCGGCTCTGGCTCGGCTGCCAATTCATGCTCCACTCTAAGCATCGGCTTGTTTGCCCAAGAAATAAGAGCGGAGAAGGTATAGGAGAATGACAGGCAAAACACTGGGGTCACGGTTAACAAGCCGCCTCGATGTGGGTATCCCTGTATCATTCACGTTACATACAACCACTAGAGCAAAAATGAGTGTAACCGTTCTATATAGGTCAAAAGCAGGGTGGTGGTGCATTCAAATGGTGATGAGAAGTGACATTTGAGATACATACGCTGCTGTGGGAATCTTATTAAACCCACAAAACACACATGAGGCAGAGTAGAGGTGAGAGATCGTGTGAAAAGTGCTGGTTAGATCTTCTGCCAGCTGTGTGCTATATGCTGTTTACATTTGTGTTTATCCTGGGCGCTAATGCAACCACCGACATCCATTAAGTACTGCAGAGATATGTCAGACTGTCAGCGCCACTACATGAGATAGAAGGATAGGATATAACGCTGTGTCTTGTTGTAACTGTAATTGTATCTGTGAGAGGTAAAGAGGTGCGTCTGAAAAGATCAGTCTTGCGTTTAAATACTCATTGGCTTTTTTGCTAAAACAAGCAGGAGTTTGTTTTATAGCAGGCAGACTTTTTCTCATGGGCAGTGGATGGAGAGCCGAGCCTCTACACAGTGATTAAGACCCACTTACATGGTACAGCAGACCTAAAAAAGAAGGGCTGGCCCTCCATCAGGGAATATTTAAGGAATTTCATTTCAGTATTTTTGGAGCATTATAACAGGTGTTCAGACCTCTGTTGTGTGCATTCATATTCTCAAAATCTGGGTGATTCTTTTTTTTGCTCATCAAGGTGGCGGCGCTCATGCCAGAAGCAGCGGCCTGGCTCTCTCACGGCTCTCTATGCATATGACACTGTCCCCCTTTTGGTCTGACGCTGCCTTCCTCTGAACTACGGTGTGAACTGCTTGGGTAGGTTTAGTACCGATGATCCCTGATAAAATCTGCTGCAATAAGACTTACTAACATATTTCTTTAATAATATATGTACTGTTATTTTCTTTCTGTAACATCAACCTACGACCTGGCATGCAGATTGTTAACAAGGCTATAATCTGGCCAATATGAAATGAATGAATAAATAAATAATCCATGCTTGTAGGATAAATAGTATGGAAAACATTAACAGAGGCTGTATGGGAGAAAAGAGCGGTTTTACATATAAGCAGAAATGCAGCTCTTTCAGGACGATTGAAACCAAAAATGCCTATTGTACCATTTAATTTCCTCAGCTGCTGCTAAACAGACCCTGCTGTCGCAATAGCGCTGAAGCTTTCCCTTAAATTATCACTTGATTGATGTTCAAGACCTTGGAGAATGAACACCCACCAAGCTGTGCGCTGAAACTTTGCAGAGACGCACCAACTGTGCAGCCAGACATTTTGATTGGAGGTGAACAATTGACAACAGCAGCTTAGACACAGATATAGCAGTTGTGGGTCTCTTAATTTAACAACTGTGTTTTGTAGGGAAACGGGGCATTTGTAGTGATCAGTTTTCAGTAGTAGGTAAATATACGTTGCCAGCGCTTAGTGACAACAGAACAGTGTCTGTGTGAGACCAAACCCAAATAAACAGAGCACGTTCGTGGAAATGTAGTAACGTGTGGCACAGTGCAACAGTGTGGCTCACTGCTGTAGGGGAAAACAATGGGTCTCTCTATGGCACAGACCTCAGGAACTTCTTTGTATATAGTCTTACACTGTTAGAGAGACACCTATACCAACATTAAAGACTGTATAAAATTAGCCCTGTTAATCAAATCTAAAATACTGTTATTAACTAAATAAAGTGTAAAACCGGGTTATGTGTAAAAAGTTGATATAACATTTACAATTAATTCCAACATTTTTTTCTTAGAGTGCAGGCGCTAAGAGTTACAAAAAGACAAGGATTCACTGAGTCTTAATTACTTCTGTTCATGATGCACAAAACAAAGAGGGCTCCACGCATTGAATATGAAAGAAGGCGAAACGGGCTTGAACCCAAATACTGTGATTCACATGTACATGCGTTAAATACGTCTCTTGCTACGTTACCACGTCACAAAGTGGTCCTGGTCTGACTGGAAAGTACTACGCCCAGAGCAGGAGCTGAACCAGTCCTTCTAAAAGCAGCTGAGCATTTATTCCTTTTCGAAAGTGCATTAAAAAGGAGGTGGGACTGAAACAACACCAGGAACAGCAACATGTATCTGCTGTGCAAATCACCAATTGTGAGTCACTGATTTCAGAATCAGAAGAATCAGAATTGTTAATGAAAATGTTCACAAACTAGGATTTTTCTTTTTTTTTCGTTCAATCGTGCAACATGAAACATAAAACATGTTTTAAGCTGGGGGTTTTATGTGCTCAGCCAGAGAGCAAGATTAGCTTAGCCTGGTGTAAAAGATGAAAGCAGAGGAGGATCAGACTTAGCTTGGTTCTGTCAAAATTCACTGGAGCTATAAAACTACTCAGTGCTGCATACAAAGGCAGACATGGGATGAGGAGAGCGTGATCCCGTTAAAGAATGCAAAATTATCTCTTGACAGGTTATATACATAAGAAACGCTAAAATGATCATTCCTCACCTTCAGCTGTAGGTGCTGCTCCACTCTGGGCCTCGGCCAAACCCTCGGGCTCCACGGACACAGCCAGATCAGCTGCAAAAAGAAACAACAATCAAAGTTAACTAATGGAGGAACATCCAAAGAGACTAAGAACATCAGCTAAAGACCTGTTTCTTTTTATGAAACCCACCTGAGGAAAACATACATCGCCGCATCATCCAATTAATTTAAAAATTATAAAATTATAACTCATTCTTAAAAAATTATAATAATCATCATTTATAAAGACTTTTCTGCTGCAAAGCACAATGCACATTCTTGGAGTTGTTAGAGGAATAAGCGTAATAGATACCCTGGCTGTTCTTTTTGATTGGGGCTGGCGCTCTCTGAAAGTTAATCAGGACCAGGCTCATGTGCCAATGGTCACAACGTATGGCTCAACTATTAGCTCGACTTGACTTGGCGCGGGCTCCTGTCTTCTTTATGATACAGCCCATGTGCCCCACAGATGTGGGTGATGGAGGAAATTGGTGGTGCCAAAGACTTAAATGAACAAAACCATATGACATTCCAAGCCGTAGCCACACTTCCCTCTGTATGGACCATGTACTACTATTACATCTTTTATTTGCACTTCATAGACAGAATTAGAAGTCATCCTTTATCTGCTTTGTCAAGACTAGCCCAGTCTTGTTTGACATAGCTCTGAAATTATAACATGGTATTTAGGCTGCAACAAACCATGACCAGTCTGCACTTTTAAACAGCCTTCCAGTTAGGTTTGAATAAGGCAGAAGCATCAGAATACACCATGGTTTTACCCTTGGTCGTCCAGTTACAGCGACCACCATCTGTTATAAATCTGCTGTGTAACCTCATACATAAAAGTAAGACGGTTGTATCTTTCAACATCCTAAACATATGCCAGAACATAGAGAATATACTGTGTATTATTTTGTGATATATTGTACCCCTGTGCGAGCCTATCCCATGAGACTGCAGTAGAAAAGTAGCTTTTGGCTACAATCCAGCTTGTTGACATGTCAAATGTCTGTTCATTAACATGCATCGTCCCAATCAAATAAATACATTAAAACAGATCACCATTATCTCTGCTTGAACCGGTCAAGTCCATATCAGAGGTGCAATAATCAACATAATTATACGCACATTTTTGTCAGTCGTGGAGCAATAAAAATAGGACGGTTGTGATTGTGCGTTTCTCTGTTTAATGCAGCTCTGTTCAAACAGAGACACTTTACCCGCCCACTCCTCCATATGTTGAGTCTTGTCATTCTCGGAGTGAGTGACTGACAGGTGGATATAACCAATCACAGTGAAGTGTGAACTTTCAGAAGAAGCAGACAGCTTCAAGCCTTTTACAAACGCGTTCAGACGGCTACCAGACGGCTCATTCGGAAAAAACAAAGCTGCTTACACAGTCCCAGCCAAAGGAGATACAACCATGGGCCTAGTGCAGCTAAGAAAAGGCAATGCTCCACAGCTGGAGCCTCTCTCTCCTTTAAGAGGAGCTCCTCATAAAACCCCATGCACTCCTCCACCCGTTTGTGCTTCACTTTTCTCTGTGTTATGTGGGTTATTGTGGGCGCAAGATCAGAGATGTTTGGGGAAAATGTCAGCGTGTATATCGCCTTGAGTAAGCGGCCCCTCGCTATTAAAGCGTCATGCCCCACTCCTCTCAGTTACTTTTTAAAGACAATAAAATTATTATTAATTATTCATTAACAATTAATTATTGTCACATAGGGTTGAGGTAAAATGTATGTTTTATATTTTGTATTCTTGATATACAAGAATACAAAATATATACATCAAACCTAGCATGTATTTTGTCCCAGGATCAGTGTTTTTGCATCGATGTACAAGAAACAAGAAACAAAAATACTGTTTTCACAGCATTCGTCGTTGCAATAATGAAAATCCTTACCATTTAGAATAGGCTACAAAGAATCAACAAAACATACTATTTTGAACTAAATCAAATCTTTGCTATCTACTGTAGGTCCTACACCTTAGACTTTTCCACTGCTAAGTTTGTTACCTTGCCCTTGCTGCCTGCGTCACATCGGGCCGAGATTGATTACAACCGTCCACAAATTCGCAAAATGAGGGATTGTTGGGATGCGTTTTGCTCCCTGGCTGAATGCAACTTCTGGTTCGCACATTCCAACTGGCTGCTGCCTCTGCCATGAAAGAGCCCATTGAGCGCTAAGAGGCCAGGCCATGGCTCCATCTACTGGGGTTTGGACTGAGGGCCTTCTGGCACACCTCAACAGTTTCCTTCCCTCTCCTGCTGAAATGTCTAAGAGTGCACAGGCGATTCGTCTAGCGTCTACACATCACTGCGATTTTCTCTCTCTCTCTCCCTCCCCTTTTCTAGTGAAGTTTATCTTTGAGGTCAGTCCACCTCTCCACTGAAACTGCTCTCAAATGTATGCAAAAATGCCTGTAATCTCAGGCTACTCTCAGGAGCATGGATGACGTAGGCAAAGATAAACCTCAATGTGGGGAAGCGAACCGCAGGGCAGGAAACATGACTGATAGCTAAACCAGAGCTACTCCTTTCTAAGCAATGGTGAGCGAGAGGTTAATGGACTGCCTTTAAATCCACAAGGAGTCATGACGTTCTTGGAACAACTGTGTGCTTAAGTTAATGATGCACAGGTTTATTAGACTGTGGATTTGGAGGAGTGGACATGGCAGTACCAGAAGTAGTAAATTATGTGTTTTCTTGACCCTATTTTTATGTAACGGTTGCAGTGGGAGGTAGATTTACACTGACTATCTCCAAGGGTACCTGCATCATTATCTTTATTGTTGGGCGGCACGATTTTGGACGATACAAAAAAAAATGCTGTTTGTTGTTTTTACTGACACGCACAGCGATTGCAATTAGATTTGTGGTTTATGATTAAAATCAGGACCCATTTGACAGTGTGCATTTTAGTCACGTAGAGTAACATAAACATTTGAGAGAAGCCTAGAATATTAGGTCTGAATATCAAGTACAAGAATCCCGCATGTCAGAACATCACATCAGTCATAAACATATTATACTGACTACAATGATCTACAAATATTCATTCGTCAGTACTCAGCCCAGGCTTGCTCTGTTTTATCTGCTCATCTGCCACTTGCACTGCTGCAGCTTAAGCCCTGTATACTCTAATAGTTGCAGAGCGCACTGGGGCCACACATTATCTGCCCGGTCTAAAATGTCAAGTCCTGGTCAAGCTTTCTTTCTACATATCCAGTACAAACCACACTGTGAGCTTTCTCTGTCTGTGTCACCAGCTGCAGCTCAGTTTTCTGCTTTGGGGTTTAAAGAAGCCCTCCTCAATTACACAGATAGGGCTTTCCTTTACGAAATGTGCCCTGTTTCAAATGGCTGCATCATGTAAGCAGAAATAAGACATTAGCAGCAAGCTTACTTATGCAAATATTGTTCACAGGGATCTAGTAATGGCTGAAGAGTTATTTATTTGGAGCTTGGAGAAGAGCCACTGCTCCAACACAACAAAAAGTCTCGAACATCTGTTTGCCATGACCCCTGACATGTCCCGCCAAGACAAGGCTCCCAGAGAACCAATGCGACAGGTCATCTATATCTCTCGACTGACCAGGGAAGATAATTCTCTGCTGAGACGCCACAGTTATAAATGATTTGTGATGATAAAAGAAGGACAAACCAAAGGCACACTGCTGGGAGCCGTACCACAAGTTAAGCTATTACTACTAATAATAATGCAAGTTGAATTTACAAGCTTCCCACGACTATCCAGTTCAGCATTAGGACTGGGTATTATCTATGGACAGGAAGTAACTCATATTTCTGCAATAAAAATAAATAAAAAAAGCATAATTTTTTGTGCCAAACTTTGAAACTTGCGTGACAGATTGCTGCTGTGTGTGTTTTTAGTTTTTTGCATTGGTAGTCAATCCCACATACAGCAGTAGCAGTAGCATCCTTAAGGGTTATTGTGGTCTGCACTACTTTAAAACTTCACACTTATTAAACAAATATGATCAAATTGCTCTTCTGGGATAATACAGACTCTTTAAATCTTTCTGTTGTACAGTTGAAGATAATGACTTAAGATTTAATATAATAACATACTGTTCAGGTACTGTGTAAACTGTGTATCATTTAAGGCAGGCATCAGCAAACAACAACAGAAGTAATTCCCAGACCTATTCCTTGCACATTCTCTTCAGGTACCCAGGATATCCGCGGGGCATTAAAAAGCATTAACAATCATTTTAGCCAAAATTAAGGCCTTAAAGGGATACTTTGGGATTTTTGACATAGGGCCTCATTTCCTAGTTATCCAGAGTGTTGTTGATGTCTGGAGAAATGTTTTACTTAAATTCATGCAGTTCTTATATTTGAAGAGTCTAGTGGCGCTAGGCTAGGACAAGGCTAAAGCATTTCTATGGTAAAGTCTGGCCTGCATTAAAAAACAGTCTGGCGCACTCCACAGTGCACCTGAGGTAAATCACTTATAACGCCAGACTAACCATATAAATGTCTGTGTCGATAGGTTAATTTGAACCATTATGCATTTAAAATAACTTATATTTGAGCAGCATCAGCTTCGTGGCTGTAAGCTAACGCAGCGGCGGAGTGATCTGCAAGAAAATAGTCCCTCAAAATGCGGTAATTCATGTGATACAAGGTCAGTTATATTTCAAACATTATTCTATTAACACAGACATTTATATCGTTAGTCTGGTGTTATAAGTGATTTACCTCAGGTGCACTGTGGAGTGGGTCAGACTGTTTTTTAATGCAGGCTAGACTTTACCATAGAAATGCTTTAGCCTTGCTCTAGCCTAGCGCAACTAGACTCTTCAAATATAAGAACTGCATGAATTTAAGAAAAAAATATCTCCAGACATCAACAACACTGGGTCCTATGTCAAAAATCCCGAAGTATCCCTTTAAAGGTCATTGAAAAGCATTAAATAGGATTCAAGTTAGCATTAAATCTACATTTCTTAGAAAATATAGTTATTCCTTTGAGGCAGAACCCTCTCAAGGACAGTGCTCAACAATGTTTACTGCGTGCATTTGTCAGAAACACAAAAGCTATGGTCTAAAACAAAGCCAGCACCAGTTTTGACTGAAATTTTACACAATCTTTTTGCTCAAAAGTTTCCCGTTGTGTCCAGTCTGGTTTTGAATATCAACATATCGTTCTTCTGTCCAATTGAATGTTTACCAATCTTACGAACGGAAATATGCAAAGATCTTTTTATATTTGTGGCAGTAAAAATATCGTCTTTAGGCATTAAAAAGCATTACATTTGACTTGCTGTCCTCTGTAGAAACCCTGGGTACCATCCTGCCCCTCTCCTGCAGCTGGAGCAGTGAGAGCCTCATTTGTAACAGACAGCTACTTTCACATAAGCTACGAAATGTCAACAATCCGTCTTTGGGTTTTCATCAAGAAGGTGGCGACAGACATTTTGAGAAGTGCTTTGTCCACGCACATTTTAATGCTATGATACAAAGCCCTCTTGTTGAGATCAAAATGTCTCACCTTTATACTTAATATGAAGTGAAAGCTCTAATGCCAAACTGAACTAGAATAGCAGACGAACAAGCAGTCGAGAAGAGGACTGCCCTTCCATAAACTAAAATGACTTTCTAATTTGAAGGAGAAGCCATTTTTACCACCGCCACAAGTGAGAGACGTCTGGTCAGTTGGGTATTACGGGGGGTGGCCAAAATCAGACAAGGAAAAAATGAGAACGGAAATCCTGAATTAATAGTCTCCCAAGTCGCTTAAGACGGAGATGGAAAGTCTGGATGTGATGGAATGTGGTGTTACCAAGTCGTCAGGCTCGTCCTGTCCAAAACTTAACTTTATTGTCCCAGGGTCAAGTTATAACCCACTATAAAACAAAAGACGGTCAATGTAATTATTTGGGGAAACTGCCCCAAGCAACAATGATTCAAAAGTACCAACAACAGCAAAAGGTTAGCCAAAAAAGTTCCTTATAAGTGAAATTTGACATGAAAAAGTGCTACAAGAAGCCACTTAATAGGGCGAAGAGATTGCAACGTATGTTTTCCCTCTAAACTTAACCTGGAAAGAGATTTAGGAATTTTTAGAATACTGTAAAAATATATAAAAACTCTTCCTCACCCTCCGCGGGCGGTCTCTCTTTTTCCTCCAAGCTCAGGTCCTCTACCAGAGGCCTGGGAGCTTGAGGGTTCTGCGCAGTATCTTTGCAGTTCCTAGAACTGCACTTTTCTGGACCGAGATGTCTGATGTATTTCCTGGGATCTGCTGGAGCCACTCCTCCAGTTTGGGGGTCACTGCCCCGAGTGCCCCAACGACCACGGGCACCACTGATGCCTTCACTCTCCAGGCCTTCTCTAGCTCTTCTCTGAGCCCCTGGTATTTCTCTAGTTTCTCGTGTTCCTTTTCCTGATGTTGAAGTCGCTTGGTATTGCTATGTTAACCACCACGGCTTTCCTCTGCTCTTTGTCCACCACCACGATGTCCGGTTGGTTCATTACCATTCTGTCCGTCTGTATCTGGAAGTCCCACAGAATCTTGGCTCGGTCACTCTCTACCACCTTTGGAGGTGTTTCCCACTTTGCCCTTGGGGTTTCCAGCCCATACTCTGCACAGATGTTCCTGTACACTATGCCAGCCACTTGGTTATGGCGCTCCATGTAAGTTTTCCCTGCCAGCATCTTACACCCTGCAGTTATGTGCTGGATTGTCTCATTGGCCTCTTTGCACAGTCTACACCTGGGGTCTTGTCTGGTGTGATAGATCTGGGCCTCAATTGCTCTGGTGCTCAAGGCCTGCTCCTGTGCAGCCATGATGAGCCTCTGTGCTGTCCTTCAGGCCAGCTCTGTCTAGCCATTGGTAGGATTTCTTGATATCTGCCACTTCAGTTATGTTTCGGTGGGACATCCCGTGTAGGGGCTTGTCCTCCCATGACGGGACCTCCAGTGCCTCGTTTACCCGGAGCGGCGACGTCGGAGCAGAGAAGCTGTGGAGAGCGGACGCACTATTGGAGCAGTGGAGGGGAGAGTTCGCCATCCCCCTCCTTTCAGCCAAGTGTCCCGCTCTTCATTTCTGTGGCATCAACCGATAGACGCACAACTCGAGCGCGGCAGAAAATGTCCTGACGGCCTGTGTCCTATGCTTCCAGATCCCCGTGTATACTTTCAGACATCCCCGTGCAACACACAACGTGGACGGAGCGCTCCACGCCAACGGAGTACCGCGCTTTGAACGGACCAGCGCACCTATGACCAGCCAAAGTTACTTTTAGACTTTACATTTTAGCCTAGGCCTGGGACTATACTTTTAACTCTTTTAACTCTGGTAAATTTTCTATAGTTGTGCATTGTTGTTTTTAATAGAGATACTTCCCCTGGGACCAATTGTAGTTTTTTTAAGGCGCGGGGCACTAAGCCCCGTGACAGAAAGTGTGTGTGTGTAGGTGTGTGTGTGTATATATATATATATATATATATATATATATATATATATATATATATCCATCCATCCATCCATCCATTTTCTTCCGCTTTATCCGGGGCCGGGTCGCGGAGGCAGCAGTCTCAGCAGAGATGCCCAGACTTCCCGATCCACGCACACCTCCTCCAGCTGTTCTGGGGGGACCCCGAGGCGACACCAGGCCAGCTCGGAGACATAGTCCCACCAGCGTGTCCTGGGTCTTCCACGAGGCCTCCTCCCAATAGGACATGCCTGGAACACCTCCCGAGGGATATATATATATATATATATATATATAAAACCCTCAAGCTCCCAGGCCTCTGGTAGAGGACCCGAGCTTGGAGGAAAAGAGACCGCCCGCGGAGGGTGAGGAAGAGTTGTATATACACACACACACACACACACACACACACACACATATATATAAATAATCATTTAGTATTGCAAAATCTGAATAAAAGAAAGCTCTGTGCAGCTGCAAAGTGTTGGTTCAGAGGTTTTCAGATGCAATCCTCTTCTTCAAACAAATGGAAACTATTGCTAAGAGTGACAAATGATAATGTGTGATTCTCAAATAGCTATCTGGTTTACTAATCCTATGCGTCTTCAGGGTTTTACACACACACACATCATTCTGGACGCTTCTGCGCAAAAACAATGACATTTAGACTAAATGTGTGCAAACAACAGGCGAGTGGAAATAACAATAGCCACTTTGTGTCATGAGATTTTTTGTCATCCATTTAACAGACCTACCAGATTTTTACTGGGTTATGTACGCTATACAAACCTTACATAACATACTGTTGCTCATTATCAGGTCATACTATTTTTACCTCAGAGGCAAAAAAGTGAATCTTAAAATCAATGTGTTAGAGGTAGTTTGCAGAAGTGGCCTCAGTATAGTAGCAGTTTCCTTCAATTAAATTCTGACCAAAACTGCATCTAAAACTGCTGTATTTGCAAAGAATTGTGCAAGTTTCAGTCCTCAGTGATTTTACGATAGATTGTGGCCTCTTGCGATATGGATAATGTTGCGGCCCTGAAACTACAAAAGTCAAAGCCGTTACCCAAAGAAAAGCAACCCACTGCGCAGAACTGACAATGCGCCCGTGCCGCTCATCGTAAATGGATGTAAGAAGTGAGCTTTGCCGTGATAATGTGGTAAGATGGTATCTGTTGCCTACAGTGGAATTTCCCTCTGGCCGGCTCTGATACTATCTTCCACCCTGTAAGCCCCCCATCTCCAGGGCAGCGCTTGCCTGGTAACCCCATCCCCGTGACTGAGTTAAAACAACAATGGCCATCTCATAAAAAGCGTAGCCACTTCCCTTCAAATATTTGACCATTTGGAGGCTCAAAGACAAGACAATAAATGTGAGGGGCAAGGTTGTGATGGGAGGATGAGCTGAGTCATTTGCACTTTATTTCCCCACCCCCGGCCCCCGCCCCCCACGCCACCATAACAACTGGAGAAAAGCTTGAGATTGCCCTGCAAATTGAATACAAGTTACGTGATTAGATTATGCTTCATCATCTTCACAGCTTGACTTCTTTAAAGTGTGCACAAGAAAGACTAAAAAATATTATAAGTGTGAATCATCTCATATGCTCTTAACCGTAAGCAGCAGTGTATATCAAAACAGGTTTGCCTTTTAGCAAAATGGACAACTCTAAATTTCCGTGTGCTTTTTGGCCTGTGGACTATGATTAAGAAAGCATCTGCAAGAGGAAGGGGGAGAGGCTATTAGTTTGACAAGCCTGCTGTTAACATATTTCCACAGCCGTCTGCAGGAGGTTTTTATAGGAGCTGTCCCTCCTCATGACGAGAGTTCACTCTGTCTGACCACCTCCTCTGTCTCCACTGTAGATCTGCATATTATTCTAGGAGTCTTATCTAAAGACACAGTTGGTGATAATAAAATAATCAGTGAATGGACAGCTGATATTAGCAATAACCACAGTCCTTTGAACAGCAGCGTTCAGCTGTTTCTAAGCTATTAACATGACAGGTGATGAATAAACCAGCATTGGTAAGAGCTTCATGGAGTAGGAGGGGAAAGCAAAGGTGGGTGTGGCCTAAGTCACAGTGGAGACAGAAAGATAACTCCTTAAAAATGTGTCAATTAAACAGAAGAAATTAAATGTATTGGAAAATACACAGCACACTCGAATAGATGTCCAAAAGATCTAGTATTTATTTAACGTTTCGGCCTTAGCCTTCGTCAGATCATTTTTATCTTATTCTTTTGGATCACAGTATATCATATACTGTGATCCACAGTATATGATACTGTATATGATATATCACAGTATATCATATACTGTGATCCAAAAGAATAAGATAAAAATGATCTGACGAAGGCTAAGGCCGAAACGTTAAATAAATACAAGATCTTTTGGACATCTATTCGAGTGTGCTGTGTATTTTCCAATACATTTAATTTCTGCTCCAGCACATGCACCTCATGAGAAGAACTTGGTGTGCGTTTTTGTTTTTCTAGTTTATTTTAATTAAACAGAAGAAACCAAAAAACACCACCAGGTATGTATTTAATTAGGGAACAATGGTGGATTACTCAAAATTTTGCATATTCGAAACCCCTTCAAAAAAACTGTGGTTTTGAAGAGGGGACATGTACATGTTTAGAGATGATAATTGATTTAGCTGGGAAATGTGCGTGGATTAATAAATACACATCAATGCAAGAAAGGCCCTGCAAAGACGGTTACACAGGTTAGGAAGTATGCACAATAAAACATGAGAACACATCCTGGGACGCTTTAACAGGATAATTATGAGCAGACTGAGGAGCGCAGCCTGTGGCTCTGAGCATGCGATCGTCCAAACACACCATTAGAGCCACATGTTTGAATCAGCGCAAATTAAAACACCACACAGTGTTTCGCCATTCTCTTCTTCTAGGAAAAGCTGCATCATCCACAATAGCACTTAAGATACTGTAGCTTGACCAAACGGCACAAGTTACTGCTGACGTTTGACCTTTGCAAAGGGGTGGAACCATCCATGAAGCCAAAGACTACGCAATTTATGTAACCCAGTTCAAGAGGTGGCCCTAACCAAACAACTGATAAAAGCAGCCAGCACAAACCGAAGAGTGTGAAAGCAGAAACGAGTGTTATGTCTGCCCCTCGTCTCCCCCACGCAATGCACTGTTAGGGGAAACTTTTAATCTTTTCCTGTCCATTTGGTAGGAATGTCTACACTTTTTATTTATTCGACTGGACAGTATAACATCAAACGGAGGCGAGTACCAGAGAGAGACTTTCAGTAAAGTGTTGTAGCCAAAACTCAAACTCACAAATGAAAATGTACATGTGGAGCGAACAAATTCGTTTGCCAATACAGTACACAATTTGGTACTTCTTAGAAAACTGTGAATCAGGCAAAGACATGCAGAGGGGACCATCTTTAGTGAAGACAATGCAACAAGATCTGTTTTTGTGCTGTGTTTACAACATATTCAGATACGAAAAGTCAGGTACCCAGCTTTAACATATATACACTTTTAACAAAAAAACAAATGGCAAAAAAAACCATACTCTTCACAAAATCATGTTTAAGTATTGCACTGATTCAACGTTTCTCACAGATTTATGTTGTGAAAATATAATTTCAAGGGGAATTTTCTCAAAATGCATTTTTCACATAATGGTGAAATATCTCCACATTAGTAGCACTTACAGACTAGGACTGAAAAATATTTTTTAAGGTTTTTTTCAGAGGTATTTTTCAATATCTAATTCTTAGCCTGATTTATTGAGATATCCAAAATCCCTTCTGAAAAAGTCTATGTAACTAATATGTCAACAAAATAAAACCATTACTTTAATCCTGGCTCAATCCATTATTCAGATTTTGTTGCAGAAAATATGGGAAATTTGGGGCATTTTTACACATAAACGTCTCATATTTAAAGAACTAAGTGTAATATTAGATTTGTGTCGTGTCATTTGCATATTATTATTTTGGGTATTTAAGTTGTGCTTTGTTTTATAATTATTTCGTCTGATTATATTTTGTACATTACGTTCTTTATGCCCTGCTGTGTCCTAATTGTTGGTTCCACATTGTTATGGTTCAGCCTAGAGAGTAAGGGATCATCCAGTCAACAACTTTTAACGGTTACATAAGTAACACGTTTACCTTAATAAATCGTTTTCGTAGTCCCTCTGGGGGTAATACAAGTGTTATTGGGGGGTCTTTCATCTCCCCCTGGTGTCTCTGGCCAGAAAACCTCCCTTGCAACTTTTCCTGCACCGAGTCGGTAGCCTGATAAACCACACCCACTTCTTTTCTGCGCGAAAGAAGGTGGGTCTGGACATACACGGTAAACAAGTTGCTGATTGGCGGCTGAGGCCGAACCAATCACGACCGTCACAGAATTGACAAGGTTACGTCACGCGCTGCACCACTATGTTGTGTTAGTTCAATTAACATTAACATTTGCCAAAACTAATCATGGATGAAGTAGTCGAGGATTTTGCCTCCGCGTTCTCATGAGTTTATATTCAGTTCATGTTTTGTGAGTTGGACTACAGCTGTCTTCCGCTAATTGGTTTATTTCACTGACAATCTGTGCGCGTTAAGCCCGCCCGTTCAAACTGCTCCAATTGCTCCGTGACCAGACTAACTTCCCCGCGTGGAAGGGACAGGGAATAGTATGGCAGAGCCAGGCAACCGAGTCGGAGCCACCAATACACACTAATGGAATCACGAAGAAGAAGCTAACAGGCTAACGGGCAAAGCTAACTGCGGGCTAGCGCCACTTAAACAGTATTTACAGCCAAGTTTGAGTGAATTTTTTTTTACATTGTGCCACAACCCAATTACACTATAATTGATCATTTTTTTCATTCAAACTTGGCTGTAAATACTGTTAAAGTGGCGCTAGCTTTGCCTGTTAGCATGTTAGCTCCTTCTTTGTGATTCCATTAGTGTGTATTGGAGTCTATTTGCAACTTGCATTTTTTATATTTTCATGTGATGAACGTTATGTACTAGATCTCCGGTCTCTACATTAAAAAAGAAAAAGAGAAACAAAATGTAAACTTTGTAGAAGGCTACAGGAAAACACATGGTCAAACCATAAATAAAGGATCACACAGGCTAATTAGGCCCACTCAGCATTATAACTCTTTGAAGTTTTATCACTAGATTGCTATCACGCTCAATTTGAAACCACCCAATAGCCCATCTCATGTTACAAAGCTATGCACTCACTTCTACATGTTTAACTCTAAATGTGGTCCTTTATCTTGCTGTTTTCCACATTTTTCTCACTCATAGTTTCTTGTTATTTTCATCAGTTGACTTGATGGAAGAGCATTAGGTTTACGGTCTGTTTCTAAAGGTTAGGTACAGACTGGTGCAGCACGGAATGGAAAAAACGCGAAACAGGTATGCATTATGGCAATAATTATTTTACAAAACCTTTTCAACGCCGTATGTTACATTCAATTTAATACAACTCTTAAATAGTTTATTCTTCAGCAATTTGTGTCAAAACAAGACTTCAAAAAAGGCCAAATCTAGACCTAAACAAGGCTGAAATGGAAAATATTATGAAAATTACAACTCAAATTTAACTTTTCCACATTAAGTATCCACACAGTTTTCGTTTTAGGTTCAAAAACCATGTCGATCTCAGTCAGATGGAAGACTTTAGTGGCTTTTCGATATATTGTGGCTTCTTCCGATACAGATACCTGGCCTAATACTGCAAAAACATACTTTTGCGATATATAGTGCAGCTCTACTACAGACCAAAGGCTGTGTACTTGGAGTGCTTCAGGTCCCTCCTGGACTATAGTAATAAAATGCATGCTTGACATAGCTGCTCAGCACATTATAAAGTGGTGCATACCACAGCCATAAATGTCTTCATCATCTCAGCCTTAACAGTGATTGGGGCCCATTCACTGACCCACATACAGTCTTACACAAGGTTAGAGCATCAAAGTGGTCTGCAGCATGTTCTGCCTTAAACTGCCTTTCCTCCGACACACAGCTGGGACCCATCTCCTCCTCGGCTTTCCTACACTAATTAGCAGTGCATGTTTCCATTATATTCCTCAGATATGTTTGGAGAGTAATCATATATGGAGTAAAATATAATGGTTTCGTTATAGAGTCCGGCTGCACAATTCAGCTTATTCGAATTGAAATCACCATTTGAATGCAAAATTATTCAAAGATTCGACATTTTTTTGTCAATTCATATGAATCAAAATTTTAGTTTCTCTCATATCCTTGTTGTGGGGTGGGGGCTGGTGGGCGAGGGGTAGAAGCAGAGGGAGGGCAGGGAGTTCAGCTTCCTGATAGCCTAGTGGATAAAACTGTTCTTCAGCTGACTGGACCAGGCCCGTGGATTTTGCAGTCTCCTCCCTGAAGGCCTTTGAGAATTATTTAGGTAGTGCTATATCCGATGCAAACAACAAACTCTATTGTATCCAAGGGATCCCTGTAGTGTAGACCTCCACAAACACTCTGAAATCTATTTGATAATTCCTGTACTTCAGTTTTCTCTCAAATGTTGCAGCTTTTGGACACAATAAAAATGAGCAGAGCAAGCTGTATGTTGATTAAGATACAATATGCACATCTAATTGCAATTGAAATAATTGTTGGGAAAATTGCGAATATATATTTGTTTCCAGAACAGTGCAGCCTTAGTATTGTAGTACATATAAGATTAATCAATAATCAATGGGTGTCAGGGTGGACATATTTATCTATTAACAATGATGAGAGAGTTTTGATCCACTTTTTAACTTTACTTCTGATATTTTAAAAATGCAACAACGGTTTTTACTACACATAATTCATGTACAGCTAGGGTTGGGACAAAATATCGGAACGCAATACTTTATGCTGCAATATGCTCCAAGTATTGATTCTTTATCGCAGTATCGCAATAATTTCAATTCTTGTGTTTGGAGGCATTTTATTAATTATTATTAACAGTTACCCAGCACGTAGTTACATTTTGTGTTCATGCACTTTTCACTCTTAACCCTTTATAAGCTTTGGACACATGACTGCTTTCTTTTTACACATTTTAAGGTAAAGATATTACTTATCATAATTACTTATTGTATCGCAATACATATTGGATCGGCCCCTGAGTATCGTGATACTTTTGACAAGTGTTTCGTCCCAGCCCTACGAAGATCAAAAGCTTAAGTCCTACTTTAGTAAGTTGTCTAGTTGTTTTAGAGTCAAAACAATTACACCTGGTTTAGTCTAGTTCCTGTTTTGTTTTTATTTACACTTGGTTTTGGATATGAAAAAAGTGCAAGAAACATTGTCTTTGCTT
Organism: Neogobius melanostomus; assembly: GCA_007210695.1. Lineage (NCBI taxonomy): Eukaryota > Metazoa > Chordata > Actinopteri > Gobiiformes > Gobiidae > Neogobius > Neogobius melanostomus. The sequence goes on from VHKM01000393.1 coordinate 5,168,686, forward strand.
ACAGCCAATGAAAGATTGTGCGCACCTATCCTGTTCAAAAGTACCCCTGTCACCCCACTGAGGCCTGTCCATGGGAATGTCCTGCAGCTGGCTAATTAGTCCCAGATTCAACAGCATTATAATGTGAACCAGACCTGGAACATACCACCAAACAACACTGCACTTCCTGATAACCATTTCTCTGTTTTGTCACATCGTGTAAACAAACAAAGACTTCAAAATCCCCCCACGCTCAGTTGTTTGCTCTGGGTTTATAACTTTATTTGTAATTTTGAGGGTGAGTTCCTGTTGCCACATACTTACAGAGGGGATAGCGTTGTGATCATTAAGCTGACATTGTGTGAGAAAACATGCAGAGCTAAGGGCGTCTGTGTTGGGTCAATGAACCAGTCAACTCCAAACTTGTGCTCCCTCTTTGATGAAAGACGGCTGAGAGCTTCTGAGCGGTTCAAAAGCAACAAAGTATATGGTTTTGGTGTGAGTTATTATTATTACTACGGAAACGTAGCATTGTCATGATGATTATAAAGTTTAAAACTCAATTTTGGATACTGCGAAAAGTATGGTGGTGCAGAGATTAGCACTTGTGTCTCACAGCAGGAAGGTCCCGGTTCTATTCCCACCTGTACGGGGCCTTTCTGTGTGGAGTTTGCATTTGTCTGCGTAGGTTTCCTCCGGGTACTCTGGTTCCCCCCAACCACTAAAAACATGGACAATAGGTTCCCCCCCGGGACCAGGATGCCCCTGGAAATGAGATTCCTAATCTCAGTGGGACTTTCTGGGTTAAATAAAGGTAAAATATAATAAATAATTCAGATTAATAAGAGAAGGCAAAACTGAATAGCTGCATGCTTTGGATATTATATGACTTAGTAAGTATACTCAAAAGGTATATGAACACACTGAACCAAAGAGATCCTTTTTGCTTACAGCAAATCCTTCCACTTTCATGCTAATGTTTAGGGTCACCAAGTGGTCATTTCTCATCCAGACCACCACAACTACAAGGGAACATCTGGGAATGTATGCACAGTGCACACGACAAACAAGCTGGACTTTAACCTTAAGGTACATGAAAGACGCAGACTGCTTGAGCTGATCTCCAGATGAACTTAAGTTCAAAGTTTAAGGTCCTGTATTATACTTTATTAAGACCTTCTTTAGAACTTTTGGACACCTCAGCAATGATACAGTAATTAATATCTTAAATCTGAATAAATTACCAAGAAATGCTGTGTATTGGAGGCAATGATCAGAACAAGTTCAATGAAGCTAACTGGGTTGGTAAGATGGCAAAAATGGAAAAGGGAGAGAATAATTGTGTCTCCTGAGAGCTAACTTACATGTTTTATGGAGTTTCATCAATGGCAAAATACAAAACAGTTTCTATTGTTACTGACCCTGCGGCTTAGCTGTTATATAAGTAAAAAATAATAATAATGTTTGCGAGATGTTGCTTCAAAACAAAAGACAGGGAGCCAACTCGAGTGCGGGTTTAAAAAAAAAAATCTACTAATGTCTTTTCAACGATTCATCGAGCAATTTAATGTTTATATGACAATTTCCTGACCTATAACAGTCAGTTATATAATAATGATAATGTATTAGACTTATATAGTGCTTTTACAGATGCTCAAAGACACTATGCAATTTTGTGCATTATTCATTCACACCAAACTTGATGATGGTAAACTATTGTGCCCACAGCTGACCTGTGGGGGAATCGGGCATAACAAAGGCGGTAACTGTAAACTAATGTGAGCAGGGCATTTCTAAGTGTGTTCCCCCAAACTCATGAAGAGACTTCATAACAATCACTCTCTCCCGCTGTTTTATTTGTGTGGCAGGAAACAAACAATACATCAAGGCAAGGAAAGAGAACTTGAAAACAGAGGAAAGATATGAGCCATAAAGAAGTGAACACACTAGTTTTAAAAGTAGCTTCAAAAGCATTCAAATGTATAAATGAAGAAGCCAGCGAGAGAACTAGCTCATATGGGACTAGGGGAGAGCGGGGTGAGCACAGTGTCAACGCAGGATAATATTACATAGAATAAATATTTCTAAAAGGTACAACTGACAGAACCCAATAATCCACAATCAAAGCAATACGTGTCCATAAATTATGGTATGCATGATAATAAGGTGAAAAGACAAAATATTTATTGAACACACATATTCATTTAGTATTTTGTACACGGTGGTGCAGCGGTTAGCGCTCGTGCTTCACAGCTAGAAGGTCTGGGTTCGATTCCCACCTGGACGGGGCCTTTCTGGGTGGAGTTTGCATGTTCTCCTCGTGTCTGCAATAGGTTTCCTCTGGGTACTCCGGTTTCCCCTACCACTAAAAACATGTACAACAGGCCAGGATGAATGATGGTGGTCACAGGGACCGTTGGCGAAAGATGTGCAGTTGCGACAGCGCTTCAGTCAGTCTCCCCAGGGGACACTGAACACCACCGAGTGTGGAGTGTATGTATAATTGTCTCATGTAAAGCGCTTTGAGACTATGTCTGTGAAAGGAGCTACAAATAAAAGTTCTTCTTCTTCTACAAAAGCTTTGGTTGGTAATGAATGTTATGTTTCAAATCCCTCCCGTGTTGAGAGACTATTCGCATGCTTGTGATTTTTGACCCACTCTTCTCCGTGTTAATCGTGAATGTTTGGTATTATTTATTTAACTATTGAACATATGAGTTTGATTGGCAGGGACAGAACAAACTAATGAACAGTTCTGTAAATGTGTATGTATTAGATACAGTGTTTATCTATTGTCCCTAAGGTTACACATAATTAGCCTGGCTAACGCCAGACTGCTGTGTGCGCTCGAATCTTTTCGAACTTCACAACAGCCTGGGGACCATGGCCGACATTTTTCCATGGATTTGGGCACCAATCACAGAACGAGGAGGGACAGTAAGACGATGACGTGCTATTTGACATACAGAAGCTTGTAGTTTGTTTAGGGATAAAAATATATATATATATATTTACGGATCCAACATGACAGCAGCAGACGCGATGCCATCTTTCGAACGTGTTCTAAATAGTTTAGCTCAAAAGTTTACAGCAGGTACGTCATACGTCATCTGATACCATGATACGATTGGCTCTGGCTACGTGCAGACGCATGAGAGACATTCGTAGCGCCCAATAAACAACTATGGACAATCGTAAACCACACCTCTCCTACGAGAAAATGAATTGGTGGTCCCCAGACTAAATATCACTTGTGATTTTAGTCTGGCGTTAGCCAGGCTAACACATAATAGCATTGATATAATTTGAATGTTAGTTCTGTGACATGCACCAGACTTTATACATGGGCAAAGCATAAAGACTCAAAAATAGATGAATATGTACAATTATATAGAAAGCTGGTTCATGGAGTGCAGCTGTTCGGATGATCCTGATCCTGACACTTGGCTGAATCATGCACCAGGAGACCTGTGGGTTCTAACGAATACATTGCTGACTTGATTTTTCTTTTTGTCTATTATTTATATATATATATATATATATATATATATATATATATATTATATATACATACACCAAGGAGACGCCCTGTCCCCACTGCTGTTCTGCAAAGGTCTGAACCTCCTCAGCCAAATAATCAACAAGATTGGCTATGGATACTGGCTCAGGAACGGGCCCACCATCAGTCACCTCCTCTACATGAATGACATCAAGCTGTACGCTAAGAATGAGCGAGACATCGACTCACTGATCCGTACCACCCGGATATACAGTGCAGACATTGGGATGTAATTTGGACTAGAGAAGTGTGGTCGGAGGTGACTAAGAGAGGGAAGGTAGTCCACACAGAAGGGGTCTCACTCCCAGAAGGAACAATAGCAGACATTGAGGACAGTTACAAGTACCTCGGAATCCCACAAGCAAATGGCAACCTCGAAGAGGTGACAAGGAAAGCGGCTACGGCCAAATACCTCCAACGAGTAAGGCAGGTCCTAAGAAGCCAGCTCAATGGCAGGAACAAATCCCGGGCAATAAACAGCTACGCCCTGCCAGTAATCAGATACCCTGCAGGAATAATAAGCTGGCCAAAGGATGAGATACAGACTACAGATGTTAAGACACGAAAGCTCCTAACCATGCATGGAGGGTTCCACCCCAAATCCAGCACCCTGAGACTGTACACTAGCCGTAAGGAAGGAGGCCGAGGACTAGTGAGCGTGAGAGCCACTATCCAGGATGAAACATCCAAGATCCATAAGTACATCAAGGACAAGGCTCCAACAGATGACGTGCTCAGTGAATGTCTCAGACAATGGGGAACAGAAGATGAGGCGCTGGAGGTCCCGTCATGGGAAGACAAGCCCCTACACGGGATGTACCACCGAAACATAACTGAAGTGGCGGATATCAAGAAATCCTACCAATGGCTAGACAGAGCTGGCCTGAAGGACAGCACAGAGGCACTCATCATGGCTGCACAGGAGCAGGCCTTGAGCACCAGAGCAATAGAGGCCCAGATCTATCACACCAGACAAGACCCCAGGTGTAGACTGTGCAAAGAGGCCCCTGAAACAATCAAGCACATAACTGTAGGGTGTAAGATGCTGGCAGGGAAAACTTACATGGAGCGCCATAACCAAGTGGCTGGCATAGTGTACAGGAACATCTGTGCAGAGTATGGGCTGGAAACCCCAAGGGCAAAGTGGGAAACACCTCCAAAGGTGGTAGAGAATGACTGAGCCAAGATCCTGTGGGACTTCCAGATACAGACGGACAGAATGGTAATGAACCAACCGGACATTGTAGTGGTGGACAAAGAGCAGAGGAAAGCCGTGGTGGTTGACATAGCAATACCAAGCGACTTCAACAACAGGAAAAAGGAACACGAGAAATTAGAGAAATACCAGGGGCTCAGAGAAGAGCTAGAGAAGGCCTGGAGAGTGAAGGCATCAGTGGTGCCCGTGGTCGTTGGGGCACTCGGGGCAGTGACCCCCAAACTGGAGGAGTGGCTCCAGCAGATCCCAGGAAATACATCAGACATCTCGGTCCAGAAAAGTGCAGTTCTAGGAACTGCAAAGATACTGCGCAGAACCCTCAAGCTCCCAGGCCTCTGGTAGAGGACCTGAGCTTGGAGGAAAAGAGAGACCGCCCGCGGAGGGTGAGGAAGTTTTTAATGTATATATATATATATATATATATATATATATATACACATATATATATACACTATATATATATATATACACATATATATATACACTATATATATATATATATATATATATATATATATATATATATATATACATACATACACATAATATACAATATATAATTAGGACTAAATAAATAGACAGTTAAAAGCTAAGCTAAAAAGGTGGGTCTTGACCCTGCTCTTAAACTTAAATACATGAACGTTTTAACCATTGCAGTTTTAACCGTTTTTAACCATTGCATGCTTTTTTGTATCACGTTTTGTACCTAGTCATTTTATGGCTTGACAATATGCCAAAAAAAATGAATCCCGATTTTTTTTGATTGATCGATCTCGATTTTTGATACAATATTTTTCATGAACAAAAAGAAATGCTTTCATCCAGTTTCATTTAATACACGCAAGTCTTCCATTGTCTCATCCAAACTCCAAAACTAGGAGCCGTTTCTGCCAAAGAAATGGCTTATGGATTATGAAGACCCATGACGATTATTCAGTTTGGCAAAAGTAGGGATCGCGATTCCGATCAAATTGAGATTAATTGCCCAACCCTATTATTTCTTTATTTTGTATGTGTGGATTACTAAAACACAGTATACAGTACAATTTACAGAAGGCTGTACTCCAGATTATCGATCGTCTCTATTGAGGCAAGATGCTGGTCAACCTTTCTTGGTATAACTACAATGAACAGCTACAGTATACACAAAAGCTATTGTTATGTAGTAACTGCATGGTAGGTGACGTACTGTGACTGTAACCTCAGCTGGTGCACTACTGCAAAGGAAGGACTGGGCCCATTCAGTCCTGAGTTCAGGCTTGTTTCTGTTCATTAATCACAGTCTTCACAGCACAGTCTCACTCTAAAGGGGTTCCCTGGTCCTGTATCCAACAGCCGTGCCACATCATCCATATCATCCTACATCTAAATGGCCTGTTTTATTCAGTTGGTTACTCTGGCCCTCTTAAGTTACCTTTTGATGTAAACTATGATGATCTACTTTTATATCACTCCATCAAACTGCAGAATGAGTCAGCTGGGGTATTATTGTAGCCTAGGCTGTTATTATTCACTTTTTGGACACAGCAGTGAGGTCACATTATAAATCAAATGCTGGGACCAAACTGGGGGGAAAGGTGCTAATAATTAGCCCTCCCGACCCCTGCCCCCTGGCCCTTTCACTTTAGACCAAATGGTGTCGTCCTCAGAGGCACATCAGGAAATCTCAGCAGTGCGCACCCCTGCAGCGGGAGTAAATGAATTAGCATGACTGACAACGATGCGAGATCACCTCAAGCTATGCCTTCAATTAACATGACAACGCCACAGTGCCCCTTTGAGTCGGACACAAGCACCTTAATCAAGTCTACGTGCTGCTGAGACGCATGTCAACAAGCACAGGAAAGACAAAGGCTTTGAGTGGGACAGAAACCTGCGGGAGAGGACCCCCGCCCCAAACACACCACCATTTTTTTCCTTCTTACTAAAACCGGGGCCTGGGAGGGCATTTTAATCTAAGGAAGAAACAAGGCATAAAGTAGAACTAAAGGCATACCGCCCACTTATGCCAAGATGAACAAATAGAACTCAGTCACATTATCCTTTACCTAAAAAAACAAAACAGTTTGGATAACTTATAATGGGCCCCACTCAATACGCCTAGTGTGTAAATTGGAGACTTACTTGAAATTAACCTTAGCGTTCTTAAACAAAATAATATTTCCCACACTATATATCATGCAGTCGATCACCAGCTGGGGAATCATTTGCAGAAACTACACCGTCTGATGCAGCATCACCTAATCCCACTTATTCCCAAGTGTAACAGAAGAATAAAGGAACTTACCTTGGCAGCCCAGGATCAGGGGAGAAACGAACATCCAAAATAAGGTCCTGGTTAAACTGGCCATAGCGCCAGAAAACTCAACGTTACGCTCTCTTCGATATAAGTGAAGTTTGTCACATGCAGTAAAAGTGACCCTTCGCCTTAGGATCGCCTCTGCTTCTGATCGGACACGCGGAGGAAGGGCTCTCAGGTCGCGGGGTGCAACATGAACTTTGTGCGGGATAGACGCGATTTCAGAGCTGGAAACAAAGGTGCGTTCATCCCGTAAAGAGGTGCGAGTCCAGCGAGGATGTCGAGCGACGCACTGTCTTTAGCTGATGATCCTCAAGTGGCCCCATGCACTGAAACCCTTAAGTTTGAGAGGGGCTGCACGCGCATTCTCGCACGCGCAACTTTAAAGATGTATCCCAGCGCCATCTACAGGGCACATACAATATTGAACACAGCAAGTACGCTACGTTGAATTGAATACTGTAACGCTAAACGACGTTATTAATGTATTGTTCTCCATCAGAGGTTATTCAACTTTAGCAATTTTAGAATTAAACTCTAAAATGTGAGAAATACTGTTGCTTCAACATTTCCAAAGGGAACACACATTCAGGTCATTTTGGCATTTGTAGAACGTGATGCATGACTTCAGCTAAAATGGGCAGGTCCGGCCCTTGGTCTTTTTGCTCCGCAGAGCAAACTTGCCTATTCCTGCAATGGGAGATCATGTAGGCGTTTAGTTAAAGCGGGTTTTCATTCATGTTTTCCTAACTCTCCTTACTCAGTTTGGTGGGATATTGCCTGTGAAAATTTGTTTTGCACCAGTAGTTGCTATTTTATGAAGAAAAAATAAATAAGTCATTCCCAAAGTACCATGGTGAACGCCACATTAACACTCCAGTCCATTCCAAATAAATATTACGTTTTTACTTAATTTAGACATGAAGAGCAAGTGGCAATAACCCTAAGCAGTAAGCTTAGTAAGCAGTCAAATAGGCTATAGAAGCTTATTTTGCAACACAGAAGATGGTGAAAGACTGGCACAATTTCGTTGCACAGTTGTACAGTGACAAATAAAGCACTTACTTACTGCGTATTTATCCTACAGTCATTGCAGGATGTTACTTTTTATGTAATTTTAGCTGTAAAAATGCAAAGTCCTTTGAATAGATATTTTTAGATTGATAAAGGGGTTTGCGATGTCTCTGACTTTGGGAATGGTAAGATATGGAAATTCTTCCTCTTTTATGACACTTCCTGTATCCAAGGATCAGTAATAAACATCACAAAAATGTCAAACCAGGGAAAAGTAGGTGAAATCTCATAAATCACATGTTTGAGTGTAATAAAATGATCAAGCCACATAACCTTGGCCTCTTATATTTGTGATTTGAAAGGCAAATGGATCAGAATTGTTATTCCGAATTAACAAAAATACAAAACGAAATGCATACAAACAATATAAATGATTTAAAAAAATGCTTTGGTAATCACTTAGATTGTGTATTAGTAAAACATTTACTATGTTTTGAGGAGGTTTGTTATTTCTATTGACACATAATAAAAACAAACATAATTGTAAGTGACAGAGAAAGGGGAAAAAGTTACATACATGAATAAAAGATGTGTAAAAGAACAAAGCTGCCCATGTACAGAGCTCAGCTGTCAAAAACACCAGTGCCTGATCAAGACTCTATCATAGTGAAATCTTATTGTCGACAGACCAGCAAAACAGTCCTGCTAGTCATTTTCATTTGAGAACGGTTGTAACGGCCTCCTTGATACAAGACACAGCCTTCTGGATGTCCTCGTCAGTCTGTTCAACAGTAACCACCACCCGGATACTGCACACATACACACATCGTGATTATACTTTCAACATTTTAACAATATCTTGAGCATTTCTTGGCAATATGTTACCTGGGTGCAGGCAGGAAACGCTCCTCCTTTTCCAGATACCTTGCAAGGGTTAGTGCTACATTTCGGTCCATACACTGACAGAAACAGAAGAGAAATATAAGAATTTCAAAACTACTTTATCATTAAAATACATCTAGTTACATACATAGTCCACAACATTGCGAAGCTGCTGCATATCAGAGTCTCTAGAGCCTGTAGTTCTTTCAAGCTGTAAGTGAAGTGCTGGGGCAAAAGGCACTCCCACTAACTTCAGGCCATGTACACTGGGGAATAAGCACAAAGGTCTTAAGGCTACAGTAGTCAAAAGTTATTATACTTTATTAATGCGATTGCTTTACTTACTTCTGTAAAGCCTCATAAACACGTTTGCACTTTTGCCTCAAAATGGAGAAGATATCTGCGTACACAAAGCAGAATTCATACATATAAAAGCTTAGCATTTATAAAATTATTACGACACATATTTTATCATTAATACCTGGGTCCTCCTCCATGATGTTGAGCGCCTCAATGGCTGCAGCTGCCAGCATGGGAGGCAATGAGGCAGAGAAACAGTAGCCCTGTCCTGAAAGACGCTACAGACACAGGAAAAATTATAATAGGAAGTTTACAAGCGAGAAAGATTCAAAAATAATTTACCTGGTGATCAATCACGAAGGACCGACCACAGCAGAACCCTCCGATTGAGGCCACAGCATTTTCCATGTTAGCGCTGATCAGATCAATATCATCTATCTGTATGGAGAGCACATTCAATGCACACAGAGATTTTGCTAATAATGTACAATTTAAAGTCAAATCTGTGTGTTAATATAGTTATTAGCTAAAAGTCCAAGTGGACACTAAGAAACTGAAAGCGAAAAGGAAACACACGTCTTTCAGTTGCCTTCACTCATCTCTGTGGCCGTCAAACTGAGCAATCACAGAATTGCTGTTTTTACCATTGGGTTCATGCCAAATACACGGTACATGTTTTGACAGGCTGCTTTGTTGTTAGCCAGGAAATGTAGTTCTGTATGTTGAGACTAGTAGTATGTTGATTCAGGAACCAATGTCAACTGAATGAGCAACAAAAATAAACTTACATTAACACCAAAATGCTCTGTGACTCCCCTGCCATGTTCTCCCAACACTCCAAAGGACATGCTCTCCTCCAGGAAAATTCGCACTTTGTATTTGTACTTCAGCTTTACCTGCAAATACACAAACAAAAAGAAAAGAAAAAATGTTTTTCTGTTTTTATAAATGTTATAGTATACTCTTTTAATATCTTTGTCATTGATCTATCATTATTTTAGAAATACAAACCAGTTCAGGGAGAGGGCAGACATCAGCTGTGTTTATGTACAATCCCTCAGCTACAATGAACTTCCTGGTTACTCGAGCCTTTTTGGGATTCTGAGAATGGATTAAAAATAGCCACAAATGATAAATCACAAAACTGCTTCGAGTCAAAGCATTGACGGTCAGTATTTTACCCTAAATGTGATACAGTACCTTCTGGTCCTCCTGCTCCTGCTCCTTCAGCAATCTCTCCAGATCTTCCATATCATTGTGTTTAAAGTATTTGATAAAGCTACGAGATGCTTGAAGGCCTTTCTGGATGGCGAAGCAGGCCGCCTCATCTCTGGGTGTGGAACGGTAAACACTACTAATTGTGCAAACTGAGAACAATGAAAATGTTAGCAGAGAAAAACACTTACACAAAGATGATGTCGCCCCTCTTGGAGTAGGCCGGTATTGCGCTGGCGATAGTTGCAAAACCATACGAGTAGATTATGGCCTCTTCGGTATTCATAAATTTGGACAAACGACTTTCCAACTCCAAGTGAACATCTATGAAAACAAATATGATCAAAAACATGCGCAGCACCAAGACATTGTTTTGAAGAAACATCTTCTAAAAGTTGACTCACCAAAAGTCCCATAGAAGCCTCTTGGACCACATGTACCCACTCCATATTTTCTGAGAGATGCTAATGCTTTTTGCTGACGTTAGGATTTAAATTAAATAGTAATTAAAAAACACATATTTATAAGGAATTCTTGTTGATAACCATTTATGACAATCTCATAGACATACTTTGACTCGCTCATTATCAAGCAGACCAAGGAAGTTAAAAGAAGCAAAATTTATGCACTCTTTTCCATTAATGACAATTTTGTGGCTGGGAGGCCTGTAAAGAAAAAAAGCAAATTAAATGTAATGTTTGCTTAACAGAAACAGAGCAAGTCCCCATTTGCAATTCTTCTCAAACAACTTTACCCGGTTACAACATCATAGTGAAAAGTCGGATGGTCTTTGGAAATCAGAGGGACCAGCGGCTCTGGCTGCCATTCTTCGATCAGATCTTCCTTTTCCTGTAGCAAAAGTGACATGAAAATGACTTTACACTTTACAACCACTATATTTGTTTGTCTTTTACTGCATCTACCTTCTCTGTCAGTTTGTATGTCTCATGTAGTCTGTAAGTCTTCGAGAAGAGCAATCTGATTATCCAGAGTATGAGGATCCCTTCCAGAATCAGATGATAAGCAGGCGCCTGCAGAACACATGGTCAAACAGGGGCATAGTGTGGCTGCTGAGGTAATTGGGTGTGAACTGACTGCATACAAGTGTTGGTTGTGCTAGCTGGTGTTACTTCTCACAAGTTCAGCCACCCAAGGAAATAGTTCGTGTTTACCATCTCAAAACCACCGTGTTATTTCGGATAGTTTGCAGACAGTTTTAGGGTTAGAGAATCCTAGGAGTCTGGACATGGCACAACTCTATTATAAAGCCACATGGGGGCACATAAACGCATACATTGAAGTTTAAGTAACATAACCCTTTGATAAATCACATGGAATATATTTCATTCGCACAAACCATCTCGTATAGCTTTAAAGAGTTTGCTTTTTACCGCCCTCAATGCCAGTATAGCGTCCCTTCACTCTAGTAAAGTCATTTTCGCTGACTGGTCACAGAAAAACGTTTTAAAACTTAATAGATTCCAGGTAGGCTATCTGCCACACGCCCCTAACATCATCATCTGAGTACTTCCTGACTGAAAACTTTAGCTGATGTCAAACTATTTTTTATCAAACTATGGCGGAGTCTAGTGAGAATAAAGTAACTAACACTACAACCGTGTACACAATGATAACCGACAGAGTAGTTTTATAAAAGCATTTACCTCATAAAACGCTTGCACCATTTCCACCAACACCCACTGCTGCCCAGACGCCATGTTTCTCTGCAGCGTCACCAGGCGTGCTACGTTCACGCCCGCAATGAAAATGGGGAATGTTGCATGATTTTCGTGATTATAAAATAACAATGATAAACACCTATATTTTTGCCGTAGTAGTACAGTAAACATTTTTAACACTAAAAACGGCTAAATCGTTATCTTCTGCTTCGTTATTTATTCATTTGTTTATTACCTTTTTTTGATTCGTCAATAATATGCATTTGAAATAAATTAAGTAAGTGCTTTATTTGTCAGTGTACAACCGTACAAGGAAATTATGTTCAGGTGTTAGTCCTGAGCCTCTGCGACTGAGCCGCGCCACGGAGGGGAAACTGGAGCACCCGGAGGAAACCTGGCTGACTGCCTTCAGTGCTTCTCTGATCCTCTGAAATGGTGCAATGCCTCCTGGGTTGGTCCCTGTTTCAGAGCGTGGTGTCCAGCACTGGTCAGCTCATCCACCTCGTCCTTTCTCTTCCTCCTGCGCAGCTCCCTCCGCCCCACAACAAGTCTTTCACCATCTTCTTTGTAGAGCTTAGCAGTTGATCTGTTTTATTCTCCAGTGAACGCCCATTAGCCAGAACAATAGTAGGGACAGAAGGCATGTGTGGCTTAGCTGTGAGTCTTGCCCGGATACCTCATCCTAAATTATGTCCCTTTTGTTTCCTGTAGCGCCTCTTGTGGCGCCTCCACTGTGATGCAGGTGTAGGGGCTCTTGGTGCCTCTTCAGTATTTCAGAAGAAGACATTTGTAGGTCTCAAATGTCTTTAGCTCAAAAGCTAGCGGTTTGTTTACTTTTAAAACTCCAAAAGACAGAGAAGGAAATTTCCATAATATGCTTTTAATTATTCATAACATTATTGCTGGAATACAATATATATTAGTGATTTTGGTTGAGTAAAACATTTACATGGCCATAAATTCACATCCAGTTTATTGCTGATTGACAATTTAGGGAAAAACAAAAAACACTGATGATTGTGATCCATATCTTAACGTAACGTGCAGGTTCTGAAATGTTTAACTCGTGTAATACAGTTTCACACGCTGTGTCCATAACATGTCCATGTCTGAGTGATGGAATGTGGGATCCTGAGTCAGTGAACACATTAAATTGTAATTGTGAATTACTCGTTTTTTGTTTTTTTTTAAAGTGAAGAAGTACAATAACGGAGTAGTTTGATCGGACACACCTGCAATCCGAACTCTTAAAATTAATAAAAGCTATACAAAACTCTTCACATCATTTTAGATGTAGCTGTATACTACATAATTCATATGTAGTATAGCATCTATTATGTAGTTTTACTTTTTGTCTCTGAAGTAACAAATACTGTATTTTTTTCTATTCTAGCACCACATTTGGGGTTACAAGAGCAGCAAGAGAGGTAAGTTTTTGGGAAACGTCGCTAAGGTGGAGATTATAGAACAATCTGACTTGTGGATCTGTAATAAGCAGCATATGTCCAACACCCGTACGTCTCCAGATCTGAGCCAGTGTCTTTACCAGGAGTACATTCCAGCTCAGTGATTCCCACCCCCTGGGCCAAAATTCTTCTCAACAGACATTGTGGGGGCTACCACCTCTCGTGAAAATTAATCTAAATTAACATAGAAGATTAATACTATGGGATACTATTTTATGAATCAATGCTCTGCTTGCATCATTTAGGTCAAGGGTTTCCAATCTTTTCAGACCGGAATCTCCAAAATTACCATGCAAACAATCCGGGACCACACTGTAACAACAAATTAGTAATATAAATAATATCAGGCAAAAACATTTCAAGTCTGATTTAATATGTATTTACATTGTTTAGTTTGATTTGAGCCCAATTGAAAAATCTATGCCGTTTTCAGTCAATGGTTTTTTTTCATATTTTTGAGACCCGACCCCCACTTTGGGAACCATCTATTTTGATAAATATAACCATTTATGATAACAAAATGGAGCATGTGCATCATCATTTAACTGTTACCAAAAGCAAGGAACAACTCAAATGAAACTAGAGACGTGCTTGGGCCTTTTGGTGAACACAGTTAATAGCTGGACCCTTTCTCTGGACCTTCGTAAGGAGTACTTGGCTAGAGGCAAAAGCTCTTGAACAGACATTTTGAGATTCAATTATGGGTCAATTATATAACTCATGTATGCAACTCATATTCAACAATTGTCTTACATTTTTAGCAATGCAGCAAGGCAAATGGTGGCACACGGTATCAAAGAGGAGGGTCATCATCAACACTCAGGATATAGTCCTGTTAAAACCTGCTTCCAAGTGTTTTTCCAGCCACAGCTCTGCCAGCTGCATTGTTGATGCAAATGTACTTGCTCTCGACCCAAGGCACATTTTGAATTGTTTCTGCTCCAGACTGGAGTTGCAGTGAACAGGGTGGTAAATATGTACAATTCCGGGTTCTTGACTACGCAAGACTTTTAAACCAGAATGAATAATTTTAGTAAATAAATCTACATCTTCCAATCCCCAACCTAAAATAGAGGTATCAAAGCCTCCAGCTTTTATCAAGTCACTTTTAAAAATGCAAGTGATTCCAAAGCCATAATCTCGCCAGAACCCACTTTTCTTGGTAAACACAAATTCATTATCTCCTGGATTGTTTTCTGCATAAACTATCTTTGGGTTGTACTGGCTAAAAACTATAGGAAAATAAACCTGTTTCCCCAAAACAGTATTGTCTCTGCATCGTTGTACGGCGTCTGCTGTAAATACAAGATCAACATCACAGAAGAAGAGGAGAGTGTCATTATCTAACAGGGCAGAGCCAATCTCCAAAGCAAGTCCTCTTGAGAAGTTTCCAGTCATTGGAATAACAGTCATGTCGGCTTTAGGGTGCTTTCTGCTGTATTCTTCTATTAACTGCATATGCATCCCTTTGATCTGACTGTTTTCATTATCAACTAGAATGATGGAGAGTTTTACATTTTGCTTTGGAATCAAACAGACCTTTTCAAAGTTGTCCATGAAGCGTACAAAGATTTCATAGCGGCCGGACAGTGGTACAAGGATGTGGACTTTCTTCTGATTTTGGCCCCACAACTCCTTAGTCGGTTCATAAAACTGAAAAGATGACAAGAATTTGAGGGAGTTTGAGAGGAAACTCTGTGATTCAGAGTTAATAGCAGCCACAAGTTCATTCACATCCAATTGTTCAGTTTCAGTGACAAAAGGTTGGCTGAATGACTGTTGAAGATAAGCATGCCGTCTCACAGGCACTGTTATTTTGCGCCCTTTATGTTTTTTATACAAAAGCAGTAAGTCTAATATGTATTCAGCTCCATGCATCGGATCCACTCTGTAATACCCATACTGTACCTCTTTAAAGTCAATAACGCGGCCACGTGTTTTTGAATTCTCATTTATCATTTCCATAACTTGCATTATAATGTCCTCTAATGCAGTTCGAAGTGAATTTCCAAGGCTTTGTCTCGCCATCTTATTCTCAACAGCAGAAAAAATATGACGACTGGTCAAGAAATCCCACTCAATCACATCATTTCTATCATTTGGCTGAAAGCGCATGTACGAAGGAAGGGCACCCAGCTGCTGGTCTTCCCATAACACCTGCGTGTCACTGAATTGGCTCATGATTCGTCCTTCACGATGAAGCAAGATGCTGCGATAACGAAGTCTGGAAATCTCGCGGCTCAGCATGAAGCTATGGAGCCGGTACTGGTATGCAGGTTTTTTGTTTGGGTGGAGAGTGATGGCACTGTGGATCTTTGGGCTGTGGAGTTCTTCAATGAAGCCTTTTTTATTGTGTTCATAGTTCTCATAGAAGAGTTGCTGCATCTGTGAAAAAGTTACATCACAACTTAATGTGTTGAAGTCTACTTTGCATTTTAGTTTCAATCACTACTGAGAACATACCTCATAAGACCACACACACTGCGTTCCTCCAAATCGTCGCACACAGCGGCCCACCTCCACATCCTCATGTGTGGTGTACATCTCTCTGAGACAGGTGCTAATGTGCGGCACCATCCTGCGCAGCACTTCTCGACTAAAGATCATCCCTGGACCTCCCATGCAGAAGTTCTCTCCTGGCTCCAGCGCCAATCGACCCAACTCCTCTGCCATGCCCAGGCCAGTTTGACCAAGGTACAGTGGTTTACTGCTGTTCAGGGAGCGGAGAAACAACTCCAACTTTTCACCTGTCATGGAGTAAACAGACAGTTTTAATAATGTGGTCAATAAATGCATCTATAATCAAGAGCATCACCTCTTATGTAGACATCATCATCAGCCCGCATGAACCACTCATATTTGTCCAGGTAGTGGTCGTGGATGTATTTGAGCATCATAAATGATTTCTTCTGTGGAGGGTAGGAGTCATCCACACCCGCCAGTGAGATCACGGGGACCGGTGCGGGCATTGGGACCATGTCTGAGCCAGCGCTGGAGAAAAACTCCACCTTCCCGGGAATTGAATGCACCCAAGTTTTGTGGGCAGCTACAGCCCGGGACGTCAAGTACTTTTTGGCAGTCATAACACCAACGTAGAGGAAACGCCTGGGGCTTCTGATGGGCGTCCCGTTACCCTGACTGCTGTAGTCAGAGCTGAAGAGTTTGTCCGCCTGTGAGTTAATCTGGGGACTGTCCCGATCAGCAAGAGTCGCGGTGTCTCCCAATGCCCCTTGCGCTTTCCCGACTGCGACATCTCCGTAGAAAGAGCATGCCGGTGACTTCCTCCGTTTACTGTCCAATACCTGAGGCACAATGAGCCACGATGATGCCGTGAACCCGACAAAGATGCCAAAAATCAGAGATGTCCACGGCCTTCGGGATTTCAGAGCCATGGCTCCTCTAAATCAGACAGCAAGTTTACTACTGCGCGGTAAAACATGAATAGACCCGTTGTTGATTGAGGTGCTGACGTGTATGAGCATCCACTATGTGTAATCCTGTAGACCTGTCCGACAGAGTTCTCGCCATCTTCATCTTCAATCATTGATGCGAATATTATCTTAACAAACAAGAAACCTTCAGAGCGGTGTGCCACGGAGGTCTGGAACAAGTGTATTAGAAAACAAACAAAACTCCTCCGGCGCAGACCCCTGTCCAGTCACACACAGCGAGCGCCTGTTAACATTAGTAATAGGCTAATTACTAACATAGCGTCGTGCTGTTGCCTTTGCACTGTTCCAGCTGAAGCCACGAAGTACATCATTTACACTCCATACGTGCGAAGTATGATTAAAGAAAAAGGAAACACAGCTGTCAAAATGGATTTCTAGCGGATGTGCGATTGAGACAAATTGACTCAATGGAGCAGCAACTTGTCATCTTCCCTAAACACTCAAGTGGCTCTGCTCGCATTTCCTTTACAGCCATCTGTTTTCCAAAATAAAAGCTGTGTTTATTTCCCTTTTAATGCACATAGTCCAGTCAACAAATTCTAATGAAATAGTCCTTTGTCGAATGTTTTTGCTGATAGTTAGAATTGTAGTGGGGAAATTAAAGTCAACAGATCTTTAATGATTTATTTTGAAAGTGTATCTGCTCTCGTGGTCGTTCACTCACATCTACCAGCAGATGGCAGCAAAGTAAAGACTTTGATGTAGCCATGTGATTAGCGTCAGCGTAGGAACAATAAAATATAGATTTATTTGGATAGTCTGTTCCATATGTTTCTATTTACCTATTACGCAAACGTATGTAAAATGTGTGTCACATAAGCCCATATAAGCAGGTTTCTTTTTAATTATTTTTGTTAATTATTATTTTTATTAAATATACACAATACCAAAAAAAATGTTTCTTCACAAACATGGCATTGTGCAGTTTGCATTTTTTAATTTTTTTATTTTTAGAGCAAAATATAGTAATATGTGTGCAAGGGAGTCAGTCATGGATGTAGAACGAAGCAGGTGTCCCATTGGTCGAGACTCCGGTCACGTCAGCAGAGCTCAGTTGTGTCTCTTTTTGAGAAACTTGAGGGCACGAGTGTTGGTACAAGTATTGATGGCTGGAAGTACGAGACAGTCTGCGCCAATGTCTTCTGTCTGAGGAGGTTTTCTAAAGACACCAAAAACCTGGAGTTAACCATTCAACACCAGGACTGGACGGGTCCATGTGACAGAGGATCCACATTCTCAGTTGAAACAGGTGAATTTGGCTAAACTACATTATTTATTATGGGTATTATGGTTTTAGCAACTCATCCTAATTTGAAAATAAGGGGATTCTCAATTAAAACTGTGAATTATTTGTTTTTGTAGATAAATAAGTTAAATGGGCCTAATAAGAAAGCGATTAAATCAACAATATACATATTGAGCTATGCTTTTAAAGTTTTAAAGGGAAGTTTTTTGAGTCTATGCTTGAATCATTGTTGATTACAGTAATTTGTAAGTGACAAATGTCTCCATCATCTTCCTTAACAATATACTTACAATACTTCTTTGTTCAAAAACACTGCAGTAAAAACACAGTTAGGGATAATAATATGTTATAAAAGTCTAAAAATGAAACCAGTGGGAAAATCTGAACCATAGAAAATTTGGAATTCAAGGCTATTACATTACAGAGACATGTTACTATTGTAATTTGGAATATGAATTTACTTAAGGACAGCAATAACCTCCATCCTTATTTTCAATCCTCAAAGTAGGATAGAAATGTCCTATAAGCCACTGCTGAAGTTGTATGCCACCGCAAAGTCCTGCTATTTCAGGCAGCACTTGTTGCCACTGGAACTCGGAAATCACAGTTACTCCTGCATTTACACAGACTCTAACCAGAAATGTGCGGCTTTCTTCTTTTGGTGCATCTCCTTTTGTGGATAATAACCAAGAGCAGACACTGAGTCAGCTACATCCACAATATCCCTCTCGAGTCTTGCTTGAAACACAAACAGATTTGTTGAACAATTGATATAACAGATATTGATTTGTGTGGCATCACACCACAGATGGACACATGCCAGACGTCTAGCCTTGTGTCCCATGTCATTGTGTGGTGGTGTAGAGCTCTCCTAAATACAACACCTACTCTTGTTAACAGTAGTAAAGTATACACTGGAGGAACACTAAACAAACTCTGCTTGGGATTTTTAATGATCCAATAAAAAGCACCTGCTAAAATCATAAACAGATTTCACAGAGCCCGAAAGCCAAGTGTTTAAAGTATAAGAACTGACAGAGATGCAATCAAACTTTCAACTCTCAAGTTTATGCTCTACAATTAAGCCCCTGCCTCCACCTGGCACCATTATACTTATACTTTATTGTGTCCCTACTGTCATTCTCAACAGGACTACCGGATGGTACTTAAAAAAAAATCATGCTGATCACTAAATATAAATATAAACGGAAACTGAGTTTAGCCCCTATAAATTAGGGCAGTGGTCCTTATAACTTAAATGCATATTGATTAGAAGAAATAAAGTCAAAATTGCAGATCAATGAAAACTCATTTAAAAGCTCATCTGCAGGCTGAAGCCCAATGAACAAACACCAATGCATGAACAAACTGTTGATAAACTGAATGAAACAAATGTTTAACTTTGTTAATTAACTGAGTAACTTAGTTGTTACAGGGTTTCTTTAAACCAGATTGTTGTAAGTGCATCTTTTGAGTTGATTTAAAGTGTGTTGATGCATTTTGTCAATATTTTTATTGTATTTTCAAGCACATATTGATTCTGGGATGTGGTCAGTGATATGTTTTCTGTGTGAGAGATGTGGCCTTATTTAGTTAGACCAGCTTGGCATGCATTAGAGTCAATTGTCGGTCAAACTTCACTTTCAGCTGTTGTTTTTCTGACTTGATGGAAATGTCCAACTGTGACTTTCTCCTAATTTTTTCCAGTTGTCAAAGTTTCAGTAACGCCATGAACTCAAATCGCATCACTGTATGATGTGATGCAGTGACTTTTGTAATGTTGTTGTTATTTAACAACAACTGATTAGGACTATGAAATTAATCAATTTTAACCGAATCCTATTGTGGCAGTAACAGCACATGTTTTGGAGTTTGGACTTTAAACTGTTTGGAGTGGAAACATATTTTTCATTAAATGGTACAGAAAATTGAAAGCTTTTTTGTGTATTTAAAGATATGATTGTCTCTTTCTTGTGAACAATATTAGTAAAAGCCATATTCATATTCATTTGTTTTCCATTTGAAATAAAAGTAATTTTGCTATATTGCACTGCCTTACCATGATGAGTTATCTTCAGTTGCATATGATGCAGAACCATGTCTTAGCTTTAGGCTGTGTGAGTTCACAGGCAGGTCTCTCATCATGTGAGATAATCGTTAAATCCTGTGACTATAGGCTGAATGAGTTCTGTACTTTCGGAATCCGTGTTGGGCAGTAAGATGATTTCACTTTTCAATGTAGTTTTATGCTTAGTCATTCAGTCTTTTGATTTGAGTCAAATACAGTAGGCATTTTGCCTTCCTCGGCTTCATGGGTTTGAGTTCCTACTTGGACAGGTGTTACCTTTACTTTAAAGCTCGTTTATAACCCTCACAATCCCTCCCGCATGTCCGAATTGTTAATTCACAGCTTTGAGCAGTGGAAAAGCGGAGAAGGGGGGACCACCCCTAAAAAAAATACCACTAGTTTAGATTCTACTTCTATCTTCTATCGCTCAATAAATAATTAGGTGAAGACAATTTAACAAGATCTGTTTTTTGCTGTGTTTACAACTTACTTTGAGGTGGAAAAAACACTTTTCAACAACAAAAAGTCAGGTACTCCAGCTTTAATACTTGATTTTACTCTAATATTTAAGGAACAGGGATCTTCAGCCACTATACTAGTTTGGGAGCTGCTCTCCAGCCCTTTCTTGGGAGCTCGCCAAATTGCTCGTCACATTAGATGTATTTTATTTTTGTTTTGAACATTTTGAACAGAATCGACAAACCAATTGGGACAATAAAGAAAAGTATTTGGACAAAATCCAAGTACATTTAAAAAATATATATCTTGGTTGCAAACTTTCCATGGTGAGCTCCTCCTAAGTCGCATAGTTGCACAAATGTCTTCGAAATATAAATAGCTCTCTGATGGTTTTGCAATGTAAAAGTAGCTCACTGGGTAAAAAAGGTTGGAGACCCCTGATGTACAGAGACATTAAGCTTATAGACATAGAATTATTGGATTATAGCTAAGATAGCCAGCTCTTTTCTATCTGTAGTCACTGGTTACTGAAAACCAATTAAACACACTCATTCAATAATATAATCACCATAACAATGCTCTAAACTTCCTCCTGCGTTGAACCCCATTTACAGTCAGACAATGTCACAACAACATAATGTTCATGTTCAATGTTCATCAACATCATAGAGCCACTTTACAATTCACTTGATTTCACTAACAAAACATATGAAATCAAACTAAAACCAATCAGAGTGCCTACTGCCATAATTGTACACGTCACAGTTCACAGTACATCATAAATTACATTATAAGAGACGAGTTCACAGAATGTCTCTTTTCACTCTTCAACCCCTTCCTGTCACATGTACTGAGGACTTCACCCAACCTGGTCCTGGGTCGTTGAGTTTGTATAGTTTGGGGCTTTTTGCTTGAATAATAAATGAAGAATATCTGCAGAGCCAAAGTTCAGCGTTTATCGAAACTATAAATCTTTTTTTAAAGTTTAGTTTGTGTGATGGGGGAGAGATTTAACCTTGTAGATCTGGGAAGTCTGACGTCAATAGCTTTCTGCTTATTACAGTGTATCCAGATTGCTCTATCCACTCCAGTGCTGCGGGGTGTGTATGTGTGTCCATCACCCACACAGCAAGGCCTTTGTTTGTCCAGCAGCACATTTGTCTCGGGACAGTTAGGGTTTTGGTGGCTGCAGCTGTGCCCATTCGGTGCTCAGTGAAACCAGAGAAGCCTGTCCATGCTGCTCCCATAAACGCTCGACACTGACACGTTGTCGGCAGCCTCAGCCACTGGAGACAATGCTCAGACTTCCACTAACAACAAAGGGTTTCCAAAAGTACATCAGCCTCCTAACCGCCTCTCCTTGTTGCTCGCATGGATATCAAGGGATGTAGCAGGCAGCTGGGGCAGTAAAGAGTGAATATCCTGTAGAGGAGGCACGGGAGAGGAAGAGGACCAGACGTACAAAGTGTGGACATATATTAACTAAGCCTAGAGGATCTAGATCTTATGTGTTTATCCAGGTTTACTACCTCTCTAGCACACAGCATGACTTCAATTTCACAGATCTCACAGATTTCACAATACACGCCTCAAGACACTCATATCATACTGTACCACCAGGACCATCTTTGATGCACCAATTTTCACCTTTACACTTCATGAAAGATAGACATGATATGGCAAATGACCTGCCTTCCAGCACGACGGGATTAGGGAGCTGATTTGACTGAAGTGTTATCAGTCACCTTGAGTCTCTCTCTCTCTACAACCAAAAAATCAGGTTAGAAATCTAGGAGTAATCATGGACTCAGACCTGAACTTAAACAGCCACATCAAAGCAATAACATCATCAGCTTTTTACCACCTGAAAAACATTGCTAAGATCAGAGGAATAGTGTCAAAACCAGACTTGGAGAGACTCATCCATGCATTTGTCTCCAGCAGGTTAGACTACTGTAACGGCCTGCTCACTGGCCTTTCTAAACGAGCTGTTAGAGCTGCAGTACATCCAGAACGCTGCTGCTCGAGTCCTGACAAGAACCAGGAAATACGACCACATTAGTCCAGTGCTCTGGTCTCTGCACTGGCTTCCTGTCACTCAGAGAATAGAATTTAAAACAGCTCTGCTTGTGTACAAGTCTTTTCATGGTTTAGCACCAAAGTACATCTCTGACATGTTAGAGCCGTATGAACCATCTCGGGCCCTGAGAACTTCAGGGAGGGGTCTCCTGGTGGTTCCCAGAGTCAATAATAAACACGGTGAGGCTGCGTTTCAGTTTCATGCAGCTAAAATCTGGAACAGTCTTCATGAGGATGTGAGACAGGCCTCAACTCTGACAATGTTCAAATCCAGGCTGAAAACAGCTCTTTTTACCCGTGCATATGAAAACTGAAAGTATTTTATCTGCACTCTTGCCTTTTACTGTAATTGATTAGCTTTATGTTGATGTTTTATTGATTGATTTGATCTGTTTTCTTGTAATTTTATGCAACTGTGAAGCACTTTCAGTTGCCTTGTGTATGAATTGTGCTCTACAAATAAACTTGCCTTGATTTGGCAGGTTTTATGATGATCCAATCCCAATTAATTTATCTAAACTTTGCTCTGGCACAAATATTTGACTGCGCATCACTGTGTCTAGATTAAATAAAGAAGAAACATGAATGGTTTAGTACATGGATTGTAAAAACTTGCTGCCTACGAAATTAGAAATAAAGATGAAATTAGATGCTTTTTTCAGATGTTATGTAAGACAAAAGCGATTACATACAATGAGCTAACAAACTAAACCTTTGCACAGGGGTGGCACTGTGACATTTTCTTTGCCACAGATTGAGCTGTAACAAAGTAGTTTAATGGACACATGAACAGTCATATGTAAACAGCCAGTCGCCAGTGGTTCACAGTGGCGCAGTTATTTGGTCTGAGAGAATCACTGCATTTTGCATGTGGTTTTGTTGTTGTTGCCGGTGAACTGTGGTTGCCCTCTCTGAAGCTTGCTCAGGTAATGTGACAGGACTACTGATGCTCTGGGGCTTTGTCAGGCGCTCGCTTATACTCACACTGTGAATGGCGAGACTGAGAAACAGGGCACTCCTGTTCTGTGCTGCTTTGCTGTTTGTTTTTAAGCTTCAGATCACAAATGTCAAGCAGATAATATTTGTACGCTTTAGGTTTCAAACATTGAGCACATTAAGCATTTGAATTACACTGAGCATAAATCCTACCACCCACTGATGCCCAAAGGGACTGTAAACATGTTGGTTTAATCTCTTAACCCTCACCTGAACCGAGCCCATTTTCTCCAGTTCGACTTTACTCAAATCTAAAAGCTTTTCAACTGGAGAGCAACAGTGTAATGCCTCATTTGAATGCTAAGACTTACAAAAGTGATGTCACGTTGTCACCGCGTTTTTGTCACATTTTTTAAGCGTTTTTGTCTCTTTTTTGTCTTTTTGTTGCGTTTTCGTCACGTTTTTATGTCTTTTTTTTGTGGTCAGACTAGTATGAAGATTTAAAGACCTTTACAAGCATACTGTACTGGAACTACAGTATTTTTTAGTTCAAGCCACCAACAGTATTTGTTTGTGTCATTTAGGTCTTCTTTATCATTAGAGGAGGCTTTCAAATACTCAAATAACACTGAGGTCCAGCGTAACCCACAATCAGTGAGTGAGTTCTGTCATTGTGGTAAACACACTCAGCGGCTGTGTAGAGTGGAGACAAATACCTCCCCCTTTTTCCAACTTCAAGCAACATTTTGGGCATGTTGTTGTGAACGTAGTCAGTGAACGTGTTGTGTCTGGTCTTTCATGTTTACAGGTGCAGCTCGGTGAGGGCCATGACGCTTTACTGTCACCGGACGATCCTATTGGCCGCTTCGTTCTGCTTTCTTCCTTGTATTACTTCCTCTCTAAACCTGGAGGATCCTAACGTCTGCAGTCACTGGGAAAGGTCAGTGCGCTGCTCATCTGCACAAGCCACAATAAAAGGGCAAACTTATAAATTCCCCCATAACGTTTAGGAACTTTGTTGCGGGCAGATTTCCCAGCTAGATTATCTTTCACTGTCTAATCTTAGGAAACAGCTGCACATGCACGCACACACGCACACAAAGACACAGTCTGTGATGTTTTACTAAAGACTGACAACAGAAAAGTGATGAGAGGACAGACACTCAAGACACAACAGACCAATTATTTGTCAGAGCGTCTAATTCGTGTTTAGCAATAGAATACAGTTCAGAGAAGTGTGAATATAAAACAGTTTTATGCTTATATTTATGGCCAAAACCTAAATATAGAGAACCCGTCAAAAGTTTGGAAACACTTTTTATGTATTGGCTTTTCTTTATTTTCAAAACTATTTGCATTGTGCGATTCTCATTAAAGACTTAAACTATGAATGGGATTATGTAGGGAATAACTACCATTCTTGTTCTTAATTTTAGTATTTAATACTTGATGAAAAATCTGTTTAACTTCACATGTCCTTGCTGCACAGCCAAATGGAGCACCTTTGTGTGGACGTTTTCCTTTTGTGTTCACCCATCACCAACACCACTCCAAAGTCTGATTAATTTAGTTTATTCATTTAAATCTGCACAGTACTCCTGTAAATACAGGGCCACACACGGAGCCCCACTTTGGCGTTGATAGGTCTGGACAAAGCTGCTTGTTAATGACGCTGGCTGTTACAGTGCGGTTATCAGTGGCATCACTCATGTAAATTAAGTCAGATTAAAAAGACGTTCTGAAAAATACGAAACACAATGCTTCTTATTTCAAATGTGACTTTGGGTCTGTGTTTTCAGTTACTCCGTTTCAGTGCAGGAATCTTATGCTCATCCATATGACCAGATTTACTACACCAGCTGCACAGACATCCTCAACTGGTTCAAATGCACCAGACACAGGTGAGCATCATGTCTTATCTGTTCAACATCAGTGTCTTCTTAACAAATAATCAACTATGAGAGCTATGGAAATGTCTTGTGTCTGCAGGGTGAGCTACAGGACTGCTTACCGCAGGGGCGATAAGATCATGTACAGGCGGAAGTCCCAGTGCTGCCCAGGCTTTTATGAAGATGGAGAAATGTGTGCTCGTATGTTTCACCTTAACTTACTTTAACATATAGTGGAATATGATGATCTCCAATGAATAAGCTAAAATGACTTGACCGTGATCTGAACCAGTTATTCCAACTAACAGACTGAAGGAATAAAAACATAGAGGTAAAGAAATAGTTATTAAAAACAATCTATCAATATTCTTGCCAGCTGGGCATGTCAGAAACTCTTTTTTTCTCTTGCTGGTGAGATGAAAGTGCATATTGTTTGCCCCTGTGTGTGGACTGTGACCAACAGACGCAAACAGGTGTGAAGTCAAGGGGCCGTTAGCCAAGCAACACATTATGTTGTAAAAAATGACATTATCATCTTCCTCTTGTTGTTTTTGTAAAAAACATTTAAGTACCTCATACAAAGTGAAGACCACAGTTTGATTCATTCAGAGGGGGGTTTATTTCAGTGTGAAGAGACTCTGTTGTTGACCGAATCACATGCTGCTGAGAAGACACTGAGCTGCTGCTTAGACACTTCAGGCTAAATGGCATTTCCAGATAGAAGGCACAACAGAAAAAAAAAGTATTTAGAGACCGGGTGAGTGTTGCACTGTTCTGGAAGGAGTCAATTGATCTGTTATGCATTTTAAAGATCAAAGTGTATTAAACGCAACATTAATGAAATGAATATGGTCTTATGATCAAAGCAGCAGGACTCGGTGATGGTGAATCAAGACCATTTAGGAGAAAGTGCTGTATCACTGCTACAAAACTAGTGTAAAATAACATTCTTACGCATTTTAAATATAACGGACAAAGAAAGCAAGGTCAAACTGTGAACACATAAATAATTTTAAATAAGAAGAAAGACTGGTTGTAGTTGAAGCATCAGTTGTTATTATAGTTGTAGTAGTGGTATTATTATTGTTATATTATGATGATGAAGATGATGATTTTACATTATTATCCGTTCTATTATCAGTTTTAGGGTTTTGGTAAGATTGTAAGTAGCTAAAACATTCATACGTAATCATATTTGTATCCATATTGAAGTGACTAAATGACTGTAAACGCCTCCACCCCTCTTGTTGTTGCTTAGTTACGCCATGAGGCATCCCACATTTCACTAATGTGTGAAAACATATAGTTGCCTCACTGACCCTGTCGTCCTTTTGCACATCTCTGTTCCACCCTCAGCTTTCTGTGCGGAGAGCTGTGTTCATGGCCACTGCATGGCCCCCAACACCTGCCAGTGTGAGCCGGGCTGGGGGGGCTCCAACTGCTCCAGTGGTAAGTCCTTCCAGCTGCTGCTGTCTGTGAGCACACACCCTGTGTGAGAGATGCTGGTTTCTGTGAAAGCACTTTGAGTTCACAAAAAGGAACACAGACTCATGTATCATTTTACTTCTGTGACTTCACTAAAACGTGGTCTGTTTGTCTTTGTCTTCACAAGTGCACTTTATACGGTAACTACAAATATGACAAACCAGATGTCATTTTTTCAAAACAAGAAAAAAACCCACACAAAACAGCAAACTGGTGAGCAGATGTAAAAATACAAAAAGTTGGTCCGTGGACTGCCAACAACAGTGCGCCTTTGTTGGACAATTGCGTTATAGCTGACAGTAGCTCGTTTACACTTGTGTCTGTTATTGGGAAATGAACGTGATCAATGGTACCTTTCACCCCAGCTGTCGACCAACATGTGTTTAGCCTGATGTCACAGCTGCAGCTCACTTTGCTGCTTCCGCTTGAGATAAACAATTACAGTTTACTATCTGATAAAATGATCGTTGTTACACAAGGTCTGGTTCGAGATAATCCTTATTTTGTGGCTAATATTAATTTATCACAAAACATTAATGCATTTTGCCTTTAGTTAAGATTATGATGTACACAGACGTTACATGAAAATTATTGTCAGTTTACGACAATGCAGAATCTGCCATGTACATTCATACATGTACAGAAAGTACTTGGCATAGATGTATGACGTCAGTGTTGTATGGCTCTCATCCTCTCAGTGCTCCGTGGCCACTGTGTGGCAAATGTTTCCAGACTGATGATGTTTTGCTATAAAAATATATATATTAAAACTAATGCATTATTATTATTATTATTAAAAACATTACATAAAGACTGTTGTTTATCCTCATGGTATTTATTCATACGTGTTGTTGTGTTTGCACAACCCTGCCTTCAGACAGTGTGCATCTGCAGAGGGCTTTTTGTATCTTCTGAGGAGACAGTGAATACATCTCCACATTGGTCTATATGCTGATGTGCATGAGGAGCCCACAGGGTGTGTCTTCTGCCTTTGGTTTCAGCCTGTAATAAAGAGGAGTATTGTTGTGTCGGGCCTCGGGGCTCCCTTGGGCCCCACTGAGTATGTCCCGCTGCCTGTCTGTCTGCTCCCTCTACATCGCTAGAGACAAAGCTCACTGCCTTCAGACTAAGTATAAAGGTGAGTGCAGCATATAAAGTAAATCTTTATTTGAGAACAATCTCAAAACAAAAAGTTTAAGACATAAGTTAATAGTAAACAAGTTCTTACAGTTACTACTGCCTTTTTTCACAACTGTTACCTCTAAAATAGCCATGTAGAGAATTTAAATTAAAACGAAAGTGGACACACTGCATGCCTGTTGTCCTTCGTTTCCCATCTTAATCTCTTCCTCCCTTGCTAAACATGGCTCTGGACAGACCACCCGAGCTGAGACACATGTTAGCATATCCCCCTGCAGAGAATCTAGTTTGTAGCTTGTTTGGAGACAAAAAAACAGCAGCAAAGCACCGGGGTAACGTCAAAATGAAGAGATAATTAGGTCAAACAGAATGTCTTCAATTTCCCCAAGAGTCCCACTGATAAGCCTAATTTTTTCAGGTCAGTAAGCCATTACAATATGTCTGCGGATCAATTTGGGGAACAGGAAATGGAGAGAGCGCGCAGGGTCAGCAGGAATAATAGAAAAGAAGCAGCAAACCGTGTTATCAGAAGTAACCCCGGGCATTGGATCTTGTGATTTAGTACACACAGGGTGCGATTTGTCAAAAAAAAAAAAAACAGAAGTGGGCATAGTTACTCACAGGGTGCGATTTGACAAAAAAACAGAAGTGGGCATAGTTACTCGCAGGGTGCGATTTGTCAAAAAAACAGAAGTGGGCATAGTTGCTCAATCACTATTATTGCATAAAAAGCACATGCATTTCATGCTGTTGAACTTGATCCCAGTGTTGTAAGATGTGTAACTGTCTAGTAGTAGCTCAGTGTGTGTGGAGCGGAGGGTGAAGTTGATGCCGTTGTGTGCAGGGCGTCCGTGCCTGTGTGTTTTTGGGCTGAATATAAGCGCGCACAGCCCAATTCAATGCAAAGGTCATACAATTCTCCTTTGATCGCGCGTCGGGTTGGGGCGGTTGCCGCCACTCATTGCATGCGCGCATTCATAGTTCAGCCACGATTCAGTCTATCATCTTTACAGCGGTTTTTTCATACATAAAATAAGCAGCGTTTTGCTGTTTGTGGTCCAGAGAACGCTTTTGTGGAGCCCTATTTTCCACAGCATGTGTGTCTGTGCGCGACTTCTCTGCAGCGCTCTACACACAGTTCCCTGTGCATATTCATTCATCAGAAATGACACATGCAGCCTTACAGGCTACACTTAAAAAGTCCACTCTCACAATATAGTTCCCCGGGCCTGTGCCATCCCGGGAGCGCGTCAGCTTTCAGGCATTCATAATTAAAAAAAAGAAAAGAAAAACACCTATTTGCAAAATTGCTGGTGACGAGACATGCGATCCATGAGTGTTTCTCCGCACAACCTCGCTCTCTGCAACAGTCATCTGCAGAGTTTAGACCCCGTGCGCATTAAAGCCGCTAAAGCAGAGATCACCCGCGTGTAAAATGAAATCAATTGGCCAGCAGGTGCACGGACCTTGAACACATAGCCAGTTTTACAATGTATCCCCCCTTACGTTTAATACAATAATACAGCAGAAGTAGGGATAGGGATAAAAGAAACAGAGACGGGAACAAGAAAACCAGAAGGGGGGAAAATCCCCCCATCCCCCCCAGCAAATCGCACCCTGAGTACACATGACAACAACACAAGATGCTCAGAAGATCTCTGGCTCGGCTGCAGTAAAATTGGCAATTTTAGTATTGTCAAAAGAGCGGTGTCAAAAATCCTATTAAATTAACTGTGTTTTCTCTCTCTTCATTTAGAGAAATCCTGTTGGGAAAAGCAAAGAATGTCACAGATGTTTTTGTTTTTTTCAGCTACATTTTTGAATATCAGTCCGAAGTACTTTGGGTTCCCATGAGCGCACTGGCGTAATGGAAGTGCCGCCAGCTCCTAAGCCCTCCCTCGAGAGTAGAGCCAACACAGCAACTGCTAACATACGCTTTCAAACAGTTTCGACAAATGTGAACTAAAATGTCTAAGCTATAGTTTGATTGGTAAATGTTCTCATATGGTGACATACAGTACGTACATACCCATACATCATTTCCCTTGCCCTAAGTGCTTGTATATATCAGTCTGTAAACATTTGATAGACTAAAAACCAAAGTTACCCTTTCCGGTGACTGGTTCACGTCTGTCTTTTGTTGCTGGCCTTCTTGTGCAAGCCGATGAAAAGAAAAAGACTGTTTTCTGGAAAGAGGATGAGGAGCCCCCAGCCCCTGAAGTTTGGCCTTTCTTCAATCTAGGTCATGTTTCACAAAGGTACCAGCATGGCAGAGGGTTTTCATGTGCATCTTAGTATCTAATCTCCTCCCCCTCCTATTGTCCACACGGCTTGGGTCCAGGGACATGGTTCGGGACCGCCTCAGGAAATACTGCCGTGTGCAAGTTTTATACTGGGTCAGACAGGAGCAGGCTAATGCAGCTGGATAAAAGAAGTCTTTAGTCACTTGAACAGATCCCAGAAACACTGAACTGGGATCAGTAGTGCCACTTACTGTATAGTACTATCCAGGGGATGTGTTTATATGAGGAACAGGTTGTCGGACAGGCCCTTTTACTTAAAAATACCTGGTTACATTAACATGTTTGCCATTGTCTAGTCCATTGGTTCCCAACCTTTTTACCCCATGCGCGTGCTGTAGTCAGGCATTTCAGTTATTTGTTTCTGTTAGACATGGTTTACACCTAGTTGAGACATATTTTAGTTAAATGACTGTAGGTCTACTTTAGACCCAGTTTAGTCCTGATTTAATCTTGATCTAGGCCTGGTGGTATGAATGAAATACATAATGAGGTGGTACTCTGTTTGCGGACTAGCTCTGAATGCTTATTGTGTCCCATATACTAAATCAGCTAATTGTGCTGTTCTTTCATAATCATTCAGTTTGCTGATCTAACTTTAGTATTTAGTTAATTGTCCACATTAGATTACGTTTAGTCAAATCTTTCACAGATTTGTTGTCTGTTAATTTTCATGTTTTGTTGAAAGTGTTCACTTCATGTTGCATGTCCAGACTCCACTGAGACATTGGCTCTTTGTACATACACTAATCAGCCCAGAGAAACCGCCCTGAGTTTAGAGGTCACTCACAGCCACAACACACACTCAAACTGTTATTATAATCTCATCATACTACAGCTTGCTGGGCCCAATTCTAATGGCAGATTGTTTGACTAATTGATATTTTTAGGCCTGAGCACCATCAGGGCTGGCAAAGGGGCTCTTATAATCGTACAGCAGTGCGCGCGCCCTGCCCCTCAAACACTCACTAACGCGATCCTCTCGTTGCATGATTTTCCCTGAAAGATGTGAAATGGGCTTCTAAACACATCGATGTAAAGAATACATTTGGAAAGTGAAGAATGATTTTGTGAAGCACTTTGGTACAATAACAGTTATTTTCAAATGTGCTATATAAATACATGTGATTTGATATGATTTGAATGAGTTTCGATCACAACAGTTTCAACCTTTTCACTGTAAAAAATAAACCAGACTGTTGGGGCTGGTGAACCAACAAAAAACAATAATTAATCAAGGAAAGCAAGACAAGACAGATTACCTTTTTACTTGCAAGGAGAGACAGACAGAGATAAAGACTCAGTTACAAACGAAGCTGGAGCCAATGTCTCCCGTGCCCGCTCTGAGCTCCCTGGTGTCCCACCTTACATTTTATTCAGTTTTCACGCCCCTAAGTTACAATGGGCTGCTCTGCCCTAAGGGGTGGGGGGTTTCACGGCAGAACAGCATACAATATTTGCAAATACAGTACATTTATAACATGTTTCCCTTTTTCCATCCATGTCTCGGTCTTGTTTGCTCAATCACATTAGCTTCCTCTTTAGCTGTTTCTGCTACTCTCCAGTTACACAATACCTCTTGACCTAAATATCATTTTTAAACATGTTAATTCTAGTTGATGCTCAAGCAAAATATATAGAATGATTATATATATCCAACACAGACACAGGGCCTTTTACTTGAGTCACTTTCATGTGGGTCATATTTTTATAATGATGGGACAGCTGGTTATTCTTTGAGAAAGTGGAGTCCATTTCAAACTTTTAACCATCAGATATGTTAATGAGGCTCGCACAGGTCGTTTGGTTATGGTTAATTACACAGTTTGGCGAAGTGAACAAGGACAGATATACAGTATACAGTATTTGATTAATTATCATAATTTTCAACATTGCTGCCCAATTATTCATATTATTCAAATCAAACTTTGTTATGTGAGAGTTGTATACAGTATGTAGTAAGTACAGGTGCTTGTCATATAATTAGATCATGAAAAAGTTCATTTATTTCTGTAATTCAATTTAAAATGTGAAACTAATATAAGATATAGACTCATTACATGCAAAGTGACATATGTCAAGCCTTTGTTTGTTATAATTTTGATGATTATGGCTTACAGTCCATTTTTAAAATATTCTAATTTGGGGTTATTTCAAGCTTAGCCATAATAATCAAAATTATAACAAATAAAGGCTATACATATCTCACTTTGCATGTAATGAGTCTGTCATATATTAGTTTCACAGTTTAAGTTGAATAACAGAAGTGAAGGCACTTTTTCATGATATTCTAATTATATGAGGAGCACCTGTACATGCTCCTGGAACTACACATTTCATAGTGACTCAATCTGATTAGCAAAGAGTGTAGAAAGTACTTCTGCCTGTACTGTATACTGTATGTACTGTAGGCTGACACACCTGGGAAAAGGTGTTGTGGTGCCGTGGGCCTCTTTGGTCATAACGTGTCTGTACAGAATCAGATAACCCGGATGATAAGGCATGCAGACAGTATGAACATCTCATGTTAAAGGGTGGTAACAGAAGGGACGCATATTTGTATAGCAATTAGCGAGTGACACAAATTTACATCATGTGTCACTCAACAGCCAGAGTGTGGAGATAGTGAGCACTTTCAAGTGCCTTGGCACAATCTTAGACGCCCAGATCAACTTCCAAAGCAACGCTGTGGAGGTGTTCAAAAAGTCTCTCAGCGACTCTACCTTCTAAGAAAACTCAGTAGTATCGGGGTCAGTCCACACATTGTAGAATCTGTGCACAAATCAATTGTTGAGAGTGTTCTGACATTCCACCCAAAAAACAAACTGAACAGGGTGGTGTCGATGGGCTCTAAGATTGTGGGGAGACCTCTGAGTGAGCTGTACAAGGACAGGACACTGACTAAAGCTCGAGCTATTGCCTCTGACTCCACTCACCCTCTGAACCCTCAGTTTGAACTTCTAAACTCTAGGAGGCGATACAGAGTTCCACTGGCTAAAAAGGCTGTGTTTAAGAAATCCTTTGTCCCCTGTGCTGTGGGAATTCTGAATGAAGCAGCGACCTGAACACAATCGCCACAGAAATGGACTAAGCTGTTCTGAAATATCTGTTTCTGTTTTATTTTTCTTATGTATTATTACTTATGTGTTTTGATGTGTCGGTGAACCAAAGATGAATTTCTACCTCGGTAGACAATAAAATTCTATTCTATTCTGTTCTTGCACAAGTCACCCAAAGCACGTCACACAGGGTGGGAGATTTATTTTATTCATTCACTTCACGCACGGTAGTGGTAAGATTTTTTTCCCACAAATTACCCCACAGTATGTGACTTAAGTATTGAGACCACATTCACAGGGGCTCAATCCGAATTCCTCAAATAATAGCACTTATGTCCTAATCCTAAAAGAGGTAGTGTAAACGTAGGTTGTGAGAATTGTAAATGTAAAGAGAAAACTGTAAATGTAACACAAAGTATCATAAATAGAAAAAAAACAATTGTAAACGTAAAACTTACATTTACACTTCTTTTCTTTCTTCACTTCACAAGTTACGTTTACGTTTACATGTACGGATGGCACATAGCTCCTAATCGCTGGTGAGGAACCACCAGAGGTTAGCATAGGGTAAAGGAGGTATGATAGGAAGCATTGAGGCTCCTTTTCCTACTTCCTTCCTAACTGACATATTCAGACGCTTCTTGTCATGGCGGACGATGACGCACATTTAGGCTTAGACCTCTTACCAATCTGCTCATTTCAGATGTACCCCTGGGTTTACGTGGGCCTAAATTCTGTTCATTACCCATTATAAAGAGAGGTGCAGCTTCTATGTGCAGATGTTTTCAAGACTTCAAAATATCCGTTTGAACATCACTATCAGTGCAGGCGTGAAAGAGACCTGTGTAGTTTTTCATAACGTCTTTATGCTCATTTTCAGCCTGTGACAGCGAGCACTGGGGTCCACACTGCAGCAACAGATGCCAGTGCCAGAATGGAGCTTTGTGTAACCCCATCACTGGAGCATGCCTATGCACACCTGGGTATAGAGGGTGGCGCTGTGAGGCCCAGTGCAATGCAGGCACCTATGGCAACGGCTGTCAACAGAAGTGTCAGTGCCAGAATGGAGCGGCCTGTCATCATGTGACCGGGGAGTGCAAGTGTACACCCGGATACACAGGCGCCTTGTAAGTTTAAATCCTACACCAGTTTGGTAGGTTATATTCACGGCATGCCAGTGTGATATAAAGTGATGATATGGGGATATAGGGACTGTTCACTGTTGTCATCATAATTAAAAAGCAATATAATATTTCTTTTGGATGGTCAAATGTCCTCAAAATGCACTCGTAACAGGAAAACTGTCGTTGATTCAGTGTTTTGGGGTTTTGTTGAACCTTCTGCTTTTTTTCTTGTTGCTCATAGTCCTTTCCGCTGACACCAATCATGTCTGGTTGATTGAATAATGCCACCACCTTAATCCTATATTACTTACAATCATATATTTCTCCTTAATTCCATTTTTGCTGGCAGAAAAGACATTTAATTTTATGTGTGTAATCACATAGTCAACCAGTAATTTCTAAGATATGTAATCAGGTAAAAGGTCTGAAATTTGACAAATTAAAATTTGACCATATAATTCAGGCCTATCCTCTATCTAAATATTAAACCATGGGCCTTCCAATGTTATTATGTCACATGAGGGTGTGTTGTGCTTAGAGTATTAGACAAAATTTGGCATTTAAAGTGTTGATTTCCCCCCCCCCCCCCCCCACAGCTGTGAGGAGCTGTGCCCTCCTGGTAAACATGGGCAGCAATGTGAAGAGAGATGCCCCTGTCAAAACGGAGGAGTTTGTCATCATGTGACTGGAGCGTGCTTCTGTCCTGCTGGGTGGATGGTATGAGTGCTTTGATGTTTTAGTAGATACCGTCACTTAAGAGCCCTACATCAGAGTTTTTTTTCTTCTAGTGAAATAATATTTATTTTGTCCTTCAGTATATTGTAAAAGCAGACATTTGTGCAAAAAATAGACATTATGCTCTGTGAATCTACTCATCAAGCCTTTATCAATGAAGGCAAAGCAAGACAACTTTATTTATACAGCGCATTTCATACACAAGGCAACTCAATGCGCCTAACAAGCAGCTATTGCTATAGTTTACATTACCGCGACATTATTGCTCCCTAAGAGTTGCGAGACTGTTAAACCCATCCCTGTAAAGAATTGTGATATTGGAAATGAGTGTGGCCTACAAATAACAATCTAAACATTGTAAACAAGAAAAACCTAAAACTACGCAAACAAATCAAGACAAAATGCAATAAAGATGTAATGATATTGATTGACCTTGCTCTTTTGGGACAGTAAAACAAGTCTAACATCATCCCCTTTACAGTTGCCATAGATTGTAAACATTTGCAGTCCTTGAGGGCAAATCATTTATTGATAAATTGATTCACAAATGTTTTGGCTGAAAAATAACGTCCAAGTAATAATTAGGACTTTAATAATGTGTTCTGTAATGACTTCTCCGTAAAGCAGCTAATTCTATATATTTACTTTTTACTTCTGTTACTGAAATAAAGTTTTGTTTCCTTTTTTCAGGGTACGGTGTGTGGTCAGCCATGCCCCGAGGGAAGATTCGGACAGAACTGTTCCCATGAGTGTCAGTGTCACAACAATGGCTTTTGTGTGCCCTCCACGGGACAGTGCCTGTGCCGCGCCGGCTACACTGGAGAGCGGTGAGAGCTCATATTTGTAACACAGGAACACCAAGAGATCATTAACACCTTTTGACTACCAAGACAGTTGCATACTGCTGTATATGTCTTAAAACATATATTGTAAACATCTTTTCAAACTCATGAGTTATCACCAGAGCACACACATCAGTGCAGCTTACTCAGTGTTTTCACAGACAAATGTTAGCGGAGCAGCAAACAGTCTTTAGGTCCATATAATTAACAATGTCAAAGAGCAGCCACCATATACTTATGGTGACCAATGACGGAACAGGAATAGCCACTGCATGGGCACGTTTATAAGTAAATAAGGGTTTGAGGGAAGCCAGACGTCATGGTATAGCGCTACTTGGAACTGGGTCACC
Organism: Neogobius melanostomus; assembly: GCA_007210695.1. Lineage (NCBI taxonomy): Eukaryota > Metazoa > Chordata > Actinopteri > Gobiiformes > Gobiidae > Neogobius > Neogobius melanostomus. The sequence continues at coordinate 5,205,459 of VHKM01000393.1, forward strand.
ACCACCACTCCCTAAGCCACTAAAAATCCATTAATGGGCCACTCTGTGCAGGGATGGCTATGGTTTGACCCGCAGGACATAAAAACTAGGAAATTAGTTGTGCTGCTTATTGAGAGAATGCTGAAGAGTGAATGATATTATGAACAGAGCTTTCCAAATGAAACTCCATGCAGCACATAATGAGAAAGCCTTATGCCATGTAACAGAAATAAACACTAGCCCCAAGACATGCTCATATCTGGCCTCCCTTTTGCCCACTGCAAATGGGTGGTTTGAAAGGAGCATTTCATTAGTGTATCCGGCCTGATTTAGTGGTGGCCTTGGTAAATTCTTGTACTATAACCAAACAACGAGAAAAGAAAGCGCTTCTGTTCACATTGTATGTTCAGGGCTACGACTCTGTGTTGTTTACTCTTTTTTTGCTGCGTTTGAACAGATGCGAAGAAAGACAAGATACAAAACCCTCAATGACAGCCACCTCTCGTCAACTCAACCTATATATGCTCATTTGTTCAATTGGGCCTCTCCTTTGACCCAGCTCGTACCTTTACTCCATAGAGATGTTGCTGCTTTACTTTCCCTACACGCCAAGTATAACGTTTAAATACATTAGGTCCTCTTCTACCGGTTTTCTGATAATCGACTGTATAAAATGTCTTTGCTTAGCTGAGCATTTGAAACACATGTGTAGTTGGCACATTTATCTGTGAGCATTTTACAACAGTCTCTCTTGTTATGTAGCAGGATATGACCTGAAATGTTCCACATTGTCGCTTTAACAGCAGTCGTGATTAAATGCTTACATTTTTACAACATTGCGTCTTCTGTGAACAGGTGCCAGGACCAATGCCCGGTGGGGACGTATGGTGCAAGCTGCCTGAAGACGTGTGATTGTAAGAACAATGGCAAGTGCTACCACACCAACGGCATGTGTCTGTGTGAGCCTGGATACACAGGGGAGACGTGTGAGACCAGACTGTGTCCCGAAGGTTACTACGGACTCAAGTGTGACAAAAAGTGCCCCTGTGCTGCCCTCAACACGTGCAGGTACCTAGTCTGGTCATTCTCTACACTGACTAACAATTCTTTTAGAGGACAGAACAATAAATAAGATTGTTTTTATGAATACATATTTATGAATATTCCTGAAGCCACTGTATACATTGTTGGCAGCTGACTTTTGGAGCAGCTGGAGACTGGCATGTGTTGCTCTACTGTCCACATGTCCCGTTTCAATGCTTCTGCTGTGTAAGGTAGAGCAGCTGGCAGCCACAGTTGTGTAGAAACAGACATGTTTTCTATGTAAGCGGTAGGGCTCCACCTGCTGGGTGTAACAGAGCTTGTAGCTGACAGTAGTGGTTGGTTTGAGTCTCAATAGTTTGATAGTACATCAGTGTGTTGTGGGTTCAGTGGAAAATTACACACATGTGAATATTTTGACCTCTGTTTCTAATTCATAAAAGCAGACATATAACATCTCGTCTATCTTCAGGTGTCAGCCGATGTCTGGTGAATGCACATGTCGTCCTGGGTGGTCAGGCCTGTACTGTAATGAGACCTGTACTCCAGGGTTCTTTGGAGAGTTGTGCCAACAAGTTTGTCAGTGTCAGAACGGCGCAGACTGCCACAGCGTGACTGGACTTTGTACTTGTGCTCCAGGATTCACGGTAACCAGAAATTGCACATTTTAATCCACAGAGATGGTCTAGGAGGTGTAATAAATGTGAGCATACATTACCTCTCCAGGGTCCCAACTGCTCAGTGCCCTGCTCAGCAGGAACTCATGGCATACGCTGCTCATCCAACTGTAACTGCAAAAACAAAGCTCAGTGTTCCCCTGTGGACGGCTCCTGCTCATGTCAGTCAGGTGAGCAGAGGAGATAGTTAAGTAGGACTTTTGTACACGTGATGCCCGTGATCTTTACTGAATGAATTTTATGGATCTTCAGGGTGGCATGGGGTGGACTGTTCTATTAACTGCCCCAGTGGAACCTGGGGTCTGGGCTGTAACCATACCTGCCTGTGTGGTAATGGAGGGGCATGTAATGCCCTAAATGGAGCTTGCACATGTGCACCTGGCTGGAGGGGTGAAAGATGCGACATTCACTGCCCGGTTCGTCTGCTCTCATAATACCTGATTTAGATACATGGTCCCTGAAAAATACAAGGTGTTTTCTTAAATGGCTTTTTCTTCAGGATGGGACCTATGGCCTGGACTGTAGAGAGCGCTGTGACTGCAGCCATGCTGACGGATGTGATCACTCCACAGGACACTGTCGCTGCCTAGCTGGGTGGACTGGTGAGAAGTTTTACTTAAGATGATGGGATTTAAACCAAGGTCTTTTGTAGCCCATCTTCTGCCAGTCTCTTGACTTTTCTAAAGCCATCTCAGTTGCAGGGATACAGCATTCATTATAGATAGCATGCCTTTTTCCTTAGTAACATGCAGACAGATCTCAAAGAGGTCTTTGTACCTGCCCCTCTGAGCTCTACTTCTCTGCAGCCTCCTGCTGCTTCCAAAAGAAAGATTAATGAGAGGAGCCAAGAGGGGTATGTGTTAGCGCTTAATGAATGCTCCTTCCTGTGAGTAACAGGATTTTAGACTTTTTTTCAGACTGAAGTTCACATACAGTGTCTTTGTGATATACAGTAGCACACAAAAGCACACAACACTTTTCATGTCTTGGTTTTTCTTTATTTTAAACACTATTTATATTGTTTGATTCTCATTCAAGCATTACACTATGAAAAACACGTAGGATTATGTAGGAAACAAAAAGGGTAAAATAATTCAAAATATGGGTTAAAAAAAGCATTTCTAAACTTTGACTGGTACTGTCTATGAAAACCTATATTGAAACAAACCTGTATTGCGACATACATGCTCTGATTTGGTCAAATACGTAGTAATTAATTCTTATAATTGTATACGCAGGTATTCACTGTGACAGTGTGTGTGCTGAGGGCCGCTGGGGCCCCAATTGCTCGCTCCCTTGTAACTGTATGAACGGGGCGTCTTGCTCCCCTGATGAGGGCACATGTGAGTGTGCTCCTGGGTACAGAGGCACCACCTGTCAGAGGAGTGAGTAGCAACACTTCCCAGTGATTACAGTAGTGTCATGGTCTAATTCATGTACATATCCTGCAGTCTGCTCTCCGGGGTACTTTGGCCACCGCTGCAGTCAGGCCTGTCCACAGTGTGTTCACAGCAATGGGCCGTGCCACCATGTCTCAGGACAGTGTGACTGTCTGCCAGGCTTCAAGGGGGCACTGTGTAATGAGGGTAAGCAATGAAATGTTCATCAGTCTATGACAGACCATATAAATTACAGGTGTATTTATATGCATTTGATTCATATTTGCAGTGTGCCCTAGTGGTCACTTTGGGAAGAACTGTGCTTGGAGCTGCAGTTGCACAAACAATGGAACCTGTAACCCCATAGATGGGTCGTGTCAGTGTTACCCTGGTTGGATCGGAAGTGACTGTTCACAACGTAAGACTTTTTTTTGGCTTCTTTGATCTAATGCACAATTCTCTTGTTTTTCCTCCTAGGCTTGTTATAATCTAGGGATGATGATTTTGGAAAAAAAATAATCACAATTATTTTCCCCATATTGATCGATTTTAAATTTTATTTTATTTTTCATAACAAATTAAATACACCTTGTGATTCATGAAATTAGATACATCTTTTATTCAAACCTCAGCTCAAACAAAAACAAATGCTTTCATCAAGTCTCATTTAACGCACAAAAGTTTTCCATTGTCTGGTCCAAACTCCCAACTAGGGACTAACCTGTCGATTATAAAGTCCTATGATGATTATTGAGATTGACCAAAATAGAGATTGTGATTTCGATTAAATTTCGATTAATTGCCCAGCCCTATTACAATCTCTACAATGTTTTACAGCTTGTCCTCCAGCTCAGTGGGGCCCAAACTGCATCCATACATGTAACTGCCATAATGGAGCGTACTGCAGTGCATACGACGGAGAGTGCAAATGCACACTGGGATGGACAGGTCTTTACTGCACACAGCGTTAGTATTTGTCTGTTACATATAGAAGAAAAACATTTACTGTTAAACTTTGGATCCTTTGTTTTGTTTTTGGTACACATATTAATAGTAATCCTTGCCCCCCCCCAGGCTGCCCATTAGGTTTCTATGGGAAAGACTGCTCTCAGACTTGTCAGTGCAGGAACGGAGCCGACTGTGATCACATCTCCGGACAGTGTACCTGCCGCACAGGCTTTATGGGACGCCACTGTGAGCAAAGTATGTGCATAAAGATAGTTTAATGTTTGGCATTCTAACATAATTATAATTAAAAGCCTTCTTAATTTTTCCAGAATGTCCATTGGGTTCCTATGGCTATGGATGTCGTCAGGTCTGCGACTGTCTTAATAACTCCACCTGTGATCACATGACAGGCACATGTTACTGCAACCCAGGCTGGAAAGGAGCGCGCTGTGATCAGGGTACCTATGCACTTGTACTGAATGATTGTGCAAGTAAACGAACACGCATACGGACGTTGTCAGCTCTCTCTTTCTAAAGAATAAATTGTCATGATTATCTTTTCTGTAGCTGGTGTGGTGGTGGGTAATCTCAATAGTCTAACCAGTGCTGCAATGCACGTGGACACCTATCAGATTGGAGCTATTGCTGGGATTATAATTCTGGTACTGCTGGTCATCTTCCTCCTCCTCCTCTTTATCATCTACCGAAAGAAGCAGAAAGGCAAAGAGCCCACCACACCCGCAGTCACATATACCCCAGCGATGAGGATCACCGCTGATTATGCCATCGCAGGTGCAGGCCATTATGACGCATGTATGACAATAAGAATTATTACGCAAGTATATGAAATACTAATTGCAATATTGTGTCTCTCAGAAGCCCACCCACCATGTGAAGGACTCCCCAGTAACTACTTCTCCAACCCAAGCTACCACACTTTGACTCAGTGCATCAGCCCGCCTCTGATCAACAATGCTTCATATGGAAAGGTATGCTTGAAACTTAATCCCTGCACAGGTGTTTAATAATTCAGAATATATTTCATTGATGTAAAGTTTTTCTCTTGGAATTTCAGACAAAAAACAGCCAGCTCTTTGTGAGCTTAAAAAATGTGGAACCAAGAAAGCGCAACCTTGTAGAGCACACTGGCACACTGCCTGCTGACTGGAAACAAGGGGACTGCTTTAGTGAACTAGGTGATTTTCAATGATGAGTTTGACAATTAATTCAGTTTTAGAGTACAACACAAATAATACATTAATGGATGTTATTTTTGTTAGGGGCTTGTGGTATTGACAAAAGATACACTGGGAAGTCTTTGCATGGTAAGTGTAAAGCAAAGCGAGAAAAACATTGTATTTCTTCTTTATTCCTTTTTCTGTCTGTCAGATCTGGTGAGGGACGTGCCTTATCACACCAGTTCATCTTCACTCAATAGTTCTGAAAACCCATATGCCACTATCAAAGATCCTCCACTTTTGACAACAAAAAACACAGAGTGCGGATATGTGGAGATGAAGTCGCCAACTAGACGGGATTCTCCATACGCCGAAATCAGCAACAGCAGCCCGACAAACAACAGAAATGTCTATGAAGTTGGTAAGAAGTATGAAGATATTCTTTGAGGCTGTAGTTGAATTGGTCTGTATCTGTTTATTTTTCTTCCATTCTTATCATTTCAGAGCCAACCGTGAGCACGATATTTCCTAATGGGCAGTTTGGTCAGGACCCTTATGACATGCCCAGAAATAGCCACATACCCTGTCATTACGACATCCTACCAGTTCGGGACAGTCCCACCTCAGAAGACAACAACATAGACAGTGAATGATGGGACAGAGAAGCTGAATCAAGACTCGGCCTCGGCTCTAAACGAGCTGACCCACAACTGCAGCTCCTATGTGCTGCCACACTTTGACACTACTTCTGTACTATGTGGCATACAAGCGCAGGAGCTACTTTCAAGCAGTTGTTGTATTTGCAGCCTTCGGAACTGCAAAAAAGACATAACAAGTAACTAAACATACTGTATCTAAACCCTTGGTGACATGAAGGTTTGGAGCAGCTCATATTGGGGTCCAGCTTTTTGTTGGGCATACTAGGACTAAAGCATTGGGTTTTTTTTTACCTCTGCATACTGTAAATGTATATTATTTTAAAACTTGCTGTTGAGATTAAATATCTGAAGAATCATAGCTTGTAGTTGTCAGTGATGGACAGTGAACTTTACTGTAATGTTGGCACATAGCAATGTCAAACCATGGCCTTCTATTGTCTTCTATTTCTAAGGTACTGTCAGCGAGGCTTAAGCTTAATGACATCTCTAAAGGTTTGGTTATGTATAAATCTTTTATGCTGTAATTGTTACAAAAGTAGAATAGGTTTTGTCACAGAAGTGCCAAATACGGCAAACATCAACAAACACTGACATTCATGCGCAAATATATAATTGTTATTTTAACTTGTAAATATATATTTTTTGTGTTTTGCATGAAGTAAATGTGTCTTAAATTGTTATTTTTATAAAATGGAAGGATAGATTGTTTTCTCTGTGGTAATGGAATGTTTGCTTAAGGTGTAATCTGGTGGCACTTAAACAACCTTGAACTATTGATCTTGTGTGAGGACGCAGTGCATTTGGAATTTGCCAAAGAGGAATCCTTGACAGTAATGTGATCACAATCCAGTGATCTGCACATTGCCCAACTAAACCTTTATTGTGTTACATTATTTATGTTGCACCTGTCAAACATAGCTCAATAAGTTCACAGATTAAATAACGTTCGCTGTATAAAGAAACATACTGGTGTGCAGTATTGATATTTCTAGAGCCCTGTATCCCACTCTTAATAAAGGCTTGAGCTGGACTTAAGCTTTTTAATAATGTGCACACAGTCTATCATGTTCGAAGAAGAAAATGTAAATCACGTCATGTCTTTAAGACTGCAACACCTAGATTCTAGACTGATTTGTCTGGTGGATTATTTTTTTCTACTCCTGTTGAGGTGTAGATAGAGGCAGGAAAGATGGCTTCATGGCGGTCCAATTTTTTAAAGTAGGGGGCCCAGCCTCTTGCCATAGCCCAAAGTCAAGCATCACTATTACGTTTAAATACTATGGCAATATAAACTTTACAGGGAGTGTGGTGGTCCTCCCTCAGAAAATGTTTGAAAACAAACTTAAAATGTTTCTAAGTATTTGCCTTGGAGGAATTTAAAAGCTGTGCTTTCTCAACATATCCCTATCATCGTGGAGGGGCTGGATATAGGTAGCCAAATTTATCCCCTGGGCCTGGCATAGCTTAGCACTGGTGTAGAAGATTAAAATGACATTTTTGTGATTGCCTATCATTGAGTTAGTTCAACTCTCATCAAAGGACATGTTTTCACTGCATCTGCTCCACTTTTTGTATGTTTTGGTAATATGTTTTCTTTTTTTTAAATAGTCAACTGAAAATAAACAATAATAAATGTTTTCTTTTTACTCCACAATCAGTTGTCTATTTTGTAATTTATGAAAAGGTTGTCTAAACGCTCACGAAAGTTAATCTCGTGGCCCCAGTCCGTGCCGCGCCTCTGCTCCCCTGCTCCCCTCCTCCCTACGCCTCTCTCATTGGCCCGCTGCGATTGCAAAATGAGTGGGTTATCTACAGGTTTTCTCAGCAGCGAAAAGTAGCAGTTGTAAAAGCGTCCCAGAGAGCCTTTTCTTTGTTTTAAAGCAGCCTGATTAAGTGTTCCTCCAAACATGTTAACTCTGTTGTTCACCGGCCTGTTAGCGGGACTACTGGCGCTTCTTCTTTACCAGAGGATGGCGTACCCCTTCTTCTGGGACGATTTGATGTATTACTTGAAACTGCAGGGTTACAAAAAGAAAGCCGCGGCTCGCATGAAGCAGGGGATTATCACGTATCTGGACTGCTTCTTGTATCAGGCAAGAAGAAACCCCCACAAACCCTTCATCATCTTTGAGGATCAGACTTTGACATACCAGGACGTGGACAAGAGAAGTAACAAGTTTTCCAACGCGTTTCGGACCGAGTGCTCTTTGAACCAAGGGGACATTGTTGCCTTGATGATGTGCAACGACCCGGACTTTATTTGTGTGTGGTTGGGACTATGTAAAGTGGGCTGTGAGGTCGCCTTCCTCAACGTCAATATAAAAGCCAAGTCTTTTCTTCAATGTTTACAAAGTTGTGGATCCAAAGCCATTATAGTTGGTGCAGGTACGGGCACGCTCAAGCATCTCCTTCCTTACTCTTGCATACAGTACGTAGGCTAAGCGTGGAAATTCAGATATTCTGACTTTTAACCTACAGTCTAGCTAAACTCGGTCAATACATTACCCTATTGTATTTTATTACAGTGTGTCTCAGCTGTTAATAGAAGTGTTTTTGACGTATTGTAACTAACTCGTATCTTTTTATGAAACATTTGCATCCAGTGTTGGGGGTAACGTATTACAACAGTAACAAGTTACACAAATATAGGGTGAATATGGGTAAAGTGGGACACTTAACTTTAATAATGATTATTTTTTAATGCGTTTTATTACTAAAAATACAAATACACCCGATAATTAGAATGTGCAGGATAAGAAAATAATGGTTCTGTGGATATTACTTCACTTCATATGGCGTGGCAAACCATAATCTACTACCAAGTAAAAAAGCGGAGGTATGTCCAATGTCATAGCATTTGTGGATTCATGATCTTAAGGTTATAACTTTAAGATCAACCAGACATGCAGATTTTTGTTGATAAATGATATAAGGGAATGCATCTGCAAACAAAACATCTCAAAACCACATGTTTATTCTTTATACTTTTATTTTTATAAGGGATTTTATCGCTGTCCCACTTTACCAATGTAGAGTCGGACAGCCTCATATTGGCAAAGTGGGACAGTGTATTTTTGTGGAAAATCCTGGGTATTAGGTGTTTTTTATTTACACATGTTCCAATTAGATCAATTTAACTATATATTTCTTGTTTTAATTACGTTTTCTGATTGATGTTTTAAGCTCTTGTTTACTATGAACTCTTGATCACCATTTAGCAACATTTCAACATTAAGTTATTCTTTGAGGTTTGTAAGTTCTTTAATTGTAGATTTTTTTTAAATATAAGCTATATTTCTTTTCAAATCTTTAAAACATGTTTGTCCAAACTTAACCAATTAAAGGCGGCCTGAGTTCACAGATTAACATGTGTTTTTTTGGCATGTCCTTCATATTATTCCTCACTCACTTATAAACAAAAATAAATCAGATGAAGGCACTTTACAGTATTTTTTCTTCCATTATTCTATCACATTTGTTTTTAGTTTATACCAAAGCTCCTGGTTAGATGTTCCACACTGGAACATGCCTGACAGCTCCTTCTGCACCAACAGCACAGGCTGCACATCAGACACATCTCCATCATGGCCCTATGTCTCACACTACAGTTATAATAACCATTAGAATGGTTATTATTATTATTCATAACCTCTTCACATTTTCATAAAAGTAGTTGCTACAATAATATGAATGATTTTGAATACAAAAATTACCATTTTAATAGTGTCCCACTTTACCAATTACCAATAGCACCTCTAAAAATCTGTCATTGGACCAACCTGTGTTTGAGGCAGAATTATAACTTCTGTGTTAAACATTTGATTTTTTTTTCCTCCACTGGTGTAAAATAGTCATCTAAAGCTTCTAAAAACATATAACATTAAAGACTTTGCCATTTTATTCCAAACAAAAAATCAGGTGGAAACTGTATTTTTAAAAAGTGTCCCACTTTACCCATGTTCACCCTATTACTTTCTTCAGTAACTAAGGAATATAACATATTACTTACACAAAATACGGGAATAGGCTATACCTGTATTAGTCATTACATTTCAAGTAACTCGAGTTACAAGAGCATTTAAATGCATGAATGAAAAAATGCCAAACTCTCCCCAAATAAAATGCAGCACCAAATCAAGTTGGACACTGGTGTATAAGATCTGCAGTTGCGTGTAGTTAATATCCTCAAAGCAAAACACAAGAGAATGGGGAAAGCGAAGGAAAAGGAAATCTCTGACTGCACTTTTGCTCGGTGGCATTATTACTTTATTCAGTTTATATTTTGCCAAAGGTAACTCAAAAGTAACTCAAAGTAGTGGAACGCAGCTACATTTTTGAAACAGTAATAGGCCTATGTAATACAAACATTACATTTTTAGAGCTGTAATCACTAATATAGAAAATATTACATTTTTTAGGTACAGGTGAAACTCGGAATATTAGAATATCGTTCAAAAGTTCATTTATTTCTGTAACTCAAGTTAAAATGTGAAACTAATTGATGATATAGACTCATTACAAGCAAAGTGACATATGTCAAGCCTTTATTTGTTATAATTTGGATGACTATGACTTACAGTCCATTTTCAAAATATTGTAATTATATGAGATTTTTATTTTGGGGTTTTTACAAGCTGAGCCATAATCAATCAATCAAACTTTATTTATAAAGCGCTTTTCATACCGAATAATCACAATTATAACAAATAAAGGCTATACATATCTCACTTTGCATGTAATGAGTTTATCATATATTAGTGTCACAGTTTAAGTTGAAAAAACATAAATTAATGCACTTTTTAACAATATAATTTTCTAAGTTTCACCTGTAACTCGCCCAACACTGTTTGCATCATTGTGTCGTCAGACTTTAGGAACCGTTTAACGATAGTGGTAATGAGCGCTACCACAATATCTCTCTTATGACTCTCTGTGCTCTTGTAACATAGCCGGATGCTTTCTCTTTTTGCATAGATCTGGTGAGTTTGGTGGAGGAGGTATGGTCAGACCTAAAGAAGGACACCATGCGGGTTTGGGTGATGGATTACTCAACCCCTTGTCAGCAGTTCGGAACTTTACTTGATAAGGTCCAACACATTTCTGCTGAGAAAACACACAAGTTGCCAACAGTTGACATTATGTCCAATTTTCTTTACATTTTCACCTCTGGCACAACAGGTAAATATTCTTTATCAGAAATGCTCGACTGGATGTGTGACCTTACTACCCCTTATTGATGCACATGTCCTGCAGGTCTTCCCAAAGCGGCACGTGTCGGCCACCTAAAAGCTGTTATGAGCATGGCCTTTCTTGAGATGTGCGGGGCCGCTCCAAATGATATAATCTACATCACTCTCCCACTTTACCACATGTCTGCTTCTCTTTTAGCTGTTGGTGGATGCATTAGTCTTGGTAAGCTTCATGCACATTTTGTTGCTATTCAAATGGACATATTATAGTCAAAAACAGTGGTTCTCAACCTGGGGGCCGTGCGCCAGAGACAGACAGAGCTTTGTCTGGTCAGAGGGGGAAGTCATAAAGGATACTATCTGAGCAAACTGAATGCTTATAAATCATCAAACATAACTAAGAAAGGATGCATGTGCATAAAACAGTCACATGTAATTATTTTTATATTTTGATACATTTGTGGGCCGCGGTCTTGCATACACAATTCCTGGATGTTGGTTAGGTACAATGCAAAGTTACAGAGCAGGAAACCATAACCCCAACATTCCTGTTCCTAAAGGAATTTTGACTTCCTCAAAACAAAACACACAAAAATAGAAACACAAACGACAGGAACATTTTGCACGCTTGCACCATTGTTTGGCATCAACAAATTTGAAATATTATTTGTTCAGTGGAAGAATTCAGTGTTTTGTTTGTTTGACTATCTGCTAGGTGCTACTTGTGTCCTAAAGAAAAAGTTTTCTGCCAGCCAGTTTTGGACAGACTGTACAAAATACAATGTGACTGTAGTGCAATATATTGGAGAACTTTGCAGATATTTAATGAACCAACCAGTGGTAAGAAAGGGGGAAAACTACATATCCGATTTTTTTACTTGAACTCTGTTAAAGTCATTCTTGATTTCAGGTTCGTGAGGAGCGGGCTCACAGAGTGCGCCTATTTGCAGGAAGTGGTCTCAGGTCGGACGTCTGGAAGGGACTTTCACAGCGCTTTGGAAAGCTCAAGATCAGAGAGGGCTATGGTCTGACAGAGGCTAATATAGGCTTCCTCAACTATACTAATGAAGTTGGACCTATTGGGCGGGCCAGCTATTTCAACAAGGTCAGACTTGAACAATCACAGAGTCATGTGGTAAAACAATATACTGCAGTATATGCAGCTTTATTACTCTGTTGTTGTTTTCCTCAGCTTTCTATGCCATTTGAGCTTTTGCGATACGATCCACAACAATATGAACCTGTCAGAACACACACTGGAAGATGCATTAGAGTAAACACGGGTAAATTGAGCGCATTGAGTTGCATTGTGTACGAAATGTATACATAAAGTTGCCTTGCCTTGCCTTAAATTAACTAAATCATATTATGACGTGGTGCGTGCCTCACTACAATACACTTACTGTATGTGCAGGTGAAGCAGGCATCCTTGTAGCCCCCGTGACAGTCATGAATCAGTTTCTTGGTTATGCTGACAATAAAGTCCAAACAGAGAAGAAGATACTCAGGGATGTGTTCAAACCTGGTGATGTGTACTTTAACACGGGAGACCTGATGCTCCAGGACCACAGGGGCTTCCTGTACTTCCGTGATCGTATTGGTGATACCTTCAGGTACTCCAAACGTGTTATGTTAGTACATGCTTGGCAGTACTTGTTCTAATACATGTTTGTTTTTAAACATACTCTGCAGATGGAAGGGAGAGAATGTGTCCACAACTGAAGTGTCAGAAGTTCTTGCAGGTCTTGAATTTATTCAAGAAGCCAATGTATATGGAGTCACAGTCCCAGGTCTAAAAATACACAAAGATGAATACAATTAATAAAAACAAGCATCTGTGTGAAAAATATGATGCCACTATATCTAGTAGTGAAAGACTATATATACGTTGAAAGTATAGTAGAATAAATTTCGATATTTTCTATTTTTAGGTAATGAAGGTCGAGCAGGCATGGCTGCTGTTGTCCTAAAACCTGAACACCAGTTAGATGGTCCAAAACTCTTCAGTCACTTAGTGGACACGCTTCCTGCTTATGCCTGGCCTCGGTTTCTGAGAGTACGGGTGAGAGAAATAATCAATGTTTTTAATCGGTTCATCTGCACATCTTAGTTGTGAGCTTACCACAAACCTTCAATCTGTCCCCAGATTTCCCTTGATGTGACCGAGACGTTTAAACAACAGAAGCTAAAGTTGGTTCAGGAAGGTTTTAACCCCAACATAATTTCTGATCCTTTATTTTTCTTGGACAGTTCTCTGAAGTCATATGTTGTCCTTACTCCAGTTATTTTTAATGATTTTGTGTCAGGAAAACACTGTTTATAAGCTACAAATCTCTTAACAAGATGCTGGATGATTCAGATCCAGTCTAAATGTGAGTTTTAAAGACAAATTCCTCATGGACAAGTTTAAGACTTGTTAGTGTATGTTTATTACAATAGTCCCGCCTACTCGAACTAAATTTACATTTATTCCATGTGGTCATGTTATAACATATAAGAATGTTGTTATTTGTTTGGCATTTCTTATACCCATCATGTTTTGTGCTGTTTTTGTGAAATTAACTTACATTCATACTGTATTAACATTACCAAGCTGACTTAACAAGGAAGATGTTTTAATATGCTTAGGTAAACTATTTATGTATTTATAGAAAATACTGTCTTAATACACTGACAAATGAAACATTACTTTTAAACGTGACTTTACTTATTTATATTTATGTCAAACTTGCAAGCTTGGCATACATTTCTGTGCAATTTGACATCATCATTAAATAATATTTCTATGCTACAATATCATCAATGTTAAGGAATGAAGTGGACGTTACAGTATTTTAAATCTCTAAATGCTTGTAATTTATAAATTAATTTTACTTAAAGGTATATCATGCAAAATCGACTTCTTGGAGCTTTTAACCATGTTGTTATGCTATTTCCTTATCACAAACACCCCCAGAGCGGTTTTTGACTTCATTCAAGCAGTTCTAAGTAATCCTCCTGAATCCTGCTCTCTGAGCAGCTGCTCCGCCCTCTCCTGGAAAACGACTGAGTTGTTCCGTTGCGTTGTCAGAGCGGAACGGAAGTGCTCGACGTCGGTAATGTAATGCCTTACGGCCTGATTTTATTTTGTAAAACAGCTTTTTCATTATTTCTGTCATAAGAAAGAAATAATTAAAAAAAAGAAAATAAAGGAAGTGCCTGACGCGTCCGCGCTACCCCTGCAGGGAAAACAAACGCACCCCCTGAGCGTCTGAACAGATGTCATGTTTGCACCGAAAGTTGTGAAGAAGGAGCTCTTTCTAACCTACTCTTTTTTCTTACCTAACGATAATCAGAATCAGAATAGGTTTTATTGGTTTGAGAACAGGTTCACAAACTAGGAATTTTTCTCGGTGCAAACGTGCGACATAGAACATAACACAGAGTTAAGATAAAAATAAGCTAAAAAACTTTAAACTATAAGGCTATAGGGGCATGCGTAAAAATATTAAATAAATAAGATAAAATAAAAGTGACATATGGTAAGACAACAACAATTTGACATTGAACAACAGCGGGATGGTTGATTGTTGATTGGAACGGTTGTCATTCTATTGCTCTAAATTACAAATTGAGAATTAGGATAAGCGAGTTATGGATCTGTTGGATGGATCTGTCCTTCTCTTTTAACGCACCACTAAGCTAAGGAACATCATCTACAAATACAGCCAGTTAGGGCAGCTGGATGGGGGTTTGTTGATGGGGAGTTACTGCCCTCTTCAATGGACCCGCTCTACACCCTGGCTTCTTAACGCACTACAGTATATAGGGCTTACATATTACATAATCCATTGAACACAAAAAAAAAGAAAAAATGGAATTATGGAAATTATTGTTATTGTTAAATGTGTGTTTGGCAGTGGTGACCATCTGTAACCATCTGTAAAGAAAGGAAAAAAAAAGGAAGTGTGTATGTATATATATATATATATATATATATACGCATATATATACGCATATATATATATATATATATATATATATATATACGCATATACATATATATATATATATATATGTATGTGTGTGTGTGTGTGTGTGTGTATATGTGTATGTATGCATATATGTGTATAGATAACTTAATGATCGCCTTTGTCACTTGCTTGGTATTAGTCATTGTACATGAAATGAGACAGTTGTTGTGTTTGAAACGGCCGCTCTGGCGTGTTGTAGGTTCTCTTTTGCCGGTGGGGCAAATCAAAAATCAAAGTAAGATGTTGCTTAATGTAGGATTGATAATGTAATTATAACAGGTAAAGTTGGGTCATGGAGGGTTACGTTGTGTGTGTGCATGCTGTGTTCCCGGGCTCTTGTGTCTTGTACCTTGTAACATGCTCCCTGTACTATTGTGATTTGATCAATTGTTTTTATTTCAATGATGTCGGGGGTGGGCGCTTATAAGCTTTTGCTTCAGCCCACTCCTTTTGAGCAGAATTTTAACTGCTCAAATAAACTAATAAACTAAACTAAACTAAGTGATAAGTGATAGCAGCGTGTCTAAGTGTGGACACACCACACAGTGCAAGTGCAGATTACATCCACGAGTCTGTAACTTTATTTATTTATTAGTTTATTTGACAGGGACAGTACACATTAATGAACATTTCTGTAAATGTGTCAGTATTAGCTGCAAAGCTAGTTTTCAACTGTTGTCCCTGGGCAAGGTGTATAATGCCAACAACAATTATAAAACATAAAACAATTTAAAAGTTGAGGCTACATACTTACATAACAAATGTTGATACAATTCATACATTAATAACATCTAAGCTACAACTAAGCTACAGAGACTTGTTTTTGTTCATGAGTCTGATGGCGGAGGGGAAAAAACTGTTCAAGTGGCGGGATTTATGGGTCTGGATAGACCGTAGCCTTCTGCCCGAGGGGAGAGGGGTGAATAGTCCGTGTCCAGGGTGAGAAGGGTCAGCTGTGATCCGACCCACACGCCTCCGGGTCCTGGAGGTGAACAGGTCCTTGCGAGATGGGATCTCACAGCCAATCACCTTCTCTGCAGCAGCACAATGCGCTGCAGTCGATGCTTGTCCCGTTCTGTTGCGCCGGGGTACCCCACGGTGATGGAGGAGGTGAGGATGGACTCGATGATGGCCGTGTAGAACTGCACCAGCATCTTGGTCGGCAGCTTAAGTTTCCTCAGCTGCCGCAGGAAGAACATCCTCTGCTGGGCCTTCTTGATGAGGGAGCTGATGGTCGGCTCCCATCTGAGGTCCTGGGTGATGGTGGTGCCCAGGAAACGGAAGGAGTCTACGATGGAGATGGGGGTGGGAGAGTCTGTCAGGGTGAGGGGGGACGGTGGGGCTGTGTCTTTCCTGAAGTCCACGATCATCTCCACTGTCTTCTGGGCGTTCAGCTCCAGGTTGTTGTGGCTGCACCAGGACGGCAGCTGGTCAACCTCTCTGTAGGCGGACTCATGACCGTCCGAGATGAGCCCGATGAGGGTGGTGTCGTCCGCAAACTTGATCAGTTTAACGGACTGGTGACTGGAGGTGCAGCAGTTTGTGTACAGGGAGAAGAGCCAGGGGGAAAGTACACAGCCCTGAGGAGTTCCAGTGTTTGTAGTCCGACTGTCTGAGATGATCTTCCCCAGCCGCACGTGCTGTCTCCGGTCCGTCAGGAAGTCAGTGATCCACCTGCAGACGGAGTCGGGCATGCTGAGCTGGTAGAGCTCGTCTCTTAGCAGTGCAGGGAGGATGGTGTTGAAGGCAGAGCTGAAGTCCACAAACAGGATCCTGACGTAGGTTCCTGGTGAGTCCAGATGCTCCAGGATGAAGTGGAGGGCCAGATTGACTGCGTCGTCCACAGACCTGTTGGCACTGTAGGCGAACTGCAGCTGGTCCAGGAGGGGGGCGGTGATGTCCTTGAGGTGTGGCAGGACCAAGCGCTCAAAAGACTTCATGACCACAGACGTCAGCGCCACAGGCCTGTAGTCATTAGTCATTAAATGTCACAGAGAAAAGCGCGTTTGGCTACGAGGACAGGACTTTATTCAACCTTCCTAAAGAAGAGGCCACTCGCCAGAAGTTGGAATTTCTCTCCGGGGTTCAGCGACTGTCAGCCAAAATAGTGTTTGTCTGTGACTGTCTCTGATGCTTGGCGAACCTTGGCCAGAATCAAAGTGGATTAACTTTTATAACCAACGCGAGTCCCACAATAAAAACACCCGATGGACCAGAGTGGTGAGTCAATCAAAACGCGTGTTTGCCATTTATGAAGCTGTGTTGCACATGTCAACTCCTTATAACTGCATCATGTTTGCATTTAGTTTAAAAAAAAGCGGCATTTGTGAATAAAATATTTGCATAGAAGTAATACATTATTTACCCCAAAATCAATAAAAAATATTCTTAACCTTTATCACAAATTTGATTTCATTTGTTGTTAACGTAGCAAATTGAATCCCCTTGGATTGAAGCCATCTCTGAAAATCTCTCCAAAAGCTTTGTATTACGTTACAAGAGTAGAAAAGATGGTCTAAGTCTTCGTTTTCTGTATTACGGAAAATACATTTTTCAGTTTCTATTTTAAATCTGTTTTATAAATTTGTTAGTTGGATATATTTTGTTTAAAATTTTAAATTGAACTTCTTTCACTTTGAATGGGATTGGGAAAGACAGATATTTTGTTCTAATCCTAATTATTTCTTCTTTTTTATAATCTTTTAGAATTTAGTTCCTTTTAATAGAATTTGGATAGGACCAGTTTAGTAAATAGCATCTTAAAAATTTGTTATTACATTTGGGATCACAAAAATCACTGCATTCAATCCAGAGTTGTCTCAGTTTTAACCATAGACCTGACCGATAATGGAATAGCTTTTACTAGTTGGTTATATTTTCTCTTAGTACAATGAATTTGTAAAACCTTTGTATTGTAAAATACATCCATCGTCATTTAAGAAATGGGCAACAGCCCATACACCTTGTGAAAACCATTCATCAAAATAAACTGATTTTCTATTGATGGTGATGTATCTATTATTCCACATTGGGGAGTTATGTGGTGTAAAATTATGTTTAAAAATTAATTTCCAGTAAAGAAGAACCTGCTCGTGAAAGTCAGAAAACTTCCTCAACTCAAAATCGCATTTTAAGAGAAAATGGATACCTCCCATCTTATTAAATATCATGTTGGGTATGAAATACCAAATAGAGTGAATATTGTTAAGCCAGGTTTCAATATTCCATTCAAAGTGTCAAAATCTATTGCATTCCTCCCGATCTTGATAAGATTTAATCATATCATCTTTGGAAATATAGTGACATTTGTTTTGCCAAATGAAATTAAAATGTATGTTGTTGGTAGCTTTAATCATCTTTTGTGATATGGGGAGGGAATATGCTGGATAGTCTAGAGAGGCAGTCCATTTTGGTCAACAAAATTCGCCCAAAAATAGAGATATCCCTTTGTAACCATCTATTTAGCATTAGTTTGCATTTATTAATATTATCCCAAACATTCACCTTATCAGAAATATTTGTATCTTTTGTTATGGTTATTCCCAAATATTTGACCTCTTTCTTAATTTTTTATGTTATATAGTAATTGCTGAGGGTGATCTTTTAAGGCAAATAATTCACATTTATTCAAATTTAGTTGTAGACCAGAAGCTTTTGTGAAATCAGTAATTGTTTGCAGAGCTAATGGAATTTTATCTTAATTTTTCAAAAAGGGTAGTATCATCAGCTAGCTGATTTATTATTATTTGCTCCCCTATCATATCAATTCCTGAAATGTCACTGTTTTTTATTGAGATAGATAACATCTTTGCAGCCATTAAGAGGGGGGAGCTTCCACAACCCTGGCGAATACCTCTTTTTATGTCAAATCTGGTACATGAACCATGACCCAAGAACACTGAACTATTTATATTATGATAAAGCATACCAATAGTGCTCCTAAAGTTTTCTCCAAAACCAAACATTTTAAGCGTTTCTAAAATAAAAGGATGCACAGAGTCAAAAGCTTTGTAAAAATCTAGGAATAAAATAAAACTATTTTCATCAATCAGATCCCTTTAATCAATTAAGTCCAAAGCAAGTCTAATATTATTGTGAATAAGTCTGTCTTTTAAAAATCCTGATTGAGTCTCACAAATTAAATTTGAGATTCCGTGTTTGAGTCTGGCTGCAATGGAACCAGAGAAAATTTTGTAGTCTGTGTTTGATAGTGTTATGGGCCTTAAATTGTCCAGTTCCAGTTCTCGGTTTAGGAATTAACGTAATTACCCCTTGTTTCATAGTTGTCATAAGTTCTTTTTGGCTAATGCAGTCCAATAATGCTTTGAATAATCTTTCTCTCACCTTTTCCCAGAAAAATGTGTAAAAATTCACCGTAAGACCATCAGATCCTGGAGATTTGTTTAAAATCATTTTTTTCAAAGCGGTATCTAACTCCTCAATTTTAAGGTCAGCTTTGCAAAAATCGTAATACGTTTTTTCTATTTGGAGAATTAAGTAAGTAAGTAAGTGCTTTATTGTCATTGTACAAGCGTACAACAAAATAGTGTTCAGGTGTTAGTCCTGAGCTGCTGCGGCTGAGCCGCACTGCCACCGTGTGTCAACCTGACCCGCATGACCTTGGAGGTTGGGGAAACTGTAGCACTCGGAAGAAACCTGGCTGGCTGCCCCCTGTCTGCTCTGATCCTCTGAAATGGTGCAGCGCCTCCTGGGTTTGTCCCTGTTTCAGAGCGTGGTGTCCTGTACTGGTCAGCTCTTCCTCCTTCCTCTTCCTCCTGCAACTCCCTCCAGTCTTTCACCATCTCCTCGTTTGTCCCTTACTTGTTTCCTGTAGCTCCTCTTGCAGTGGCGGACTGGCACCAAAAAGAGGCCCTGGCAATTTTAGCAGAGAGGCCACATTTGTCTTCAAAAGGCGGCCGCATCTCCGCTTTATTTATTTATTTAGCCTTTTTATATGGTTGTGCGCCACAAGTTGTGAAGAGCGGCGAGCGAGCCGCTGGTGGTGCTGCCGCTTGCAGCCATTGCGCCAATAGGCGGCCGCTTCCTCGCTTTATTTAGCCTATTTATTTGTTTGTGATGCGGCCACAACAAGTGATGAGACCAGGCGGCCGCAGTGGCATTTGCCCACATTGCCCAATGGCCAGTCCGTCACTGTCCTCTTGTGACGCCTCCCCTGTGCTGCAGGTGTGGGGGCTCTTGGTGCCTCTTTAGTGTCTCAGAAGAAGAAATGTGTAGGTCTCAAATGGGTTTAGCTGATAAGCTAGCATTTTGTTTACCTTTAAAAAGCTGCTTTCTTCAGGACCATTTTAGACTCTCAAAGTAAACAAATCCACCAAACCTCCACAAAAACTCGGCAAAGACTTACAAAAGTATCCAGAAAAACAATGTGGAACACAGAAACCACAAATGCAGGTCGCAGAAAAAGGTGAAAAATTAAGTTGTACCAGGAGAGAGGGAGGTTTCTTCCTGTTTTCACATCACCATGACAACACATGAGATATTTTATCAATATCATATAAATATCATGAGATATTTTATCAAAGAAATTGTTACAATCAGTTTTCGAAAATTGAGTGGAATATAATTTAGAATAGAACTGAAAGACTTAATTTTCTAGTAGTTTAAAGTCTTTACATTCTTTTCCATCAATTAAAAGACAAGAGATGCAATTTCTTTTCTGTCTGCTTTTTTCTAAGTTGAAGAAATATGAAGAATTTTTCTCTACTGCCTCGATCCATTTTGCACGTGATCTCACAAATGCACCATGTGCTCGATTGAGATAAAGTTGATCTAACTTAGTTTGTAAAGCCATAAGTTTGCTGTTTTCCAGGGGGTCAGATGGTTTTTACTGCAACATATATTGATTTCTTGTAAAAGCTTATTTTCATATTCTTTTTGTTTTCGACTTAGATCTTTACTAAATTGAATACTGAATTCTCTAATTTTGAACTTAATAAATTCCCATTTATTAATACATCCTACAATTTAGTAATTCTTAGTAATAATTTTTAATGACATCTCTGATTATTTTGCAGTACTCTTTATTGTATAACAAATTAGCATTACATTTCCAATAACTTCTTTTGTTTGTTTTTTTGACTGAAGGTTCTAACACTAACTCTAAAACAGTGATCTGAAAGAGGAGCATTCGATATAGTAGTCATTGAAGTAAGGAGTAATATATTATTACTTCCCAGCCAATAGTCAATTCTAGATTTGCAAGTACCATTAGGCTTAAACCATGAAGCATTGCAACCCTGGATTTATTGTTCTCCAAATATCTATCAAGTTATTATTTGTCATAAAACCACTTATAATATTATTATATTGTGGTCTACTAACTCTTGGGGGATATCTATAGTCTTTCATCTGGTGTCATATTCCAATCACCTCCTATCAAAACGTTGTCAGTGGGATATCAGCCCTTAAGTTCCTGTATAGTATTAGTTATGTCCTCTAGCATGGCTGTATTTTGATTATCATTATAAACATTTAACATGATGAGAAACAAACCTTCCACTTTAGTCACAAATGTCAATCAGTGTCCTTCAGCATCAGTTCGGTGATTTAAGATCTCTCCAGGGAAGTTATTGAAGCAAATTGCCACACCTCCAGATCTGGTGAAGCCATGGCTAAACAGGATCTTATCTCCCCCATTGGTTTGTCCAAAAAGTTACATCCGTGTCAGAAGAATGAGTCTCTTGAAAAAAAAAAAAAAATTAGACTTTTGACCTTTACAAAACAAAAACAAAGCTTTTCTTTTAACTATTTCTTACATGCCCCTACATGTAATGAACCAAAAGAGAGTTTAACGTTTAACATGAATGATAAATACTAAATTATTATTTTTTTCCCCCTTCCTTACTGTAAGTGTTTGACTAATTAAATATTAGTTGCTCCCGGACCGCTTACGGAATTTCCACCATCATGCGTCAAGTTTTATCCATTGTCCTTCACACAAACTCCATCAATGTATGCATGGGGGCCACGAAAGTAGGCCCTTTTACCAGCTTTCCTCGCTTGATCAATCAAACCATCATCTCTGCGAAACTGATACCCTCCGCTTTGCACAACGTAGTTGACCCTGGTTTTGATCTTTTCCAAACTTCTTCTTTCACATGTCTTTGTGCGAACAAGATGATAACCTGTGCACGACATCCACCGCATTCTCCATCTGGGTCGCAAACTCAGGAACAATCTTCTGCAGTATTTTCAAAGAAGGTACTTGAGTCATCTTCTGTACTCGGTAGTTGAAGTCTCCAAACGTTTCGCCTCTCATCCAAAAGGCTTCGTCAGTGGACGAAATCCCGCTCAGCACACAGCATAGATAAAGACCATGAGGAGGAGTTGGGGTTGGCCCGGTTCCTCCCCTCTAATCACAGCTACTCTCAACTGTGGGTAAACAACCTTTGAAGTAGAGCTTATATAACGACCTGTTAAACCCCAGTATCGGTCGGTTATGCCCTATTCATAGATGATCACTGCCCATTATCTGTCCTATTCATGGCTGATCACTGCTAATTAAAGTTCTTTGCATTCTTCTTCTTTGCATCGAATAGAATAAATCACATTGCTTTGTTTGTGGCTCGGAGTTTTGTCTTTGGGATGAACTAATTTTTGTCTCAGTGTGTTCACCAGTTTGTGGTACACTGGGATCCTGTGCTGCCTAAAAATTCTCTGAAGTTTCTCTGATACCCCGGCTACATACGGCACTGCCACTCCCTTTCTTCTGGTCTCTGTAGTCTGTCTGTCCTGCTCTTTGGGTCTTCTTGCCCTTTGTGCTTTAGTGAAAGACCAGTTAGAATAGCCGCAGTCTGAGAGGGCTCTCTGGACATGTTGCTCCTCTTTGGTCTTTCCTTCAGCACTGGTAGGCACCTCTTTAGCTCTATGTCTGAGCGTCCTGATGACCCCTAGTTTGTGCTGGAGTGGATGGTTTGAGTCAAACATCAAATACTGGTCAGTATGAGTGGCCTTCCTGTAAACCTCTGTCTGAAGTTGTCAGTTTTCCCCTATGATAACTTTACAATCTAAAAAGGCAAGTTGTTTCTCCTTAGCATCCTCCCGAGTGAATTTAATGTTAGGGTCCACAGCATTGATGTGATCTGTAAAAGGTGCCACTTCCTTCTCTTTAATTTTGATCCATGTGTCATCCACATATCTGAGCCAGTGGCTGGGTTTGTTTCCTGGGTATGAGGCCAAGGCATTCCTCTCCATTTCCTCCATGTAGAGGTTAGCAACTATGGGTGAAACTGGAGAGCCCATCGCACAGCCGTGGATGTGTCTGTAGAAGTTGCCCCTGAACTGGAAATATGTTGTGTTGAGGCAAATCTCCAGTAGTTGGCAAATGTGGTCAGGAGTGAAGAGCTTTGGCAGCCTTGAAGAAGGACGAGAGCATCACCATCCTTCCAGCGGATAAAGGTAGATGCACAGTTGTCCTCAACACAGCTGACTACGAGACCAAGGTCAAGGACCTGCTCTGTGATGAAAACACATATGAGCGACTGAGAAGAGACCCCACCAGCGGTTACAGGAAGAAAATTATAGAGCATCTTCAGAAACTAGAAAAGGAAGAAATAATTGACAAAAAGCTGTATTACAAGCTTTACCCGGGAGAGGCTATTCCGTGTATTTATGATCTGCCAAAATACACAAGGTAGGTTTTCCTCTCAGACCCATTGTGGGTGGCATCAACTCCATCACCTATAATCTGGCGGTTTATTCTATTCGATGCAAAGAAGAAGAATGCAAAAAACATTATATTGGAGAAACGAAACAAGTTTTACAGAAGAGACTTTATCAACACCGAAGAGAAAGCACAAGCGGCCCCCAGTCGGCGGTGCACCTCCACCTCAAAGCCTCCAACCACTCCTTTGATGACGGGGAGGTCAACATTTTAGCTAAAGAAGAACGTTGGTTTGAAAGAGGAGTAAAATAAGCTATTTTTGTCAGGAAAGAAAACCCCTCCATGAACCGGAATGGTGGGCTCAGATTTAATCTCTCATCACTATACTCAAATCTCCTTCGGGGAAAACCGACGGGGTACAGCCAGTCCAAGGAGACGATACCTCAGCCAACAACAGAACAATAGGCAGTGATCATCCATGAATAGGACAGATAATGGGCAGTGATCATCTATGAATAGGGCATAACCGACCGATACTGGGGTTTAACAGGTCGTTATACAGTATAAGCTCTGCTTCAAAGGTTGTTTACCCACAGTTGAGAGTAGCTATGATTAGAGGGGAGGAACCGGGCCAACCCCAACTATCCTCATGGTCTTTATCTACGCTTCGTGCTGAGCGGGATTTCGTCCTCTGACGAAGCCTTTTGGATGAGAGGCGAAACGTTTGGAGACTTCAACTACCGAGTACAGAAGATGACTCAAGTACCTTCATTGAAGATAGACAACTCCTGTACGACTGAGAACTTACACAGACTTCAGCAGTATTGGAATGACCACTGCTCACAGGTCTTGTTGTGACAGTTTTTAGAGTTAATTAAACTAAAACTAGTTGCAGCAAATACACAAACTAACCTATCGTCTGATGGACGGCTGAGCCTTTTAATCAATGCTCAGAAGACCAGCCTAAGACATGCTGAGTTTGCTGGCTAAAGTACCGGCTCCCTGCATCCCTGACAGGATCCTCTTTTCACACCTAAGGGCACAATAGGCCCAGATGGCCCTCCCTCTAACCATCACAAAAGGTGATGTCTGCATGATCATCCGGGGCGCCAATTGGGCGCCTGCATTTACATCTGAGCAGTACCACTCCCATGCCCATGCTGTGATTCTCTTTCATGTGCTTGTCTATATAGCGGAGTCACATAGCGGCCTCCGGCAGAACTTACCATAGACTGAACTCTGTGTGCAACGTCTCCGCACGTGTGTTAAATAAATTGCACTCTTGATTAGACAATACTTTCAAGCTTTTTTCCTTTATAGTAGTAAGAAATTCCACGACAGTCTTCATCCTTCTTTTCTTTTATTCCTCTCACTCGTAGACACCATCTCATACTGTATCGTTCCACATCTCTGACTTTTTCCTTGAGCTCACTATTTTCCTTCAACAAATGTTCATTGATTTTCTCCAAGTCGATTAGTTTCTTTTTGGTTCCTTCCAATTCCTCTGAATTGAACTGTACGGTCTTTGTCAAATCGACAATCATGGCGGTGTTCTGTCAGTTCTGCTGTCTAATATCATCTAGTTGAGTCTCACTGACATTAACTCTTTTACCAATTTCCATTATTGCTTTGAAAATTGTATTGTTGGAAACTTGGCTCCCAACATCTTCTCCTTCGCTTGGCTTGGCTTTCTTTTCCGCCGGTTGTTTTGAGTGTACGGATTGGAACAGCTTTTTTCACTGATGTGAGGACATTAATGAGTTATGTGACACTGTTTCTTCATATGTCACTTTCTGTGTTGACTCTGTTGTCCCATCAAAGACTGTTGTTGTTTATCCAAATAACAGACCATGGGTAAACAAAGAGCTTAAATCAATCATTAACAAAAAGAAAGTGGTCTACTCTCCTGGTGGAAACTCCCTGGAGAAGAAAACCCAAATGTTTTTAATTCCTCTTTTAGCCGGTTTGAGAGGGCAGACCTTTTGGGAAAGGTTTCTGCTTTTAAAGAGTCTCTCAAATTAAGTGGGGGAATTGTGATCACACAAGACCAGGTGCCTGCCTTACTTAGAAAAGTGAAAGTGGGGAAAGCGAGGGGCCCTGATGCCATCTGTGGGAGTACACTGCACCACTGTGCCACCCAGCTTAGTGGTGTTTTTAGCAGACTGTTTCAAAGTTTTGTAGATCATGGTCAGATTCCAACGTTGTGGAAAACTTCAACTGTAGTCCCAATTCCTAAATCAAGTACTTCAAAGGAATTGAGTGATTTCAGACCGGTCACACTTACATCACTTGTGATGAAAACTTTTGAGAACATTTTAAAGTCCGAGATTTTATGTTTAACGGAGGGAAAACTCGACCCACTTCAATTTGCCTACCAGCAAAACAAGAGTGTGGAGGACGCTACACTCTTTCTATTTAACACAGTGTACAAGCACCTTGACAAAACTGGGGCTCATGTAAGACTTTTGTTCGCCGACTTTTCTTCTGCATTTAATAAGATGCAGCCCCACATCCTGATTGAAAGACTTGCCACTGTTTTTAATTTGCCTGACCAGCTTCTTTTACTGATTTTAAATTTTCTCAGGATCCAGCGAGTGCTCGTGAATGGTCAGATGTCCATCTCTAACACAGGAACCCCTCAGGGGTGTGTTCCGTCCCCTATGCTGTTCATACTGTACACGGACAGTTGCCGGTTCTCAGAAGAACAGATCCTTGGTTAAGTTTTCAGACGACACAGTCTTGGTGTCCTTACTTTCAGAATCTGAAATGAACCACGGCCCTGCACTGACAGAGTTTGTCCAATGGTGCGACAGAAACGACTTGGATTTAGACGTCTCAAAAACCAAGGACATGGTTATTGACTTTAGACGCTCCACAGCGCCCTCTCTGGGCAGCAGTGTCATTCATGGTGAAGTGGTGGAAGTGGTGGAGAAGTACAAATATCTTGGTTCTTGGATGGATAACAAGTTACGGTTTGACGCAAATACAGACTCCGTTTTTAAACGCGGTCAGCAGAGAATCTATCTTTTAAGGAAGCTGAATTCTTTCAATGTAAATAAAAGGATTCTCTGCAACTTTTACTGCTGTTTCATAGAGAGCCTATTAACTTTTTCATTTGTTTGCTGGTTCAAGGGAAAGATAAAAACAAACTGCAAAACATTGTCAAAATCTGCTCTAAAATGATTGGAGTTAAACAAAGAGACCTACAGTCTCTATGGGAGGAGCAGGCGCTAAAGAAGGCTAAATGTATCTTGGGTCAGCCTCTCCATGCTCTGTCCTCTGAGTTTTCGCTCATGCCTTCTGGACGTCGTTTTTTTGTACCCTTTCGGAAAACAAATCGTTTGCCAACTCTTTTGTCCCCTCTGTCACTGAACTGTTGAATTCTGAGGGGAGTGCGTTTACTAAGTGACATTGACCTTTTTAAAATGTGTCCTTTTTTTATTATCTGCTATTGTCTGTACTGTTGAAAGTGACACATAGTGAGTGTTGTGATGTGTTTGTGCAATATCTGTCCAGAAGGCACTAATATTGCCCTTGAGGAATCAATAAAGTTTTCTGAATCTAAATCTGGTATCTTACTTGGTGTTACAGGTGCAGAATCCTCACTTCGGTCACGTTTTGTTAGCATAGCGACTTCCATTGCGGAGTAGTCATGTTCGAAATCCCTCGATGGTGGAGGTGATTTGGGTTTTGAAGATGCCGGTGGTTGGAGTTTGGAGTTTAATTAACGTCTGATGGCTCATTCTTGCACTTCGGGTGGAGTTTTTTCAACAAAAAGTTGCGATCTTGTTCGGAGCTCTCAACAAGTGGATTTACTGGTCGGCCATCTTGGTACCTTCCCTTGGTATTTATATTTCTACTACTGCTAAAGTTGTATGAGCGGAGAGAGGGGGCGGAGTTAACTCAATCCAAGCATTTTGTCTTCCGGGTTGGAAAAATACCTCCTGAAAATACTTACAGTGCCTTGCGAAAGTTACAATAGCCTACACCTTGAACTTTTGTACATTTGGTCATGTTTACAACCATAAATGTAAAGATTTTATTTTGAATTTTTTACTGAAAGTTCACACACAAGTAACAGACAACTGTGAAGTGAAAGCAAAATGATACATGATTCTGTTATTTTACAAAAAATAAGAAAAGTGAAAAGTGGGGCGAGCATAAGTATTCATACAGCATTTTCGGAGTGCATTAAATTGCCTTTATAACATTCCTAATAACTGCAGAATGTTCACACCTTGCCCCAACCATTAAATAGAGGCCACCTATACTGTACGTAATCTACTCTCAGTATAATTCCAGCTGTTCTGTGAGGGCCTCAGAGCTATGGTCAGAGTGTATTGGTCTCTAAGCAACATCATGAAGGCCATGGAGCACACCAGGGATAAAGTTGTGGAGAAGTTTAAAGCAGCGTTAAGTTATACAATGATTTCCCAAGATTTGAACATCTCACGGAGCACTGTTCAATCCATCATTCGGAAATGGAAAGAGTATAGCACCACTGCGAACTTACCAAGACACGGCCGTCCACCTAAACTAACAGACCGAACAAGGAAAGCACTGGTCAGAAATGCAAGTGCCCCAAGATAACTCTGGAGAAGCTGCGACGTACAGTACTGCCGCTGAGCTGGGGGAATCTGTACATGGGACAACTAGAGACGTACACAAATCTGGCCTTCATGGACGAGTGGCAAGAAGAAAGC
Organism: Neogobius melanostomus; assembly: GCA_007210695.1. Classification (NCBI taxonomy): domain Eukaryota; kingdom Metazoa; phylum Chordata; class Actinopteri; order Gobiiformes; family Gobiidae; genus Neogobius; species Neogobius melanostomus. The sequence continues at coordinate 5,233,848 of VHKM01000393.1, forward strand.
CATTACTGAAAGGAGGCCATAAGAAATCCCATTTGAAGTTTGCTAGAAGTCATATGGAGGACACAGCTACTGTACCATGTGGAAGAAGGTGCTTTGGTCAGATGAGACAAAAATTGAACTTTTGGCCCAAATGCAAAACGTTATGTATGGAGCAAACCTAACATATGGTGGGAGCATCATGCTATGGGGTGGCTTTTCCTCAGCGGGGACTGGGAAGATTGTAAGAATAGTTGGGAAGATGGATGGAGCCAAATACAGGGACATTTTGGAGGAAAACCTGCTGGAGTCAGCAAGAGAACTGAGGCTGGGGCGGAGATTCACCTTCCAGCAGGACAATGACCCTAAACACAAAGCTAAATCTACAATGGAATTGTTTAAAAACAAACATATTAATGTGTTAGAATGGCCCAGTCAAAGTCCTGACCTAAATCCTATTGAAAATCTGTGGAAAGACCTGAAAACTGCAGTTCACAAACGCTCTCCTTCTAATTTGACAGAGCTTGAGTTGTTTTGTAAAGAGGAATGGGCTAAAATGTCAGTCTCTAGATGTGCAAACCTTGTAGTCATACCCCAGAAGACTTGCTGCTGTTACTGCAGCAAAAGGAGGTTCCACAAAGTATTAAGTCATGCTGTATGAATACTTATGCATGCCCCACTTTTCACTTTTCTATTTTTTTTTAAATAACAGAATCATGTATCAATTTGCTTTCACTTCACAGTTGTCTGTTACTTGTGTGTGAACTTTCAGTAACAAATGCAAAATAAAATCTTTATGTTTAGGGTTGTAAACATGACAAAATGTGCAAAAGTTCAAGGTGTTAGTACTTTCGCAAGGCACTGTATATTTATCACAAAAAATAGTGCTCCATAGTGGTAGTGGTACAATATATCATATAAATGCCTATACTATACTTTTGAATGGCTAAAATAGCATGATACAGATTCTTTAATGAAGAATTGAGAATATGTTATTCATTCTTAATTCCTTATTGTACATTCAGCAAATAGTTATAGAGTCAGTCAAATTTGTTATTACAAATGCAGAAATTTGCTTTTACAGAACACATAGCCACCAAAAAAGTTTGTTTATGTTTTCTCTTTGGCTGCAAAACCAGTACATGACATGCCGGGACATGAAATAAAGTGAAATGAATTAGTAAAAGTAGGACAAATTGTACAATGGGATAGGACATGGTGGGGTGGACCTGAGAAATGTAATCTCAGATTGCCAAAGCGTCATTTCATTTGCCAGCAACAAGTTACAAACTATTCAGTTGGGACACGCAATGATGTACATTTTCTACAGGGAGTTTGATTATATTATTATGTATATAAATCCAACTTTTTATACAGTTCACTTGACAACATTGATGAAGTGGCAATCGGGAACAAAGACCTGCTGTAAATGGACGTGCAGTGCAACCACTACTATTTTATTGCTTTGTTATATAGTTTGCGCGATTACATTGCCAAATCACTAAAACAAGGGACAACATACGTAGTAGGTTCATAGACAACCTGAATTTCAACATAGCTGAGTTAATCTGACAATAATTAATATTAATCCACAGGTTAATATTGTTAATTATTAAGCCCTATATTGCTGTGTTTATAGGTCTATTTAATAAAACACTGTAAGCCTAAATAAAAACACGGAATAATAGTATAATAATGTTATTATTGTTGTGATGAGGATTCTCAATTCTATAATAACATTCCATTTCTGGAAATTTAGATGTTGTATTTCATGCAGGGTTGAGTTTTGATTAAGTTTGCTAATTGATTTTCCTTTGCCTCAATTTTTATGTTTTATTCTTTATTCAAGATAAGCACATCTTTAATCTAGTAACAATAACAAAGGAGTCTGCTACCTCTAATTAAGATTGTATTTTCCTAGAAGTCTGATAGCTATTTATTATTTATTTTCATTTTTTCAAGAAAGGCCAAGTAGGTTTTAAATCTGTTTATTTTTGCTAGCTGTGCAAATAAATATATTATGCTTCTATCTGGAAGCTGGAATGATCAAAGGTTAGTAATATTTGAAGTTGTGTCATTTTGATATATATACAGTATATATATATATATATATATATATATATATATATATATATATTTTTTTTTTTTTTTAATTCTGGAACATCAGATCAAAAAGGATATTCCAAGAATACACATTCAATACTTTCACCATCGCCTTGACAAAAGGAGAAGTTGTTACTAACATCTTGGAAAACCAAACATTATCATTTGCTGGGTAAAACTATATAATTTTTTTGGATTAATTTCCCTCATATTTAACAGATATTCTCAAAAGGCTCTATTTTTAAGTGGGCGGAGTCATTCACTCCAGCAGACGTGGCAGCCGTGTACGTCATCAAAGCGTGCCTGTGATTATTCATGGAGGAGGACCAAAGCTGCTACTGCTAGCAGGTAAGGACTTTGTATAATTATTGATATTTAGTGTTTACCAATATTTATGTCTTGATTTGGGGACTGTTCAGTTGTATTTTCATAATGGGCTCTCTTCAGACATGCTTTTGAGCTGTGAGGTTTCCACGTGCACAGGGCAGTAGAAAGCTTAACTATGAAGTGCTTCTTCAAACCTAATTTAAATCGACTATTGTAGTTGGAAGAAACATATGGGTTACAAATTAATACATTTTAGTGTATGTATTTTAATGCCGTTATTTGTAAGTTGTTGTTTATTATGTTTTTACTAAACCGAAGTGGTGGTTTTCCATAACTTTGGTCCAGTAAGCGTTGTAATAGAGATCACTCCATCATAGCAACAGAGTCAAGTGTGGGCAAGTCTGCATTTGATTTGACCTTCCGTACGGAGAGTTTATGGCTCTATTGAATGGAAAGTTGCCGTGGAATCTCGCATGTTTCTGAGAGCAAACACTGTCCATAGAATAACATGCAGACCTACTGCTCGAATAAATAAATAAATAAACATTAGCTAAAACAGTAGAACAACTAATGATGATTGTGTTGCACTTTACAAACCTTTGTAGACTGTTGACACTATTCATTTGCCCTGGGGTATATACTGATAGAAGAAAGGCTGCCTGTCGGACAGGTCCCCGCCCTACCATCACTGTTCGTTAACTCCGTTTGCTGCCTCATGTGCTCTCGTAAGTATGGTAAATACCACTTGTCAAGTGGAAAATTGCACATGAACGCCACCTCACCTTGTATTTTCCACTGGGAAACTGGGAGATAATTTTGATGCTCGAGTTCCCGAGATGAGATTACCTTTGACCTTTCAACACAACAAAAAGCAGCGATAATACAAATGTTTATGCCTTATAGCTGACTGTCATGAAGCCTACAATATGCATTTAACGATTTAGTGACTCAATTTGAATATTGTGTCTTTTTCCACTTATCTCGTAAAAAATAATAACAACTTTAGCCTATATGTTTTACCGATCAAAGCAGATATAAAGTAGCAGTTGGTCAGGGTTTGTAGACAACTTCCTCACGTGAATTTATTTGTTTATAGAGTATTGGTGTGTTTTATGTTTATGACACAAAAGCACTTGAACATAATGCACTTGTTAATTTCCACATCACAATTGGAAAGGATCATATTTACTAGAGCACAGGCAGCATAACTAACACAGTAGTGTCCAAATGCTTTACAAAACTTTAACAATATATCAAGACTTTTTAAAAGTCTCCTTTAGTTTATTATGTAAAATGTAATGCACCAAAGTTATCGTTCACTCAAAACTGTTTAGACACTGCAGTGTGTTTAGATGTACAGTATTTAACAATAGTAACCTGGCAGCTAACAGAGTTGTTTATTCCACGGCTAGTTTCTTTACCTTTTTATATTGTTTTTTTCCGCTGCTCAATCAATCAACAGTTTTTTTTTTATAGCACTTTCGACATGTAAACGGTGTACAAGGTGCTTCATAGAACACAGGAAAAACAGAGAAAGGTCAAAACAGTGTGTCGAAAGACCAGTCTAAATAAGTGTGTTCAGTGGTGAGTTTAAGACTGATAGTTCAGTCATGGTCCGCAGCTCAAGGGGAAGTGCATTCAAAAGCTTTGGCTCATACATAGCAAATAATCAACCGCCCACTTCTTATATGTGAATTAGGGGACCGCCATAGATGTTTGATCAGAAGAACGCAGTGCCCTGACAGGAGAGGTCTGTCGGAGCAAAACTATATATGGTCCTAAACACAAACTTGAAGACTAATGTTAATCTATGGACAATGCTTCGTAGTACCCCATGTTTTCCATGGTAACAGAATAGCGTTGGTTTGTTCATCCCCAACCTGGAAAATTTACCATACAATGTATCTGCATAATGAGTTGGAGGGTTTTTCTTCTTTAACCTTATTTGAATTGCTGGTTAAAGAAAAAGAAAAGATGATGGAAGAAAGTGGGATAGAAACTACACCACCAACCAGCCCTACACCCCCCCGAATGTGGCCCCAACAGTCAGTGCTCCACCAGTGCCTTCTGGTAAGTTTGGACAAATGGTAGCTGTTTCATTTATGTCAGACAATACCTATGTTGGGTACTCTACTTCATAATGTTTCAAGGAAAACATTCAAAGCAAACACTCACTACAGTTTGTGTGTTTTAGGTTTGACCTGTCCCACGTCGCTCCCTGGCACCAGCTCCATTACTGTTCCTGGCTCCACACACGGCTCGCTTCCAGCCATTACCAGTCCTTTGACCTCACCTCTGCCACTTTCAGAGCAGTATCTGTCCCCTTCCACACTCTCAGCTCCTTTTACCAACACCACTCAGTTCCCCACAACTGCTCCTTTTACCAACACCACTCAGTTCCCCACAACTGCTTCCTTACCGATGCCACCAGCTGCTGTTCCTGGTTTGACAGCCCCGCCTGTTGGTCCCCCCATGACTGGGTTCTCTATGAGTGCAGGATATGATATCACAAGAGGCCATGCTGGAAGAGCGCCGCAGACACCACTAATGCCAACTTTCTCAAGTCCCTCTACCATACCGGGTACCCTAATCTGCTCTCTTAATAAAATGCATTATTTACTCTCGAAGCAGCTCTAAAGTTCAAAATGTATGACATCTTTAGTAGGCAAACCCTCTCCTCTGTGTTTATGGTCATTAAGGTGTCGCATCTAACCCAATGGTTCAGCAGCCTGCAATGTCTGGTGGAGTGGACACTGTCTCTCCCATTACTTTTCCCGAGGAGCATGAAGACCCCAGAATGTCTGGACCTCCAAACACTAGTGGGGGCATTTGGGGATTCTTTAAGGTACAAAAAAAAACATTTGACACAAGACAATTGAAGAAAATATAAGAAACAAAACCAAAATCACTTATCACACAATGTTTTTAATGAATTATTTAATGAATTAGCCCCTTAAATTAAAACTCTTTATAAAATGTAAGTAGAAAATGTTGATGCAGGAAGTTTTTCTTTTCTATTAAAAAGTAACTTTTGTGTATATCAATAATATAGAAGTGTCACAGCCTGACTCTAAGGCCCCACTGTCTTACAGGGTGTAGCAGGTAACCCAGTTGTGAAGACTGTCCTGGACAAAACAAAGCACTCGGTGGAATCTATGATCACAACTTTGGATCCTGGAATGGCTCCATACATCAGTAAGTTTACTGCTGTAATTCTTGTATGAAAATGCAGTGCCACTAAATGGCTATGCACTGTTACTCACCAGAGTCTGGAGGTGACATCGACATTGTAGTGACATCAGAAAAAGAGATGCATGTAGAGGCAGTGAGAGATGCATTTCAGGACATATTTGGGATGGCCATGGTGACTGGGGAGCCTGGGCAATCCAACATTGCTCCACAGCCTGTTGGTTATGCTGCTGGCATCAAGGTTGTTCAGAAGCATCAGTAAATGTATAAATACAATATAAAGCAAATTATTAACTCATTTGCGTACTTGCCCACATACAGGGGGCACAGGAGCGCATTGACAGCCTGCGGCGGTCTGGTGTGATCCATGAGAAACAGCCAGTGGTTTCTTTGGAAAACTTCATAGCTGAGCTTTTTCCTGACAAGTGAGAAAAAAGATCGTAGTTCTCTATATCAGTGGTTCTCAAGCTTTTGGAGCCGTGACCCCCATTATAACAGTTAAAGGGGTACGTGACCCCCGCCTGGGTCACACAGTGAGAAAAGGGAACATTAGCCTACATGATTCTTTAAAAAAAAAAATTGGGTAAAATAAATCAAATTAAGAACAAATAATGGCACTGTCGTAAAATAGCACACACATGCTACAATAAAATATATTATATGCTAATAAAAAAAAGTGTTTTATCTACAAGATCTGTCGACCTCCCAAATTTGTATCGCGACCCCCTTGGGGGTCCCGACCCCCAGGTTGAGAATCACTGCTCTATAAAATGACTTTTATTACCAATAGACATGGAAGACAATAATATAATTTAAATTAATTATTATATTTATTTATCTTTTATTCTTTAAATGAGCATTGACTTATTATCTTAATATAGGTGGTTTGACATTGGCTGTTTAGTCCTTGAGGATCCAGGGCACAAAATACGCATTGAGATCTTTACTCAAGCTACACCTCTGGCTCTTCAGCATGTTCAACAGGTATCTATCACAGAAATATTGGAAACAACTATGTGTAGTTTTGTCACTTAATATAACAAAATTACACACTTAATGAGAAACATTTTCTGAAGGGACATTCTTGATTGTTTATGTATACTAACTCTGAGCATGTTTTAGGCTCAGGCACTGACCCCTCGGGACTATAGTCTACGATGGTCTGGACTCAGTGCAACAATTGGTGAGGTTTTGGAGCGAAGCCTTCCCAACATCAACCGCACAGATTGGCATCATGCCTTGACCGGCATGACCCAGCGTCACATGATCCAGAGCGCAGCCAAGGCTTTGGCTGGGATGTACAAACAGCAACTGCCTCCACAGACTGTTTAGGGCTGCTGTGCAAGTCCACTTTATTGATTTACAAGTGTTGGATGCTGAAGTGAAAACGCTATTAGGGGAGCTACTGCGACATTTTTCAGTTTTTTTCTTGTCTATATCCATCCACCTGAGGAAACGGCCAAATGTACATAGTTTGTGTTTAAATATTTTACATGTCAGCCATTTTTACTGAAGTTTGAATGGATGGATTTATCAATCCCTTCTAATCCCTCCTTTTACTGTACTATCTCTGAATAAAAGTCACCTAATAATTAACGGTAATATCTCTAAACGTGATGCCTAAAATTGGATCTGTGGAGTCCATGTCCGAGCTGCTCTTTTAAGGATTAGCAATGCACTATAATATAAAATTATGTCTGTGTGTGTGTGTGTGTGTATATGTATATATATATATATATATATATATATATATATATATATATATATATAATAATGTAGCCACTGAAACTGAATGAATACATTAAATGATGTCAAACTTGAGTTAATGTTTTTTTATGTTGCATAATAATTGTAAATATAGCAGCAAAGCGCCCTACCCTTTGTCTCTCTCAATCTTAGATTACAGTATTATTGCTACTGCCTTTTATTTTTTTTTGTGTTTAGGAGTCTTAGGGCGTTTTCACACAGGCCCTAGGTAGGTCGATCTATAGTGGCTCGTGACTCGAGAGCGGCACTTTTGTTGGGTCAGAGTGAACCATAGACTGTGAATCCAGCCGCAGCGCTTTACGTCGGTCTAAAGCCTAGGCCCTTTTATATTTCAAGAACAAGTCGCTCTCAAATCCCCTTTTTTGTTGATAAACTGTATACATGAGTGTCCGGTAGTGTTTGCTACATATCCTGGTCATAATTTTGGCATTTTAGTGCAAAGTAGTTGAAAGACCGAGGCTGCATCCGAAACCATTAAATTGTAGCCTCTAAGTACTAACACTAGCAACTAATCCTTAACCTTTCATGGGGTCAACTGTTAGATCTCTATGCAGTTAGTGAACTAGAGCTTCAGCAGCATTTGCCCAATTCGACCGTCCTTACCCAGGGGAAGGGGAAGTGACATCACCAACAGCTGTTTTTCTTGAGTGCAAGCCAAACAAAAGCGCATACCGCCCCCTACTGTATATTGTCCAACAACAAAATAGTGTGCAAATAAAGACATTTAAGGTGAAAAAAAGAGAATCATCCAAATGATCCTTCACATTTCCCTTTATTTTATCTCAACAGCGGTTTCATAAAGCTACAGTATGCAAATTAGCCATGTGGCTTGAGTTTCTACTAAATGAAGCAAAAGCACAAACTGCTTCATTTAGGCCATTTACTGAGGAGGCTCTTTAAAACCATGTGACTGAGCTGTGGGGACGACAACATGTATTTTGTCAGTTTTATAAAGTTTGGCTTGTGCAGAATCTTTTTTTTTTTTAATTATTTTTATTATTAAATGTGCACCTGTCAATCAACAGTGGTTGCGCATGAATCACTCGAGGGTGGGGGCGAGGGGGGTGGGGAGATTGGCGCAGTGGCTTATGGGATGGCACATAGCTCCTAATCGCCAGTAAGTTAGCATCAGAGGTCCCTATGCTAAAGTGGCTATGATAGTTAGCATACAGGCCACTTTCCCTAACTCCTTCCTAACTGAAAGCCCAATTCGGACGCATCTTATCATGGCGGACGCTGACGCACATCCGGTTTGGCGTAAGACCTCTTACCAATTTCACGGTTTCGGATGGAGCACGACTTTCTGCCTAAAACCGTCAGTGAGGCGCTCTCTACGGGCGAACTGTCTGTACTGCATTAGATTTGTGAATGTTGCGCCCCTATTGGCCCAGGCGTGATGAGTGATGTCAGCCTTGAAGAGTGACGTCAGTCAGATCTGCTCCTCCCACACATAGAAATTACAGAAATGCCCTTAGTGCGTTCCATTGTCGCAATACAGACGTCACGCCGCCATCTTAGGCCCAATCTCAATTCTCTTTTCTACCCCTACCCCTTCCCCTAGCCCTAGCCCTTGCCCTTTCCCTACACCCTGAAACCAAGGGCTAAGGGTGAGGGTTGAAAATACCACCCTAAGAAATGGGACAGCCCTCCATTTGACTGCATTTACTATTAACACAGATGATTAAGGTTATGTAAACAAATAATAATAATAAACAAAATAAAAGCAAGCCTACTTGTCTATAGAGCATGTTTCTACTGAACCAGTTCATCACTTGACTGATGCTGTTTTGTAACACCTAAACAACAGGACTCGGTCTCAGCCCAAACCCCACAGATTTTCATCTATTTCTGCTACATTCTCCTTCCCCCTGTCCGTGTGTTGCTGCTTCTACCGCGGGGTCGCTGTGGCTGCAGCCAGAGCTGCGAGAGATCAGCCCATCCGCTCCTGTAGCACACTCAGCGGGGACAGTCAGAGGTAGACCCGCTCGCACTGCGCACAGGGCGGGGATAGGCACCCGCAGCCTCCGCTCTGAGCCCCGGGCCTGAGCGGAGGCTGCCGAGGTGCGCTCAGACCGGGGACAGACCGCCTCGGACCCGGGCTCAGAGCACAGCGGCGCGGGGAGAAATCGAGCGCAGCAGCGAGGCACTGAACCCCGTGTGTCATGTCAATAGCGACGTATCGAAAGTTTGGGAGCGTTCGCAGCAGCAAAGCGAAAACGTAGAACTGACACGTTTATAGCAATGGACTGTTCTAATTGTTGCACAAAGCGAATAAAGTCATGGACGAAGCGTTCTGCAACTTTATAAATGTTGTAAGAGTGCTTAATGATGATATTCGTGAATTCATTTCGCTGCTTATTTCCGTGTTTTGTCAAACTCCTCCTACCCCTTCGTCTGAAGTGTGCATCTGAAAAACCCTCGCTGGAAGGGCTATGTGGCCCTCTCCCTCACCCCTACCCCTCACCGCAAAATAGAATTGGGACACCCCTTCGTCTCTCGTGAACGCGCACAACGAAGGGAAAGGGCTAAGCGGAGGGCTAAGGGGGAGAATTGAGATTGGGCCTTAGTCCGGCATGTTATTATAATGTAAGGCAGCCATTCCCAAAGTCCGGGACATCACGGCCCCCTTATTGATCAGAAAATCTCTCGGGGCCCCCCAAATCATAATACTTTACTCCATTCAAAAGAATTTGTTATAATTTTACAGCTAAAAGGACATTATAAGTAACATCTAGCTATGACAGTAGGCTAAATACTGGTTTAATACAGATAAATGTATTTTTCCTTTCAAAATGAACTTTTTTCATTGTACTTGTTTTGCAGACAAACTTTGGGGGCCCCCTTGTAGTGCCTCTGAGGACCCCCAGGGGGCCCCGGACCCCACTTTGGGAACCACTGATGTAAGGGCACTGGCATAATAATAGTTGGCATTTTTCTGATAAAACCCATAATAACAACAAATGCAAGTATGATCATAAGTATTAAGGATTGTACTAATCACAGTTTGGTATTGTTTGCAATATCCTTGCAACATTAAAAAAAAAAGGCTGTAAGTGACCAATACAAACAGTAGATGGCAGCCTTGACATCAACATGACTTACGTTATTTTGATCAATCGATGGAATGTTTTGTTAAGTTCCTATTTCCTAATGGGCAAATTTTGATAATGAGAATTAGTCCATTAGATATAACACATAGCTCTACTATGTCAACAGTTCTTCCTGTCTTTTATTTTTATTGAATACAATGCCTTTTATTGCTTGTAATAAATCTTTAAACGACATTTAAACCTTAATTAAACAGGCTGTAAATATTGTTATTTGTTTGTTTTTTGCAAAAAGGTGACCTTGCAATCCTGTCAAGCTGCTTTCTTTGCAAAGCAATGCTGCTGTAGCAACTTGCAAAGAATATAAAAATAGACATTGCAGGAAATGAGAAATACAAATCCATAACCGGGACCAGCAGTTGACTACAGATGCGCTTAATTGTTGTACTGAGACCGACCATACTCCAATCTTTCATAAAATGCATGCACAAGTCAATATCGTCTCGGGATACGTCGACAGCTTTAAATGAAAGAACGTATTGCGTTGAACGACGCCATTGGTCGAATACACGCAGCGTAAACTTTTCAATGAGCCGCCATATTAACAGGACAACCCCTCTTTCATTCTGTTTTGGACAAGCCAGGAGCCACTTTCTGAAAATAATTTACACACCCGCCGCAGAGTTCAGCAATTCAATATAAGAAGATTGGTCTGCTCCGGCGGCGGGTTGTTTTAGTTGGTTTGGCTTCTTTTGTTTTTTAGCAGCTGCTCTGACCACAATGGCGACAGTGCCTGCGACTCCAACCGGCCAGAAAAGCACGTGTGGTGGAGGCACACCACTGAGCCCAACGCGGATCACCAGGCTGCAGGAAAAGCAGCAGCTGCGGGACCTGAACGACCGACTGGCTGTCTATATCGACAAGGTCCGCAGTCTTGAATCCGAGAACGATGTGCTCCAGCTAAAGATTAGCGAAAAGGAGGATGTGCGGAGCCGGGAGTTGAGCGGGCTGAGAGCTCTGTATGAAACCGAACTCGCCGATGCCAGAAAGAGCCTGGATGACTCCTCCAAGGAGCGGGCCTGGCTGCAGATTGAGCTGGGAAAGATCAAATCCGACCACGAGCAGCTCCTGCAGAAGTAAGCCCTGAAAGGTCTAATTATTGTCATTGCAGAATTAGCCAGATGCTACACAGAACCTTTGATTTTGGAGCCATTTTGTCACATTACGCACGCGTTACGCTCGACAGTACGTCATTCTATTCACTACTAATTTGTGGTGATGCCGTGATGTCTGTAGTTTATGCACTCTAAATGACGAGAGCAAGGAAGTTTGTAGTTCTAGGATATTGAAAACTGAAACACGTTTGTTGAATGAGTGACTCAAACTATTGTTTACACTCCCAATCGTACGAGTGTTTATTTTGCTGTAGGGTTTGCTCTTGTGAATGTCCATTTGATCAAACATTCATATTTTAGTTCATATTGTGTTTGATATTCCTTCAGAGCCTCATGCGAAATATATTTCCCCGAAATGTGATATTTTAAGTGCGTTTATGTTTTTTATTTTATGACATAGCCACCTGCTTGCACCGATGTCATGTCAGAGGCTGCTTTGTTGTGCATTTGGCAGCTCATTGACATAAAAATCACAGGTGCCACAGAGCGCCTTTGGCTTTAGGGGGGCTGTTTTCATTGGTCCAGTACATGACAATACAACTTTAATGTTCAGATATTACGAAAGAGGATAATTGGGTTACAGTTTATTTTACACTACCTTGATGCATTGTACTCAACTAAATTTAGTACAATGTAATGTGCTTTGTAACAATGTGTTATAACTTGTACCTATGCAGTACATACAGAATGGAATAATGTGTATTAGTACTTTGGAGGTACATAATGTAAAAAGAAAGACCCTTAGGGTTAGAGTTTGGGTCTTATTACATTATGTACCTCCAAAGTACTAATACACATTATTCCATTGTATATGTACTGCATAGGTAGGTACAAGTTATTACTTATTGTTACACAGCACATTACATTGTACTTTGTGTGGCAGGTACAATGTATAAAGGGCGGTGTAAAATAAAGTGGGACCGATAATTGATGAGAGATGATATTTTCATTTAAAACTTGAAAAATCAAAAGTACTACATACAACACATGAATTAAATTAAATACAACATCTATGTCAATCTCTAAGCTGAAAAGACTTGTTTGTTTTTTGCTAATTGTGTGAGTGTGTTATGAGATAGTGAATGGTCATGATTTTTAGAGTGGTTTGGTGTGCTTCAGTAAAACGTCACTGAACATTCCAGTCATAGTTTTTCCCGCCCGTCTACATACTGTGAAGATATTCTGCGCTCACAAACCTAATGAAAGGGTCCGTCTGTTGACACAGTTAACTCTGTCCAAGGGCTGTGACCGGATATCACTCGTTTTCCTGGAAAATGTCATAGCTGTGACTCTGTCGACCATAACTTTTATTATTAGCTACAAAACATAAGGATTAGGGTTGTAAAAACAAAAGACTAACGTGATATCACATGACCATACACATTATACACTGAGGCTTTTTGGCCAGAGGACTCAAATTATAATTATTCTGCTCAAGTCAATACCATGCAGAAACTGTTATTAACTTTCTTTTATGTGTCCATGCTACATAATCAAGATGATTTGGGAAAATGCAATACTTTATTAACCTCTTAACCCACCGCCTGAACAGAGAACATTTTCTCCAAATCTAAAAGCTTCTTGGAAAAAGTGTCAAAGTGACGAGGATGAAAATAAAACAAAAAGCAACAAAAACACAATAAACAAGCGACCAAAACACGACTATCAAAAAGTTATGATAAAGCAACAAGAGAGAAACAAAAACGTGCTGGAAAAGCAACAATAACACGACCAAAAAGCAAAAAAAAAAAAAAAAAAACGATAAAAACATGACACAAAACGTTCTCGTCGTGTTTGTCACAAAAATGTGACAAACACGACGAGAACGTAATTGTTGTGTGTTTAAAAGTTAATTATATACTGCTCTTATTTTCCAGCTACAACAAAAAGGACCTGGAGGCTGCGGGTTCCCAATCCCGACTGAAGGATCTAGAAGCGCAGCTCAACTCCAAAGATGCCCTGTTGGCCACTGCCCTGTCTGAGAAGAGGTCACTGGAAGCCTCTGTGGCTGAATTGCAAGAGCAGCTTCAAGAGGTGCACCTTGTACCCTTTTAGCAGCATGTCGTAAATTAAACTTTGTATTGTATGTGAATTACTGTTCCATTTTGTGAAATTTCACATTACTGTATGTTTCACAGTTGGATATTAGCCTTGCCCAGGTTAAAAAACAACTTGGGGATGAGATGCTTCAGCGCGTGGACTTGGAAAACCGCTGCCAGAGTTTGACAGAGGATGCAGAGTTTCGTAAAAGCATGCATGCAGAGGTATGTTGGAACTCCTGACCACTGCGGTGCTGTAGGATCCCTACTGAAGTCAGGCCAAATATGATATGAAGCACATGTTAAAAAAACTAGTCTGAGAGTGAATTTAACCCTAGTATTTAATTGACCTCTTCATTCTCACTGATGAGCTGACTGTAGCCAAAGTTGCCCAGGGATAAACTGATGGAAGTGCGGGCAATATTAATCTGCGCCCGTGGTCCCTCCATTCACCCACTCCAGTCACCCACTCAGACATTGAGCTGTAGGTCAGGTGCGTAAAGTGCCTTGTCCAATAACATGGCATCATTCAGTCAAAGCTGAGATTGAACCGTCAATATGGAGGATTGTGGGTAAACGGTTTACTGCTGAGCCACTCTTGCACACTGATTTTGTTTTTAAAGTTGTACTGATTTTGACTTTAAAAGTGTTTGAACTTGAGCTGTCAATCTTGTTTATAGCACTAATTCATTTCTATCAGTGATTTCTCAGAATTAAAAGCTAAATGTTTCAATTTCAGGAAGTGAAGGAGGCTCGGCATCGGTATGAGACAAGATTGGTGGAAGTTGACTCTGGACGCAAGGAGGAATATGAGTACAAGCTGACCCAGGCCCTGGTTGATATGAGAGGTCAGAATGAGGAGCAGATCAAGATCTACAAGGACAACATGGAGAGCACCTACGCAGCTAAAGTATGACCTGCCTAACAAGGAGCAAGAGCTTTAATGTATCCAGCAATTACTTCACACATTAATTTAGTACCGGAGTATGTTGAGTGATGTTCTGTATGGTACTTAACCACAGAATGATTTCCTGCTTGTCAGGAAGTGGCTTAGAGAGCTTGGTTCCTCATTTGAACTGAGAGTGAGGAGTATTAGTGACGACAACAAATAAACATTTTTATTCCACAGCTTGAAGACCTACATCGTCTGTCCGAGATGAATGGTGCATCAGCAAACATGGCCCGGGAGGAGCTGAGGGAGTCCAGTCTGAGAATTGAGAGCCTGAGTGCTCAGCTGGGCAGCCTGCAGAAGGAGGTGAACATATACTCTTAACTGTTGACAGCAGGAAATGAGCTATACTGCAACAATATTGGCACTTTTGTTGATCAAGTGTTTTATTGACTCATAATTATTCTTTTTCGGTGTGTTTAGCAACAAGGGTAACACTAAATACACTAATTGCTGGTATTTTTGTATATATTATTGACATGTCATATCGATGTCTTGAAGTAAGTACTGCTTGAAGGCTTTCATGCCAAAATGTTGTAAGACTAAGCTTGAACCAACTTAGATTTTGCGAGGTTTGACCGTTTTCTGAATTCCTTTGTTGCAAGTGGTACTTGTAAAACACTGCTTTCTGTTTAGACTCGAGGCTGGCGTGACCGTATCTCTGAACTGGAAGCAGCTTTGGCCCAAGAGAAGGACAACAGCCGTAGACTACTCGCTGACAAAGACCGAATGGTTGCTGAGATTCAAGCCAAAATGCACCAGCAGCTAAATGAGTATGAACAACTGCTCGATGTCAAACTGGCACTGGACATGGAGATCAACGCCTACCGCAAACTTCTAGAGGGAGAAGAGGAAAGGTAAACGTCTATATTTGCACTTTTTAAGCATCATAAAATTCCACTGGTTGATTTGGTCGCTGTGTTGTTCCAGGTTGAAGCTGTCTCCCAGCCCTACAGCTCGTGTGACCGTGTCTCGCGCTTCGTCTAGCAGTCGAAGTGTGCGCACCACTCGGGGGAAGCGTAAACGTGTGGATGTGGAAGAACAGGAAGCCAGCAGCTCTGTGACCATTGCTCACTCTGCTTCCGCCACAGGACCTGTCTTGATTGAGGAGATTGACACTGATGGCAAATTTATCTGCCTTTGCAACAGCAGTGACGAGGTAGGGAGGAGCTTCTTATGGTCCTGATGCTGTAGCTTTGTTTGAGATATCTGTAAACACGTTCATGACATTGTCCCCTAGGACCAGGCTATGGTTGGATTTGAACTGGTGAAGACAATTGGAGAATTTTGTGCCACCTACAAATTTACTCCCAAGTATGTTCTTAAAGCTGGCCAAAAAGTCATGGTATGTTATTTGTTCTGCTCAGATGTATTGCAAAAGGCATTCCTATATAATTAAACATTTTTGTTTTGTGCATCTCTTGACTAATTACAGATTTGGGCATCTGATGCCGGTGTAAGCTCCAAGCCTCCCTCTGACCTGGTGTGGAAGAACCAAGCCTCGTGGGGCTCTGGGGAGGATGTTGTTGTTGTGCTCTTAAGCCCTGAGGGAGAGGTGAGGCGAGGCTGCACAACTTTCACTTTCAAATGTGTAAATCCCAGAGTTAGCATGAGATTTGTTTTTGTGTAAACAGGAGGTGGCAAAGAGGACCACCATTTATAATGCACCAGTTGAAGAGGAACTGGGTGATGATGATGGTGTCGAGGTCATTGAAGAAGAGCATGCCGTGGTAAGATTATTTTTTAAAAGTTGGATTTAATGTTCAGTGACTCTATAGGACTAGGCGTGCTTTTGCGTGTTGATAATTAGTGCCTCAAAATGTGAACGTTCAAGCTTGTATAGTAACATTAACATTTATGTTTCTTTGTGAAGGATTCTGAAACAAAAAGATCCAACTGTGCAATTATGTGATTTTGCGTCTGCTGACCTGAGCCCAGCCAGCCACTCTGCTGCCAACTACAATACCTACAACTATTTTTCTATCTTTTTTAACGTGTGTTTTATCAAGCTTTTATGTTTTTATTGTTATGACATTGGTAGCTCAACTCAAAGTGGCTCTGAACTTGTAATTTGCAACAATGACTTTTTTTAAGGTTTTCTTTGTATGTTTTTATTATTTACTTGTGCCGAATAAGGCCTTTTTAAAGTAAAAAAAAGCCTTGAAAGCAGACTAGCTTTTGGGCTTGTTTGAATCCATGTTCTATTTGCTTAAAATCACCTAATGATTGTAAACACATTTTGAATCTTATGCACACTAATGACAGCAACCTGTATTTATGAGTAGGAAAGGCTCTGCCTGTTGATACTGTAGAGACTCTGAGGTTAACCTGCCACGGACAGATAAGACAAACACTAGGAAGTAAGCACTGAAACAATGTCCTTTCTTTATCTGAACAAGAGTGAGCCATGAGATCTTCAAGGTAAAAGAAAGTAACCTCCGTTGTTTGGTTAAAAAAAATCCACTGTACACATATTAAAGTGTTGATTGTATCTTTTACTCATGTGTTTTAAGTACTGTTACTATTGCATGCTATTGCCGTTATCTTCATAAATTGTGAATTGTGCGTCTTGTGTAGCAATTACTTTATAGCTGTGGATCAGATGAAGTAGAAATAAACTTTTAAACATGTCAAGATTCAATACACAATGCCAGACAATAGTAAATGTCTATTTTTGTATCTGATATTTTAAAATAGTTTCCTGTGTTCATTTTTTTTAAATGTTTATATTAAGGCTAGGCCAATTGTGGGCCAGGCAGTATGTCATTCATGTGTGTTCACAAAGTCAATGAATGTTGCTTATAGATTTAACTTAAGGGTGCTATTAGTTCAAATAAAAGCATGATGAACTGCAGTTAATAGTTTTATGTTCAGTTTTATGAATATAACCAAATCTTGTTTTTAAAATCACTTCTGTATAATATTTGAGTGAGTGGTGGTGGTCAGAGAATCCCACTGGTTCAACCTTTTTTCATTGAAACACCCTGGGCTTGTTGCAATCAGGCTGTGCCCCTTAGACTTAAACTGTGGCCTCCACAAATGTATCAAAACGATTACTAATAACCATTTATTTCAAACAAACTGAAATGTCTGTTTTATGCACCTGCGCACCTTTCTCAGTCATGTTGATTTTTAACTTCTTTTAATTTCAAACACTCATGGCCAGACCATTTGATCAGACAAAGCTCTGGCCCCCTCTAATTACAGGTGCCCCGAGGTTGGGAATTATTGCGCTACACATGTAGCTTTCCACCACCTTGTATGGAGTGAATGAAGAATTCCCTTCCCTTGTGTTAAGGGTGACTTGTGTCATGTGAAAAGTGCCATACAAATAAGATTCCCTTATCTCTTCCCAAGCATGTGTGTTGAACATTTTCCCGTTTTCACAGACATGGTCACAAAGCACTTTGAATGGGACAATTTACATTCACTCCACACTCGGTGGTGGTAAGCTGCCTTTGTAGTCACAGCTGCCCTGGGACAGACTGACAGAAGCAAGGCTGCCAATCTGTGCCATCGGCCCCTCCAACCACCACCAAGTTGCCAACCAGTCCACTCTTGCGTACACATGGTTAACCTAATGTACATTTTTAGTGGTGGGGGAAACTTATGCAGACACGGGAAGAACATGTAAACTCCACACAGAAAGGCCGCCATGGACGGGGATCGAACCCGGATCTTCAAGCTGTGACGGATGAGCGCTAACCGCTGTGCCCAAATAAATGATAAAACATGAATGGCAGAAAATTCTGCTTGTGCCTTGCAGACTTAGGGGTTGGATATTAAAAGGTGTGCATTATGTAACTTTTCTGTGGAAAAAAGAGTTTATATCTATGTGTATTTGACCTTGTTGTGATCCCGCGCCTGTATGAGTGGTCAGCATGATGCCTTTACTTTCCATCACAGTGGTCTCTAGGATGCTCCACAATCAATTGTTTTGAAGGTTTTTTGGTGAGATGCACAGGAGAGAAAACCTTCCAAACAATTATTGTGGGGCGTCCTAAAGACCACTGTGATGGAAAGTCAAGGCATCATGCTGATCACTCATACAGCCACGGGATCACAACAAGGTCAAATACACACAAATATCAACTTTTTTTTCTACATAAAAAGATGTATAATGCACCTTTAAGAAGAAAAACCCCATCAGTTTAGAAAAAACGAATCTGGGAAATAATTATATATATATATTTTTAAATAAAAGGTAATAAACCTTGTCAGTTAACAAGAATAAACACATTGTAATTTCTTGAGTTGCGCCACACTGTACAAAAAGTAAACATGTTCTTGTCCCATTCAATGTCTCAGAGTAAAACTAAATCTGAGCATTCCGCGAAAGTCAGTCAAGGGGACTTACACTTACTCGCTTTACAACACACGCACTTCACCTTTTACTTTCCGTCTTGATTATAACCAGGTTGCACTTAATTACACCAAATCACCAAATCACTGTTACTGTAATCCAATAGTTTAGTTTTATATTTTCACAGAAACACATCAATCACACTACATTAAAATATAATACAACACACCTTTGGTTTCTTTGTTGTACAGTCCTGATCAAAAGTTTAAGACCAGTTGAAAAATTGTTAAAAATAAAAAAATAAAATAAAAATCCCATTTTGTATTGTTGAATTTTAACAAGGTTCAAGAAGAAATGGGAGTGAGACGAAACAAATAAACTGAAATAGGCTGTTTTGCAGCTGATCAAAAGTTTAGGATCACATGCCTTTAAAAAGGTCAAATCTCTGCAAAAATGTGGATTCAATTAATTTTCTGTCAGGTATTCACACGGTCATGACGTCCTAATGGCAAAGACAAAAAAACGTTACCCACATTTTTGCACAGATTTGGCCAGATTTGCAAGTGGTCCTAAACTTTTGATCAGCTGCAAAACAGCCTATTTCCGTTTAATAGTTGTTTTCAATGAAAGCTTTACTTACATTTTTCTTTGTGTCACTCCCATTTCTTCATGTTTCATATTGAAGTTCTACTTGGAACATTGCTAAGATCCAACCTTGCAAAATGTGATTTTTAACCATTTTTCAACTTGTCTTGAACTTTTGATCAGGACTGTATATAATACTGTGGAGTTAAAAATCTCAAGAAGTGCATGTTCATCTGTAAGAGTAACAGACAGGCTGTGCTTTACTTGGGAAAAGAAGGCCCTGTCATCTATGTGAAACATACATAAGACATGGCTACATAAGAAAAAGGCAGTTTGAAAAATAAGGTTTGAGGTTTTGTAAAGAAATAGCCTGAAGACTATATAGATAACTAGTACGCATGGTTGGTAAGCAGGCACTCAATTTCATTAGTATCCCCAATTGAATACACTTCAGGGGAAGATAATCCATTGTAATATTTGTATGTGATTAAGAGTAAATTTAGTGCATTATTAATATGCAACTACTATGATTATAATTAAAGTGCAAGAGAGAGAGTTGTGGACTCTGTCAAACATTGCGTAACAAACTGAGCTTCGAGGCTTCCTCCTTTCCTGAAAACAGGCTTCTTCATGTTCTTCACACTCTTTGCTTTTACAAATAGTCCTGTCCTTAATTCCTTCAGGTTCCTGTGCTCTTGACCTGTAACACCAGTATCCCGATGTTGACATGTTGGTGTCATGAGGAACGGAGGGCTGTTACTGTTACACTGCTTCGCAGTGTTGTTTGGTCAGTCTGAATCACCAGCTCCACAACAGAAAAATAAAATAAAATAAAAAATAAAGATTATTTTACAGAAAAAATAAAGTGCCGACTAAATGAGCTCACAAGTGGTTTTACATGGAGCAGTTGCAGTCACAGAATTGTCTAGTCCCTGATGACGCTCAAACGATGGACTCTTTGGAGAGATTCTTCCCTCGCTGTGAGTTGTTCAAGGATGTCAGCACTGGCTCACTGTGAGACCTGGGGACAAGGAGCACCACTCTTTGATTGGACAGCCTCCACTCATTGTAGAGGCGACAGTGATACCTAAGAGACACCTGCAAAGAAGCAAAATAAAACAAAATAAAATATAGAATAAAATAGACACAATGCAATACAGAATATCTTTCAACTATGGTTGCAATTAAAAAATATCTGTTATTGTTATCCTCAGGGCCCAGAATTTTAAAATTCAGATAAAAATTATGCTTTTAAATCCCACGTTCCAGATCCATGGATCAGAATAATCTATCCCAGTATTTCAAAACTGGATTGGATCAAAAAGATCCTGATCCAGCCACCAGGATCAAAGACAGGAAACAGGAAGTGAGGCGGAGCGTTCACTGAAACAAGGAAGAAATGGACAAAAATCATTTAACCCTTATGCCATCCTGTGTACATTTCAGCAGAAAATGTTTTTTTAAGCCATATTTTCAGAATCCTTTTACGATCCATATGTCAATCTCACGCTCCATCCGTCCCCGACTCATGAACCCGACAGAGAAAAGCGATTCAGGAATTTTGCCTACACCGTCCTGCTTGCTCAAGTTGAAAAATCTGAACTTTTTGGTCAATACATTGACGAAGAAGACAGAGCCATTTGGTGACGTGAGAACAACATGCTGTTCACAGAGAGGCCAGGGAGCAATGAGATTTGATCTACAGGCTCTTCTGTCTGTGTGAATCACACCACAGCACTCACAACCCCGACCTCTCATATTTTACAGAGAAACAAAGGTTTCCTCAAAATAAGCTGATTCTGATATAGAATTGGTGACTGGACAGCACTATTTAAGCCATGCTTTTAAACTGATGTACACCAGATAAAACTTAAAGACTGGGATTATTAACACAAATGGACTTATTTAGTGACGACATGGCTGGAGGTTCTCACGTTAAAAATACAGACCCAGTAAACCTGTATTTAGCAGAGAGAACTAATCACAGAGCCGTCAGTGATTATGAGATGGACCTGAAGGGGAGTCTGAGTCAAGTCAAGTCTTTTTGGACCATCGGTCAAGCAACTCTCAAGTCCCGAAAATTGCAACTTGAGTTAACCCGAGTCACGAGACTCGAGTCTCCCACCTCTGCATAGAACTACTGCAGACTTACATTTACATCAACATAATCATGTCTGTTGAATAAGGAACAAGGATCAATAGAAGATGACAAGCAACTGCAATGTAAACGTTTATGGTTCTCTGAAGCTTATCAGCACTGTATATCGTGTTGTATATGTGTGCTGTGATAAAGACATTTATTACTCTTATGCATACAGATGATAAAAGATGCATTTAAAAGAGCACCTTGTGTAAGTTGATACTTGTTTGTTATCGTCATAAAAACAATTATATGAAAGGATTTCATGGACATTGGTACTTGTACATGTATCTTGTTGAGAACACTTTGCACTGTACACACTCACCAAGGTCCAGAAAAGGTAAATGGTGAAGAGAGCAACTGTAAGTGCAATGAGCCCCACTGCCTCCAGTCTGCTTGAGAAGTGCAGGTGGTCTATGGCACCACGAAGGCACAGCCAGCCAGAGATAGTAGCTAACGGTGTAATAAGCAGGAAGCACACCATATCACCAAACAGTGTGCGCTTTTCCTGACGAAGCCCTGGGTTCTGGAGCCACTACATGAACAGAGATACTTTAGAAACAGTCCAATTGTAGATGGAAATGCAAAACCGAGAAGCAAGTGTACAGTGTTTTACCTCCAGCAGTGGTCTGGATTTTCGCTGCACAGTGAACTGGTAATGGCACAGCTCACAGGAGCTGGTCCCTGAGGCAGAAAGCCAGTGCTCCAAACAGCTGCGGTGGATAGTGGCCATAGTCCCCAAGCACTCACAAGGGGTCAACAATTCCTCTTGTAAGCTTCCTTCATGACAGATACGGCACATGGGGGTCTCTGGTATACTGGTAGTCAAGGGCAAAAACACAGTCATTCCAGTTTGACAAAAATAAACATACATTTTTATCCGCACTTTGTCACTTCTGGTCTTCTCCGATCTGTACAAAGTAAGGATGCCACAAAACTCCGTCTCACAATAAGTGTAAAATTTGGAGAGAAATAAAAGATGACAGCAATTATGCAATCACTGGCTCAATGAATGACCAAAAAAGCAAGCATCACTATATTACATTAGTACCCCCTCTCTTCTGCCCCTCGTTCCCTTCACACTGTGCACGTGTGTCGGCGCATTGATAGGTCGATGCCCGTTGTCATGGGAATAAGTTCAGTGAACAGCTGATCGTCACGTGAACACGGACTGAACTAAATTTGAAGTAAATCCAGTTGTACTAGGGCTGTCTCGTCTCCACCCACAATCCACCCGCAATCGAACATGTGTGAAAACGACTAAAGATCAACCCAGGACCATATGTAAACCACACCAAAAACAGGTCTACAGAAATAAACAAGACAAAAGCTTCAGTGGAGGAATAAGGTCTTAACCAAGACCCTAGTGATTCTCAAACAATCTCTCACTCCTGTAGTTACACTGACAGAGGCTGATCAGGCAACCGTCTGTGGGAGCCGCTGTGCTCCAAGTCAAAGCCTAGAGCTACAGAGGGACGGGGCTCAAAAATCAAAAGGGCCTACCATTGCTTCGTACAAGAATGGTCATCCAGTTTATTCAAAGGTTGTGTGCAGTGCTGAGACATCTCACTATTGGATAAAATGCATTCATCCATAGTTTTGCCTGGCAGAGGAGGCTCATTGTTGAAGCTGCAGACAGGCTGAGAATCCAGCTCACTCTGAGATTTCAAATGAGTCGAAAGACACTGATTGGGCAAAACTTCCGGTAATAATGTACTCCGACTGGTCATTCTTAGGGCACAGTGAAGCTTAGTTCCGAAATAAGGCCTTAGTGGAGGTTTTCCATCTGCAATAGAGAACAGGAATAACAGTCACCACTCTCATTTGGTCAGTTTAGTTTACTTTTGTAATTAAAACATGCTTTCTTTGTTTACGTGTAAAATATTTGGGTTGGATTGCAAAATACAACATGCGTCAAATATCACATTATTTTATAAACGTTGATAATATTTACAATACGCGAAGTAAACCCTCTTGTATTTCTCAACTTATAAGAATTTGTGAGATGTTCAAGTATCATCTAGAACAAAGCTGTACGAGTTTCCATTTGTTTACGGCTGGTTTACTTCTAGGGCAGTATAAAACATGATACTGTGACTTAAGGGGGAATCACACAGACAGAGACGCAGCTTTGTTCAGTGTGCAATTAACACCGTAAAGGGACGTTACAGTAGGCCCATGCTGCTAGCTCATCCACAATCCCTGTAACGTCAAGTAGCTCACTTAAAATCTTACCTTGTTATGCGGTGTGCTCATCTAAGCGTCGGATATAAAGTATAATTTCATGTAATCTTGACTCCGAGTGTTTTCGTGCGTCTCCAACTCTGCTGTCTCTACTCATCTGAACTTCCGTTTTGAGCTGGGACGCCGCCCCCAAAGCTGCCGAGGCTGTAAAATATACTGCCCCGAATGTGACTGAGAGGCACGATGTGTCCTTTTTTTTTAATGACTTTATTTTACACATTTGTCTTTAGTTTCTTGTAGTCTAAATATTGAGCCAGTGAATGGCATCTGCCAGACAGCAGGAGCCTTTGTTTGAAGAAGTGTCGCTCGTTTTATGAGCGAGTCAGTATTTTACTGCTGTGCCAGGCCTATCAGACAAAACTTTGGGAGTAATTAGCAAGGCGTCTTCTTGTTATCCACCTTTTTTTTGTAGAAAAATAATTATATTTATTCCAGAACGGTCCGTGTTCATTTGCGTTCATTAAATTTTCGATTAAAAAAAAAAGTTTTTTACATTTCCCTGTATCAGACAAGTAATTTCATAATCGAGTATGTAAAAAGAGCTTGGCTAGCATACTATCAAAAAGATTAGCCAAAATTTCAGTAAGGGCAAGCACTATTAGCGACTCACGGCAACTTCCGGTGACTCGCGTGACTCACGAGCCATGATCGCGACTCGCCAGCATTGACTGTTCTAAATTTACAGTCAATGCTCGCCAGTCATGAATTGTGGCTCACGGTTCAAAGTCTTTACTTTTGATTGGTATTTATGAATTATTTGTGACTCGCGACTCATGAGTCGTGGCTCGCGGTATTTGAGTTATTAATGACACAATATGGATCTGGATGAACAGTTTACACGTTATCAGTGCCTTACACATGCTTTATCAGCTGTTATGCGTTTGTATTGCTCTCCATGTATTGTTAACCAGAGACTCGCGTGACTCACGAGCTACGAGTCGTGGCTCGCAGTTAAAAATACCACAATTCATTGCTTTTAAGGAGTATTTGTGAATTATTAATGACACAATATGGATTTCGAGGCACAGTTTACATGTTATCAGTACCTTACACACACTTTATCAGCTGTTATATGTCTGTAATGCTCTCCATGTATTGTTAACCAGTGACTCGCATGACTGACGAGCATCATGAGTCGCGACTCGTCACCAGAGGGCGCTGTCTAATTTCATTTTGAATCCTACACTACTTTGGACATCTCGCTTGTTTTATCTAGTAATTTCAATTCCACCAAAAATATTGAGGTGAGGTATTGTTCCCTTTGAGAGTCTGTGTTTTAATCATTTTGTGAAAATTTGAAAGGTAGTAGTAGTAGTAGTAGTGATAGTAATTGGTTTAGACACAAAAAATTGTTAATATAAATTAATTTATGATTGATTGAGTCAGTTAGGGTTTTGCTGAAAAATGCAGCCTACACTACAGATGTTTGTGTGTAAACCAGTTACTATCACTACTACTACTATTAAGTACTACTACTACTACTAATAATAATAATACAATTATTATTATAATCCATCGCAGATTGAGTGAAAAAAAAAAACTCCCAAATTGACCATGGGAAACGTGGCTAAAGTCATTTTAAACTAGTGAAAATTTGACTAGGGATTTTTAAAAATGTTTTGTTGTTTCTGTTTCAATGTCAAAGTACTATGGCCTTTTCAAATGTTCACAAAATGATTAAAACACACAAAGGAAACAATACCTCACCTCAATATTTTGGAAGAATCGAAATTAGTAGATAACACAAGCGAGATGTCCAATATAATTTAGAATTCAAAATGAAATTAAACAACGCCCTCTGGTGACGAGTCGCGATTTATGACTCATGAGTCACGCGAGGCGCCTTTCTCTCGCAGGAGCATCAGGCCGTGTGTCTATTGCAGCATGCATGCACCGCCCGCCTGCAGCGCCTGAGCCCGCCTGGCTCATCACAACTAATACATGGAGAGCAATACAAACACATAACAACTGATAAAGAGTGTGTAAGGTGCTTATAACATAAACTGTGCCTCCAGATCCATATTGTGTCATTAATAATTCACAAATACTCCTTAAAAGCAATGAATTGTGGTATTTTTAACCGCGAGCCACGACTGATAGCTCGTGAGTCACGCGAGTCACTGGTTAACAATACTTGGAGAGCATTACAGACATATAACAGCTGATAAGGTGTAAGGCACTGATAACATGTAAACTGTGCCTCGAGATCCATATTGTGTCATTAATAACTCATAAATACCCCTAAAAAACATAGATTGGTGGTATTTTTAACCGCGAGCCACGACTCATGAGTCGCGAGTCACAAATAATTCATAAATACCCATAAAAAGCAAAGACTTTGAACCGTGAGCCACGATTCATGACCGGCGAGTTGCGACTCGCGGCTCGTGAGTCACGCGAGTCACCGGAAGTTGCCGTGAGTCGCAAATAGTGCTTGCCCTCTCTCCAAAATTTTGCCATCGATTGTGGAACTTGATCAGACTGGATTTATTAATAATCGAAATCTGACAGATAATATCATACGTACCCTCAATGTGATAGATTTTGTTCAGAAAAATAATCTCCAAACATCGATACTTACCCTTGATGCCGAAAAGGCGTTTGACCAAGTTGCCTGGTCTTTTATTTTTGAAACATGTAGAAGTTTTGGATTTAATGAGACTTTATTTCATGGTTGCAAACAATATACAGCACATCTAAAGCTCAAGTTAAGGTTAATGGTATTTTGTCAGAGCCGTTTGAACTTCAGAGAGGAATAAAACAAGGGATTGTCTATCGCTTTTAATTTTTGTTTTATGCATCGAATCACTTGCGACAGAAAGGATGATGAAATAATAGGAGTAGAAATTGCAGATGCAACACATAAACTTGCTATGTATGCAGATGATATCATATTATATTTACAAGGTTTAAGGAGTAGCCTTCCAGCCCTTATGAGAACTATAGAGCATTACAGTTTTGTTTCGGGATACAAACTCAACAAAGATAAATGTGAAGCTCTATGTTTTGGAAAATCAATTGCAGATGAAATAAAGCAGGAATATAAATGGCAATGGGATAAAGATAAGATCAAATATCTTGGAGTACAGATTCCACAAAATATCAATGAGCTTTATAATTTAAATTATAATTATTTAGAAAATGCTATAAAGGAGGATATTAATAGATGGAGCTTAACTCCACTGACCCTATCAGATAAATGTAATACAATCAGAATGAATATTCTCCCAAGATTTCTTTTTCTCTTTAAAGCATTGCCACTTCATATTGAACCATCAGTATTTAAGAAATGAAAAAAAGGGCTAGAATAAAATTTAAAACATTAAAACTAGCTAAACATAAAGGAGGAATGGCTATACCCAATTTGCAAAGTTATTATTATGCATCCCAAGTTTTAATAATACATCAATGGCAAAATAAGGCATATCAAGCAAAATGGAAACAAAGCGATGACAAAGATAATTGGAAATTACTCACTCTTACCAACAAAGCTCTAACTCTAAAACAAACCAATATATGGATATCTAATATGCTAAAAGTTTGGAAGAAAATTAGTAAATTTTGCAAATTGGGAAATGTCATATCGTTATTGAGAGAAATAAGTGGAGATCCAGATTTTCACCCAAATAAATCAGATGCCACATTTAAAATGTGGTACCAAAAGGGTCTAAAAATATTCGCACAATTCTTGGATAAGGGAGGGGTGATGACTTTTGAGTCCATACAGGGAAAGTTTGGGCTTCCACATTCAAATTTCTTCAGATATCTACAGACCAGAAGTTATATAGAGAAAATTGTTTCACAAAACAAAAGCTTACAAGTTCACCCTCTTATACAGTGGTGGAGTAAGAACTATGAGAGCGTAAGCTTAAAACACCAAATTGCAATGTTATACAAAATCTTCGAATCTAATGAATGTGTTGAGGTTAAAGAAAAAATAAAGTGGGAAGAAGATATGGAAATTGACCTTTCACAAGAAGAATGGGAAAACATTAATAAATCGATACATAAAACAACTGCCTCCCAAATATGGAGAGAATTTGCATGGAAATTCCAAATTAGATATTTCATAACACTAATCCAACAGTCTAAATATCAAAAATCTATAACATCAAAATGTTGGAGAGACTGTGGAGAGAAAATAGCAAATTATTTCCATATCTTCTGGTCATGTCCACTTTTGAATGTATACTGGGAAAATATATTGAACGAAATACAGAGGGTGCTAAAAATGGATAAGAAAATGGATAAAACTACCATCATGTTGGGCTTAACATCAGTGGGAGAGGTTAGTAAAGAAGATCTATATCTTCTTAGAATATTAAGGGTAAGTGCTCTCAAGCTAATTACTAACAACTGGCTACAAAAATAAGCCCAACCATAGATAAATGGAGGAAACTGATTGATAAAAATAAGGAAATGGAACGAATAACTTTCAAAATAAGAGGACAGGAAACAATTGGTCTAGAAATGTGGGAGAAATGGGAGAAATATCTTAATTTAAAAAACTAAATAAAAAATTGATAAAGCAGTCAAAAAAATAGGATGTAAAACCATTAACAGCCACTAAGGGGAGCACTCATCACTTATTGTTTTTTCTTATTTTTTTCCTATTTTTTGTTGTTGTTTTGTTTACCTTTGTATTTCTTTATACATATTTTTCTTTTTATGTTTAACCTGTGGGCATATAACACTGCTATATGATACATTATTTCAAATAACAAACTTTTAAGTATAAAACTTAAAATAACATGAAATATTGTAAAAAATATGTCTGATAGTGAAATATTTCTCACAGGAAATACAGATGTAAGAACGGTAAATAAATGTGAACTGGGAGCCATGCACTGCACATTTGCATGTGCTGCATGGGCCCCAAGTTCACATCACAACATATCTATATTGTAAGAAACATAACATCTGTATAATCACTATAAGAAACACAATAAAAATAAAATGACAAAAAAAAAAGTGGGTGCAATAAACCACAAATGCGTCAAGCCCATCTCAGTGTGTGACCATCATAAAGGCTGTTCTGTGTAGTTTAGGGCTATATTGACGTGTTTAGTGTATAATACTTGTTTTCAAGGGGGTCAATGCGAGCTATCTGTTTGGGCTAGCATAGAAATAATTATAAAACAGATCGACTACGGCCCGTTGTAGATAAAATGTGAGCAATAAACTTAAAAATCAACAAGCCTGGCTCAATGTGTGATCATTGTTACACGGTTGCTTTATGTAGATGGGGCTTAATAGACTTTATTCGTGCATATTTCTCGTTTTCACATCGATTGGAGATTTAGCTTGTACTGTAGCATTAGCCTTGGGAATCCTGTGTGCATCATCAAGACCCAAACACATTCCCAGCGCAGATCCAGCCACTCAAATACGTTTTCTTGTCGCCGCTTTTAATCCTGGGTGTTTAGGTAAAAGAAACACTGATGTGTGTCTTTGTAAAAGTCCCAGAGCTGCTGTAGCCCCGGTTCACAACACGATAATCCTCCGTGACTTGTTTACATCTGCGCTGCGGGCAGGCAGAGGATCTGCCCTGGACCGACGCTGGCCCAGCTACAGCTTACGTCACTGTTGGAGAAAGCTCCTGATTGGTCGACGCTCGCGAATTTCTCCAAAAAGTTCAACATTTCCCAACTCTAGCGTCGGCCGCCCCGGAGGCCGCGGCACGGCCGCGCTGGAGGCGCGAAAATCTTGAAAACTCGCCGCTCAGGAGGCGCGTCACGCGCCGCAGCGCCTCTTGAGGCGCGTCCTCAATGTATTTTAAATGTAAACCTGACGCTTTGGAGGCGCTTGGTGTGGACGCACCATTAACCTTTCATTGGGGCCAACTGTTAGATCTCTATGCAGTTAGTGAACTTCTGCTTCAGCAGCATTTGCCCAATTCGACGGTCCTTACCCAGGGGAAGGGGAAGTGACATCACCAACAGCTGTGTTTCTTCTTCTTTAAGGAGATTGGCAGGCAAGCAAAAGTGCATGCCGCCACCTACTGTAGTGCATATGCAACAACATAGTGTCCAAATAAAGACATTTAAGGAGAAAAAAATAAATCCAAATGATCCATCACATTTTCATTTAGCCTTATTTTATCTCAACAGCTGTTTCATAAAGCTACAGTATGCAAATTAGCCATGTGGCTTAAGTTTCTACTAAATAAAAGCAAAAGCACAAACTGCCTCCATTTAAGCCATTTACTGAGGCTGTGACTGAGCTGTGATGACTCTAACATGTATTTCGTCACTTTCATAAAGTTTGGCTTGTGCAGAATCTCATATATATATATTTTTAATGAATTGTGCACCTGTCAATCAAAGCATGAAGAATCACTCGAGGGTGGGGCGAGGGGGCGGGCATGCGGCGCAGTGGCTTATGGAATGGCACATGGCTCCTAATCGCCAGTGAGGTAGCATCAGAAGCTCCTATGCTAAAGTGGCCATGATAGTTAGCATTGAGGCTCCTTTCCCTAACTCCTTCCTAGCTGACAGACCAATTCGGAAGCTACTTATCATGGCGGACGCTGACGCACATCCGGTTTGGCGTTAGACCACTTACCAATTTCACGGTTTCGGAATCAGCCCTTGCCTCCAGGAAGAGTGAGACCTTGTCGCGGAAGAGTGAGACCTTGTTGCAGGGAGAAGCACGAGCAATCGGCCCGTGCGAGAACCACGCTTCACCCCATGTGCTACAACGAGCTCCAAGGAACAGCATGGCGCGGAGCAGCGAGTTGCAGCAATTGTCTATGCTGCATTCAGACTGAACGCGATGGTGCGATGGATGAGAGTAGGGCGTGGCGATGAGGGCGAGTAGAACGACCAGAACGGAACAAATGTGGCGGAAGGGGCGTTTGGCTTGCATCTGGAGCAAAGCGGTAAAACGATTCTGAAATTTCGCCTCCACCGCCTCCTCGCTCGAGTTGAAAAATCGGAACTTTTTGGTCAATTCGCGGTGCGTTGACCAATCAGAAGACAGATCTCTTTTGTGACATGAGCACAACATGCCGGTCACAGAGTGGCCAGGGAGTGGGAGGATGAGGAGAGAAGACCCGAAATGGGGATTTGATCTACGGGCTCTGCTCCTCCACTCTCTGTGTGAACCACAGCACTCACATCCCCGACCTCTCCTACTTAATAAAGACACAAATGTAACCCCAAAATACCCAGATTCTGATAGAGGAAAGTTGTTGGGGCTGGTGGACCAACAAAACACAATAATTAATCAAGGAAAGCGAGACAAGACAGATTACCATTTTACTTGCAAGGAGAGACAGACAGAGACAAAGACTTAGTTACAAACGAAGCTGGGGCCAAACCTCCCTTGTCCGCTCTGAGTTCTCTGGTGCCTAATCTTGCTGTTTTATTTAGTTTTTCACGACCCTCGTTACAATGTACTGCTCTGGTCTAAGGGAAGGGGGTTGCATACCAGAGCAGTAAATGACCATTTGCAAGCACACAGTATTTTACACAGTATCCATTTTTCTCGTCCTTGAGGCAGTCCCGGTTTGGACACACACACGGCTGCTCAATGTTTCTGTTTATAAACCAAAATCTGTAACTCAAAGCAGAAGCATTAGTAACATCTTTCCAGTCAGCAGATTATGACGTGTAAGAAAAGCAAAATATAGAGAATAGCAATATTTATCCAACAAAAGTGCAATTGGTGACAGGGACACTACTGCATTGATAAATGTCTGTAAACCAGATAAAACTCAAAGACTGGGATTATAATACCATTGCCTTATTTAGTGACATGGCTGGATGATTTCACGTTGAAAATACACGATAAAGCTGTATTGGGCAGAGAGAGCTAATTAGAGGCTGTCAGTGCTTATGAGATGGGGCTGAGGGCTGCTTTTTACTGTAATCTCCCCCAGGGAGAGCTCACAGACACCGGGGCAGTAGTTAGCCATCCCGGGCTGCCTTGAAGGCTCAGAGCGGGGCAGTGTGTGACTGAGTGTCCAATAAAGGCAGGAAGGGGAACTGGGAGATACGAGCGCCAAATGTCCGCTGTGTGAGCTCGGGATGTAGCCTGTACGACAGGCTTGGGAGTCCGGGAAAGTGGCGCCACATACCCGGAGAAGCTAGCCGGTACGAGAGGCTTCAGTGTCCGGGAAAGTGGTGCTACATGTCTGGAGAAGCCAGGACGCCTACACCGGAGCTAGAGGCTGTAGAGTGGGAAGTGTGTGGCTGAGTGTCCGCTGAAGGCAGGAGGGGAAGCGTGAAGACACACGCGCCAACGGTAGGGAGTCGGGAACAGTCAAAGTCTTATATTTATCAGCTACACAACTTTTCTAGTGCTAGATCAATGAGCATTAAACAATAATCTGAACAAAATAAGTGAGAGCAGCCTGGAGCGAGTAATCCCCTTCATCGTGTAACCAGGGTTAAAATCCTCCAATTTTGCCCAGTATCGGTTTTTCCCACGTTCTCTCCAGTCCCTGAATGCACCGGGTCACATGGTTCCAATTAGCCAATCATATGGACCCAAGCACTATATAAGCTGCCTTGACTCCACTCTCCTCAGTTGTGTGGGAGAGGAGCCAAGGGACAGCAGCTGCAGAACCAGATCATTGTGCTTGGGGATTCTCGTGAACTGGCCAGGTGTCCTGTCTTGGGTCCGACTTTGTGGATGGCGAGCTACGAAAGGAGGCCAGGAGCCTAAGGACGTCCTTTGTCAACGTTAATGCCCATGGTCTGGTAGGAGGCTTCGCAGCCTGCTCTTTTTCCTCCCACCTCCTCAATCAGAGCGTTTACCATAACCCACCTCAAACAATACGAACAATCAACGCGTTTGGACATTTCCCCTCTGTTGCCATAAACCTACAAGGACAATCCATACTCTCTGGTTGACGGACTATCGGGTTTTTCTTTTGGGGTTTCTTTTTGTCGGTCTCCAGCCGAAGATCCAGAATAACCCATTGGTGACTTGTGTGTTGACTAGAATTGTGCACTTTATTGTATACCGGTATTTTGAAACCTGCAGTATTGTAAATGTTTTGTTCGTTTTTTCCATTTCTCACTTTATATTCAATATATTCACTTTAAAATTTATACAATCGATTCCTTGCCTTTATTTACCGCCCTGCTCTCCAGTAGCCGATCCCAGTTTCTTCTGAGACTTGCCCACTAGGATCTTTTAATATTATTTTATACTCTGGTATTAACTAAATACTTGCTACATTTTTGGCGAGCCAGCCAGGAGGGCAGTTGGGCAGTAAATATTATTGCATTCATTCTCACAAAGTTCATTTTGCCATTATGGAGGTTTTTGATGACCTCGGAATCAAAATCCCAAATGCAGTTCTAGTAGACGGAGCAGTTGAACCCGCATTGCGCGATGACGTTATTGATTTTCTTACTCAGTATGGCGATATTAATCGAAATGTTGTTGTTGAAAAGCCTGACACAGAATTTAATGACCGCGTGGTCGTAGAGTTTATTTCCGGTTCAGCACTTGTGAAGTTATCCCCGTTGCTACCGTACACATATACCTCAGATGCAGGTCATAAATGTTGTATTGAAAATCTATCCAATATCTATACATCCAAGTTTTGTGGTTCGAAGAGTCGTACGCTTATGGCTGAACTCAAAGATATTGCCAAGTTGTCTGGAAAACAATATGCCGAGATCCTTCAGGAAATGATGGAACAAGTCAGTTACTCTGCACCGCAGGTTCAGGTCCCCATTGCTCTCAGTGCGACTGCAAACAAGGAAGACACTTCACCATCATCTCAAGTAACAACAACAGTAAAACAATCTGACTCTCCATTTTCAGGCCATTCTCCATCAGGGTCTACTACCAGTGCGGGGACACAGGGAAATGCGGATGGGAGAGAGAGGCGATCCACAATCTACATGGCTCCAAGTGATCTGAATCCTCCAGAGGTCCAGCGTT
The DNA here is from genome assembly GCA_007210695.1 of Neogobius melanostomus. Lineage (NCBI taxonomy): Eukaryota > Metazoa > Chordata > Actinopteri > Gobiiformes > Gobiidae > Neogobius > Neogobius melanostomus. Next base: position 5,267,595 of record VHKM01000393.1, read on the forward strand.
ATCTTGTGGAGCATGTGGTCAGGAGCGGAGACGGTTCCGTGCAGTACCATTCATCCCATCGGCTGAGAACCTTCTCTGGGAAAATGCCCAGGCCGGCGCACGAGACAGACTATGATACATGGCAGAGTGGTGTGGAGCTAATCTTGAAGGACCCATCAATATCTGACCTTCAGCGCACCAGGCTGATCCGTGATAATCTCTTGCCTCCTGCGGCCGAGATTGTAAAACATCTGAGTCCTGACACCGCACCGGAGACCTACCTGCAACATCTTAACTCGGCGTATGGTACTGTACAGGATGGGGATGAACTCTATGCTAAGTTTTTAGATACTTACCAAGATGCTGGCGAAAAGCCCTCCACTTACCTGCAACGTCTTCAAGTCGCTTTGCAAATTGCGGTTAAGCGAGGCGGTATACCTGTGAAGGATGTGGACAAGCGCCTTCTAATCCAATTCACTCGGGGATGTTGGGACAATAATCTCATTGTGGAGCTGCAATTGAGGCAAAAGAAACATAACCCACCTTCATTTGCGGAACTTTTACTGCTACTCCGTACAGAGGAGGACCAGGATGCAGCAAAAGCGGTCCGGATGAAACAGCATCTGGGTGTAGCAAAGCAAAGAGTGGCCAGTCACGCACAGCTCGTGCACCCAGAGGAAGAAACAAACTTGTGTGCTGCTCTGACAAATCTCACCAAGCAGTTCACTGAGCAAATGTCGGCTATGCAGAACCAACTGGCCGCTTTGACAGCAAGCCAGAGTGGTTCCTCACCGAGAGCTGCCACAAAAACATTTGAGAAACCAAAGTTTGGCAACGTGAAATCTGCTTTTCCAAAGCCTGGCTTTTGCTTCTGTTGCGGAGAAGATGGTCACATTAAGCCACAATGTGAGAACCCTCCAAATCCATCTTTAGTAAGCTCCAAAAGAAAGCAGTTCAACAGTAAGCAGCAAAAGTTTCAGAAACCAAGCACCTCTGGACATTTAAACTAGTCTCAGCTCCTGTGGAGGGACAATCAGGAGCTGTGCCGGACCAAACCCGTCCCGCAAGAAAGAAGTCTGTCCAGTGCGCAGAAGTGCTGTCAACTCCAAAATCAAAGAAAAGGTTGCCTAAGGGATTAGTCGGTTCCAGATGTACGGCGGAGGTTACGGTCGCTGGTCAAGCGTCCTCGTGTCTTCTGGATACCGGATCGCAAGTAACCACAATCCCTGTGTCATTCTATAACGAACATTTGTCAGATCAACCTATTCATTCACTTGATGAGCTACTCCATATCGAAGGTGCGGCAGGTCAAAGTGTTCCCTACCTTGGATATGTTGAGACAACAGTAGCATTTCCCGAAGATTTCCTTGGAAGCAAGTTCGCTATTCAAACTCTTGCACTTGTTGTCCCAGATATCAGACCCGGATTTCCAACTTCCGTGTTAATTGGCATGAACACTCTTGAAGCCCTTTATAAGCAGTTTTCCAGCAGTGACTCCTCCACTTTCCAACCTAGTGGACATGGCTACAAAGTGGTGCTGCCAACTCTCCAGCTGACGCATAAGACCAACTCCGGAGATCATATTGGACTTGTCACTCTGTGCAGCAAGACACCAGTGCTCATTCCAGCAAGTCGCACTGTTGTGGTCGAAGGCTCTGCGAAGGTGTCCGCCCTAACAACCTGCCAGTCTGCAATCATTCAGCACCCGGATTCAGGCCTGCCGGGAGGCTTGTGTGTAAGCAGCTGCTTGGTTGATTTACCTTCTCACTCACCCCACAAAGTTCCAGTGGTAATGACAAATGAGTCAGAGCAGGACATCTTCATTCCTCCATTCTCGGTGATTGCAGATCTTGACACCTACGAATGTACCATCTCCGACCACCATGCTGTCAGCAAACCATCAGAGAGCTTGATGACTCCGCTGAACTTCAATTTCGGTGACAGCCCAATTCCCCCGGAGTGGAGAGAAAAAATTACTGCCAAGCTGAATGCCATTCCGGAAGTATTCTCACACCATGACATTGATTTTGGTTGCACAGGTCAAGCACCATATCAAGCTTCATGACAATACTCCTTTTAAGCATCGTGCACGACCTGTTCACCCACATGACATTGAAGCCGTCCGAAAACATCTGCAAGAACTTCTTGATGCCGGTGTGATCAGGGAGTCGGAATCACCATTTTCGTCTCCTATTGTGGTTGTGAAAAAGAAGAACGGAGACATCAGGTTGTGTATCGATTACCGTAAATTGAATTTACAGACCATAAAGGATGCTTACCCATTGCCGAATCTTGAAGAGTCCTTTTCTGCACTCAGTGGCGCCAAGTGGTTCTCAGTCCTGGACCTCAAATCAGGCTATTATCAGATCGAGATGCATGAAGAGGATAAGGCCAAAACTGCCTTTGTCACTCCCCTGGGTTTCTGGGAATTCAATAGAATGCCCCAGGGCGTTACCAATGCACCCTCAACATTCCAGCGCCTGATGGAAAAGTGTATGGGGAGTCTGCATCTGAAGGAGGTCCTAGTGTTCATTGATGATCTTATAATCTTCTCTGACACTTTGGAGGAGCATGAACGCCGCCTACTGCGAGTGCTGGACAAGCTGAAAGAGTATGGACTCAAACTCTCTCCGGACAAGTGCAAGTTCCTGCAAACATCTGTTCGGTACTTGGGTCATGTGGTGTCTGAAAAAGGCGTTGAGACGGATCCTGACAAGGTCGCCACCTTGAAATCCTGGCCAGTTCCGCACAATCTTAAGACCTTGCGCTCGTTCCTTGGTTTCGCAGGCTATTACCGGCGTTTTATCAAAGGTTATGCCGCCATTGTGAAGCCGCTCAATGACCTTACCCGAGGGTACTCACCTGCTAAGAAATCGGTGTCGAAGAATAAAGCCTCCAATTCTTCCTTCGATCCAAAGCAATCTTTTGGTGCCCGTTGGACTCCACAGTGCCAGCAAGCTTTTATGACGCTCATTGAAAAGCTCACCATTGCTCCTGTGTTGGGATTTGCCAATCCATCGCTGCCGTATATACTCCACACGGACGCCAGCACCACAGGACTCGGAGTGGCACTTTACCAGGAACATGAGGGACGACTGAGAGCTATTGCTTTTGCCAGCAGAGGATTGTCGCAAAGTGAATCCTGCTATCCCGCGCATAAGCTGGAATTTCTGGCGCTTAAATGGAGTGTCACAGAGAAGTTCCAGGATTACCTGTATGGGGCGAACTTCACTGTAGTAACCGACAATAATCCTCTTACTTACCTCCTGACATCGGCGAAGCTGGACGCTACCAGCCATCGTTGGCTGGCTGGTTTATCAACGTTTTCATTTAAGATCCAGTACAGAGCTGGGAAGCAGAACTTGGACGCGGACGCTCTTTCCCGACGCCCACACAACAGTTCCCCTTCGGACCCTGTACAAAAAGATCATGAACTTTTGAACCAGTTTACTCAGCAACATCTCGCAGACATCAGTGATGTGGAAATCCCTTCTGAGGTGGTTGATGCTATTTGTCAGTGTGGTTTTGTCCGATCCCTGGCAGATACTACTCTCGTTGAGTCACTGTCCATCACTGCTGAAGCCATTCCTGACATGTTCACGGATGATTTCCATGGCCTGCCCATTGTTCCTGTGCTGTCTCAAGTGGACATCCGAGACAAGCAACGGGCAGATCCGGGTCTGCGTGAGATCATCTACCAACTGGAAACTGGCGAAAAGGTACCACCTACCGCTCGAGAGGAAATACCAGAGATACCACTTCTCTTGAGGGAGTTGAACAAGCTGGAACTCCTCGACGGAATTCTGTACAGAAAGAGGCATGACAATGAACACTGCTCCCATCAACTGGTCCTACCAGAAGAACTTCGACCTACCGTTCTCCAGAGCTTGCATGACGATATGAGCCATATGGGGATTGAGCGGACCCTTGATCTTGCTCGCACCAGATTTTATTGGCCCAGGATGGCCGCTGATGTTGAGGATAAAATCAAAACTTGTGGCCGCTGTGTACGACGTAAATCGTTGCCGGAAAGAGCTGCCCCACTCGTCAGTATCCGAACATCTCGTCCATTGGAACTTCTTTGCATGGATTTCCTTTCCTTGGAACCCGATACCAGCAACACCAAGGATATTCTGGTTTTGACAGACCACTTTACAAAGTTCGCCATGGCTCTACCAACGCCCAATCAGAAGGCACGCACTGTGGCAAAAAGTCTCTGGGACAATTTCATCGTCTATTATGGAATTCCTGAGAGGTTGCATACAGACCAAGGCCGGGATTTCGAATCCAAACTGATCCGCGAACTGTGTACAGTGGCTGGCATAAAGAAATGTCGAACAACACCCTATCATCCTCGAGGAAATCCTGTCGAAAGATTTAACAGGACGTTACTCAACATGCTGGGGACTCTGGAGATGAAGCAAAAATCTAAATGGAGGGAGTATGTCAAACCGTTGGTGCACGCGTACAATTGTACCAGAAACGAAGTGATCGGATTCACGCCGTATGAGCTGATGTTTGGGCGATCTCCTCGGCTGCCGGTGGATCTGGCCTTCGGATTGCCGCTGCACAACGACCAACCTCAGCCTCATTCTCAGTATGTGTACGATCTGAAGCAAAGATTGGAAGAAAGCTATCAAATCGCTTCGAGAAATGCTGCTAAAAGTGCAGACAGGAACAAGGCTCGTTTTGACCAACGCGTAACACCGTCCAAACTTGAAGTTGGGGATAGAGTCCTAGTGCGTAACGTGCGTATCAGAGGCAAGCACAAGCTTTCTGATAAGTGGGAACAAGACATCTTTGTGGTGGTGAAGCAATCTGGAGACCTTCCAGTCTATTCAGTGAAGCCAGAGAACAAAGATGCTCCGATTCGCACTCTGCACAGGGACCTTCTTCTTCCATGTGGTTTCCTTCCAGTGGCAGAACCCTCAGTGGATGCCATTTCTATTCCTGAGCCACGGTTAACTCGTCAGCAATGCCAAACAAAGCATGACTCGGCTGATGAATCCGTTGGGGAAGATGATCTGATGGTTGAACATTCTGTTAATGACGTCCTGGATCCTGTGAGATTTATGGTGGAGAAAACTCGGACTCTAAGAGTGTTGCCCTCCAGTGACGCAGTTCCAGTTCCGAGCCACTTACCCATCACTGAACCAGACGCCTTCCCTGTCACTATACCCGAAACCTTACCTGTTACTGCAACCGCACCTGATCTTCTCGTTGCGGATGAAAGCTTACCTGATTCTGTGGACGAAATCCTACCTGACGACTCGGCTGAACACTCACCTGTCCCTGCGAGTCCACTACTTCTCGATGTTCCTCTCGATGACATTTCTGAAGAAAATAACGATCCTGAGACCAATCAAGCTGAACCACAAAATCTTGAATGTATACTTGACTTACCTGAAGCCGCTCCTACTATACGACGTTCAACTCGTCACCGATCACCTCCTAAAAGATTTGGGTACGCTTCTTTGGGTAATCCGGTAATATCCGTCGTTCAAACTTTATTGCATAGCTTGTCTGACGTCTTGGGTGCATCAACCGACGCTGATGCCTCAGCCGTTTATGTTGTGTGATGCTAGCTTGCGCCGGGACGCGCAAGGAGTCAAGGGGGGGAGGGTGTAACCAGGGTTAAAATCCTCCAATTTTGCCCAGTATCGGTTTTCCCCACGTTCTCTCCAGTCCCTGAATGCACCGGGTCACATGGTTCCAATTAGCCAATCATATGGACCCAAGCACTATATAAGCTGCCATGACTCCACTCTCCTCAGTTGTGTGGGAGAGGAGCCAAGGGACAGCAGCTGCAGAACCAGATCATTGTGCTTGGGGATTCTCGTGAACTGGCCAGGTGTCCTGTCTTGGGTCCGACTTTGTGGATGGCGAGCTACGAAATGAGGCCAGGAGCCTAAGGACGTCCTTTGTCAACGTTAATGCCCATGGTCTGGTAGGAGGCTTCGCAGCCTGCTCTTTTTCCTCCCACCTCCTCAATCAGAGCGTTTACCATAACCCACCTCAAACAATACGAACAATCAACGCGTTTGGACATTTCCCCTCTGTTGCCATAAACCTACAAGGACAATCCATACTCTCTGGTTGACGGACTATCGGGTTTTTCTTTTGGGGTTTCTTTTTGTCGGTCTCCAGCCGAAGATCCAGAATAACCCATTGGTGACTTGTGTGTTGACTAGAATTGTGCACTTTATTGTATACCGGTATTTTGAAACCTGCAGTATTGTAAATGTTTTGTTCGTTTTTTCCATTTCTCACTTTATATTCAATATATTCACTTTAAAATTTATACAATCGATTCCTTGCCTTTATTTACCGCCCTGCTCTCCAGTAGCCGATCCCAGTTTCTTCTGAGACTTGCCCACTAGGATCTTTTAATATTATTTTATACTCTGGTATTAACTAAATACTTGCTACAATCGGGTTTGGTTTGAATGCGGCATAAGGCTACGGTGACAAGCGATTGCTCTGAACATGGCAAACACAGTTAAATGAAACGACCAACTTGAAGAGTTGCAATCTGAAATGGATGAAACAGTTATTGAAGCGGTACCAAGGCGATCAGAACGGCATAGTGTACCCACAGAGAAAATGCTTCAATACCAAAATGATGAACTGTCAAAAAGAGAAAAAATTATGAACCATATATGAACATTGGAAAGGCGTGGTAAGAGTCTACAGAGAAGACTTAAACAGTGATATATCAGATTCACGGTTAGCAGAAATGGCCGATGATATTGAAAAGACAGTATATGACATGACAAAGGCATTATGAAAATCATTTCTGAGCATTTATCAGCCATAGATGAGTATGATGCAGATAGAGAAAAGCAGCGCCTCCAGTTCTCTTAGCCTATGAACATGCTAAGTCCATATTTGGCACTGCATCACAGTTAAGTTACCACTCTGAAGCAAGTATCGCTGCCAAAAGAATCGATGAAGCCACAGAATTAGCTGCAAAAGAAGCTCAGTATAAAATCACAGAAGACGAAATTAAACAAAAGGAAAAAATAAGAGAAATGGAAGAGAAGCACAGGAAAGGAATTAAATGCACAAAAGTATGAATTGGAGCGTTTACAAGCAGAAAAGGAAAGGCAAGCTGCACGTGCAAAGTTAGAGATTTACAACAAGGAATTAAGAGTTGATATGGACGGTCAGTTAATGGTTCATAACAATGGGACCTCTCGTGTCAACCAAAGCTTCGCACAACCAGCACCAGCGCTCTCTACAGACTCATATCATCCACTCCTGCAACAGTATGCATCCATCCCTGTCAGAAATCCTGTACAACAACCATACTCTCAATTTGTCCCTCCATCGTCTCCTACCGACATTTCCCAGCTGGCTAAAGCTATCCAAGACAGCATAGCTGTAAACAGAATCCCAGTGCCAGTGCCCATCGTGTTTAGCGGAGATCCCATGACCTACATAGAATGGAAGGCTTCCTTCAGCTCATTGGTGGACTGCAAAGGTATCGCCTGCTGACAAACTGCACTTGTTAAAAAGGTATATCACTGGTCCAGCACTTCAATGTCTTGAGGGCACATTTTATCGCAGTGATGAAGAGGCTTACAAAGATGCATGGAAAAGGCTTGACCAACGCTATGGTCAGCCTTTTGTTGTTCAAAAGGCATTCAGAGACAAATTGTCAAAGTGGCCTAAAATCCACTTCAAGTACCGTATTTTTCGGACTATAAGTCGCACGGGAGTATAAGTCGCACCAGCCAAAAAATGCATAATGAAGAAGAAAAAAACATATATTAGTCGCTCCGGACTATAAGTCGCACCAGCCTTGGCAACTACCTGGGCAGTGAGGAGTAACTGCACTGTTTACAAGCCTCTCCCGGCATCACATTATTCAAGCAACCATTTGCAAAGAGTAACCTCTGCTTTCGACAGTCCCTTACAAGTTTCTCGCTCACTCCAAACTTTACTCTTTTTATTTTTATTTTCAGTGGTACAGTAAGTAAGTGCGTGCTTATTTGTCATTGTACAACTGTGCAGGAGTAACAGATATTGATACACAAGCCTAGAGCGCCCTCTAGCAGCTGTCAGTTTGAAAATAACACAATGTGAAATTATATATTTTGATATATAAGTCGGACCTGAGTATAAGTCGCACCCCCAGCCAAACTATGAAAAAAAGTGCGACTTATAGACCGGAAAATACGGTATGCAGAAGGTTTACGGACATTATCAGATTTTCTCACGGCCTGTCTCCAAGCAACACCACACATAAAGGGCTTAGAGAAACTTAGTGACTGTGAGGAGAACCAAAAGTTATTACAAAAGATTCCAGAATGGCTCGCAACACGTTGGAATCGTCAGGTCACAGTGGCTCTCATGGAAGGTAAAGATTTCCCATCCTTCAAGGATTTTGCAGAGTTTGTAGCACTAGAGGAGGAAATTGCATGTAATCCTGTGACTTCTTCATACGCACTCCATTCATGCAGCTCATCCCTGGAAAAAAGGCACACAAAAGAAATCAAACCAAACAGATCTGCAACACAAGTCTTTATGACACAGGCTTCAGTACATGCAGATAAAGCAAAGTCAAATGACACAAGATTAAAGGCACCGTGCGTGTTCTACAAAGATGAAAAACATCAGTTGTCAAAATTTTCAAGCTTCTCAGAGAAGTCAGTCGACGACAAACAGACATTTGTAAAGGACAATAACGGGTGCTTAAAGGTGGCTCACAAGGACTGTCGTCATCGACACACATGTGACACTTGCAAAGGACGTCACCCCACTTGTTTGCACAATGAGAATCACCAGGCAAATGTCTCCACAAATGTCTCTCCAATTATAGAGAATGATACTACTGCAGCCACAGCTCTGAATGTCACAAAGGTGGATCAATCAGGTAGAACCTCCATGATTGTTCCTGTGTGGGTTTCCACTGCCCAGAGGCCGTCTAAAGAGCAGTTAGTGTACGCTTTATTAGACACACAAAGTGACAACACATTTGTCAGTGAAGTAGTAACTAACCACTTACAAGCAGACTCCCATCCGGTGAAGCTAAAACTAACCACAATGCTTGGAGTTCACATGACTGTCAAAAGTCAGAGTATCAGGGCTACGTGTGAGAGGTTATAACTCAGATGTTAACAATGACCTACCGCCCTCTTACACAAAGGACTATATCCCATTTAACTATGACAACATACCCACAAATGAAACGGTAAAGCAATGGCCCCATGTGTCAGAAATAGTTGATAAGGTACCTCCTCTCCCGAGCTGTGATGTTGGACAGTATACTCATTGTCAACTGTCCCAGAACACTAGCTCCAAAACAGGTGCTACTCGGAAAGGACAATGAGCCATTTGCAATACAGACAGATCTAGGGTGGAGTATTGGTGGTGCCACAACAGAGTCAAATGCAACTGAAGTTCTGCCACAGAGTTACGGTAAGGGAACTATCTCCCGTAACACCATAACACCTATGGACGTGATCAATGTTCTTGACTCAGATTTTAAGGACGCAAAGGCAAGCGACAAAACCGTCTCCCAAGAGGATCTAATTTTTCTGGACAAACTCAAGGAAGGAATAAAGAAAAACAAAAAAGGACACTGTGAGATGCCTCTTCCATTCAAACAAAGACCACACTTACCAGACAACAGAAGGCTTGCAGAAATCAGACTCGAACACTTAAAGCGAAAGTTCAACAAGGACAAGAAATAAAAAAAGGACTATGTTGCATACATGAATGACATAATTGAAAGAGGGGATGTCGAAGAAGTACACAATGAAGGAACAGAAGGTGAGCAGTGGTACATCTCCCACCATGGGATTTATCACCTCAAAAAGCCCACAAAACTGCGCGTTGTATTCGATTGTTCAGCCAAACCCAAGCAAATGATCATCTCCTCCAGGGGCCAGACTTGATAAACAATTTGACAGGCGTTCTCCTAAGATTCAGGCAACATCCTATCACTTTATCGATATAGAAAAGATGTTCCATCAGTTTCACGTTGATGAAAGGGACAGGAACTATCTACATTTCCTCTGGTGGAAAAACAGAGATACAAGCACACAACCTCGAACCTACAGAATCAAGGTATACCTTTTCGGTGCAGCATCGTCTCCAGGCTGTGCAAATCACGGACTGAAGTACTTGACCAAAGAGCACTTCGACTCGTACCCAGCAGGTTCACAGTTTATGGAGAAAGACTTTTATGTCGATGATGGGGTTACGAGCACAAGCACAGTGGAAGGAGCAATACAGTTGGCACAGGAGGCCAGAGAAATCTGCAGCAAAGGTAACCTCCGTCTTCACAAGTTCATTTCTAACAGTAACACTGTTTTGCAAAGCATCCCTCCATCAGAATGTGCTATAAACACAAACACTATGGACTTAACATTCAAAGACATGCCACAAGAAAGGGCACTAGGCATTCAATGGAACATTGAAAAGGACTGTTTCAAATTTGACAACACACTAAAGGTACAGCTAGTCACACGCAGAGGCATTCTATCCACTGTCGCGTCAATCTACGACCCGCTTGGATTCTTAGCACCATATGTACAAAACGGAAAGAGGATCTTGCAAGTAATGTGCCAACAAGGTATTGAGTGGGACGACCCCCTACCAAACACTCTCAAGCCAAGGTGGGAGAGTTGGCAAAGTGACTTTGTGAACTTTGTGAAAGCTAAACATACCTCGCTGTTATCTACCTGCTAGTTTTGGTGAGCCTAAAGAAATAGAGTTACACCACCTTTCAGATGCAGGCTCAGGTGGTTATGGACGATGCAGCTATCTGAGAGCCAAAAACGTTAAAAATGAGATTGACTGCGCTCTGATAATAGCAAAAGCTCGAGTCTCTCCAACCAAACTTGTCACAATCCCCAAACTTGAACTCACGGCAGCTGTAGTTTCAATCTCAGTCAGTAACATGGTACGGGAAGAACTGTGTTACAATGTGAAAAAGGAATATTTCTGGACTGACTCAAATGTAACACCCGTCAAATGACTGTGCTCCCCGCTCTGATGAGCTTTCACCTATATTGTGAAAAACTTTTATGCCCGGACCGGAGTGGGTGACTTCCCCCTCCTCCTCCTCCCCCCCCACCCCCTCGCACTGCGTGCTGTGGTTTCTGGCGTCTGTGTGGTTTGAGCAGCTCCGGCGGTGTTTTCAATCCTGAAGTCAGATACGAATGTCTGACAATTGATGGTGAGTCTTGCCAAAGCTTTATGAAAAGCCTGCAATGATAATTATGTGCAACAAATAGTCATGTTGTGCGTTAATGTGTGTTTATAGCTGTTGCGCTGCAGCTACCAGCGCTACCGGGTGGATGTGGGCTAGCGGTGTGACCAATTTAAGGTTTGTCATTGTGTTTACCTGCGTGTTTCGGATTGGTAAGCTACATACTTAATGTAGTTACCTTGCTAAGGGGTTTCCTTTAATTCGGCAGGTGTTCTGTCTTTGTATATGTGCCTTGTTTTGGGCCAAAGGCCATTTGCTGCCTGTGTTGTTTATATACTAAGGATGTCACGGCTCTAGTGCCGGTGTTCCGGTTCTCGCCGTGACCCTGTCACGATGTGATGTTTACATTTTGCGCGAGCTCGGCACATGGATATTTCATAAAATATCGTAGCTAGCTGTGCGCCACCATGGCCAATTAGCTGTTGTGGACCTGCTGTCTCCCCCTGAAGTCGACAGGAACAGGAAAGGATTGCTACGAAAATAGTGTGTGATGTTCATGATAACTGTACTGACATTGAGATAAAAGGTAATAAAGATTTCTGTCTTACCATATGAGTGCGTTGGCGTCTTTTACACTACACGCAATGAATAATAATTAAAAGAATAATCACTCTCTCAACCAGTCTCGAACTCACTCCACGTGTTTGAAAAAGGTGTGCTTCAGGACACCTGCGCTAACCCCTACACTACAGCACCACACCAAATGTTGTCTCAATGCTTGTATTTATCAGATATTCTGTACCCATCACAGTAAGCCATGCCATTCCATCGGCCATGTCAAAATGTGACAGTCACCAATTGACGTTGGATGTTATTAATTGTACAACGAGGCTGCGTCCTTTCCTCATCCTGTTAATGCATATATGTGCGCCTGACATCGCTGGTGACACTGTTTGCATGGCTGTCGATAGAGATTTTACGAAATAAATGCCACAAAATAGCATAAACTCTAATCAACATGGTGGCCTATGCACCCATTTGAAAAGATTGCGCCATAAATGCAGAGCTGAACTTTACGCCTATTCAATATTCCTCTTAATAGATTTGATGTTAATGATGAGGAGATGATGCTTGTATGGGGCCTCTTGTTAAAAAAAAGTAATCTGCACAAATAAGCTAAATTCCATTGGCAAAAGTTTGTAGTACAACATGCGACACGCCGTGGTCAAATGGGTGCATAGGCCACCATGTTGATTAGAGCTTCTGCTATTTTGTGGCTTTTAGATCGTAAAATCCCTACCGACAGCCAACTGCTGCAAACAGTGTCACCAGCGATGTCAGGCGCACATATATGCATTAACAGGATGAGGAAAGGACGCAGCCTCGTTGTACAATTAATTACATCCCACGTCAATTGGTGACTGTCACATTTTGACATGGCCGATGGAATGGCATGGCTTGCTGTGATGGGTACAGAATATCTGATAAATACAAGCATTGAGACAACATTTGGTGTGGTGCTGTAGTGTAGGGTTTAGCGCAGGTGTCCTGAAGCACACCTTTTTCAAACACGTGGAGTGAGTTCGAGACTGGTTGAGAGAGTGATTATTCTTTTAATTATTATTCATTGCGTGTAGTGTAAAAGACGCCAACGCACTCATATGGTAAGACGGAAACCTTTATTACCTTTTATCTCAATGTCAGTACAGTTATCATGAACATCACACACTATTTTCGTAGCAATCCTTTCCTGTTCCTGTCGACTTCAGGGGGAGACAGCAGGTCCACAACAGCTAATTGGCCATGGTGGCGCACAGCTAGCTACGATATTTTATGAAATATCCATGTGCCGAGCTCGCGCGAAATGTAAACATCACATCGTGACAGGGTCACGGCGAGAACCGGAACACCGTATTTGATGTTGCGCAACTTAGTTGTTATTAGAAATGATATGTCATGTTTGAGTACTGACGGAAACTATTGATTCTTGTTTACCGGTAAATGTTTGTGGATTTGATATGAATGCTAATGTGCATTTTTGTTTGACCTCATCTGCAGGTCAGGTTTTTATGTGGCGTTGGATTTCTCGTCCAACCCAGTCGATGGCGAGCTGATAGGACCTAAACGAATTGAACTCTTGTGAACAAAGTTGAACCCTTTGAACAAAACGAACTAAACTTTTTAGAGCAAAATGAACTGAACTCAAAGCCCTCTTTGGCTACACATTTTCTCCCCATTTTGTGTTTGTTTTCCTGTCATATTTTGTTCCACACTTTATCTTTAATATATACTCACCTCAACCCTAATACTTGGACTGGTCATTTAACCCACGGGCTCCGTAAGGACCTATCTTCTGATTGCAGTAAGACTATTTACAGTCCAAATTTATACTCCTTACAACAATAACTGAATGATTGTTACACAAAGGTGGTACTGGGCTACATAAACAATGACGCACGCGGCACGCCGTTTCTACACTTTTGTAGCCAACAGGGTCCAAATGATTAAACAAAGTACCAGCCCTCAGCAATGGTTTTACATACCATCAGAAGTGAACCCAGCGGACAGCGCTTCAAGGGGTCTAACTGTCAATGAGTTATTTAAGTCCAGCTGGTTTACTGGCCCCGCCTTTTGGTGGAAAAATTAACTGCCACACCACAAACTGTTGAGCTGTATCTAGCTCTTGGCTATCCTGAAGTCACAAAAGTGCAGACTGTAAAGTAATTGAATGTCCACACAAAACGTCGTGCGTAGTGCAAGGCTTTTACTACGGGTTCGGAACTAGCATAATCAACATGCAGGTTAACAACAAGAGGTATACAGTGTGTCATCGCGGGAGTTACCCCGGTAACCAGGCCAGATGTGATTTACGGCACGTGAGACTACTGTCGTAAAGTATCTCTTACATGACATCTCCCCTTTTCAATTCTTTTTTTTTTTTTTTTTACATTCTGTAGCAAAAACAAAACCTTGTGAAAGATACTGTAAGAAACTCTTTCATTAGCTGTTTCAATAACACAGAATTTCAAAATGTAAACAGTAATATAAACAGTGCAAAAATAATTAACATTCTTAACACTTTTCTTCTCTTCTATTGTTTTTTTTTTTTTTTTTTTTTTTTTTGTGTTGGGCAGTGTTCTTCGTACACCCTTACAGATTCAGTCTTTCTACAGGTCTGCATAACCTACCAGACCGTGTGTATAGCAGTCCATCATCAGGTGGGCAAGGCTGGGTAGCAGGCAACGCAGTGTCTGTAGAAACGGTAGGTACAGCCTGTTGGACAGCATCAGGCTGCGGCTGCTGTAGTGATGGAGGTGGCGTGGTAACAGAGGATGCAGGCACGCACAGCAGATGGCGACGGTTGCGTCTCAGAGTTGCCCCTTTTTGCGTCTCGATGACATAAGATCTCGGGGTAGTGCTGTCACCAGCAACAACAGCGGGTGATCCCCAAACATTCTGATGGTCCAACTTGGAGAGAACAGAATCGCCCGGTTTCAGAGGTGGCAGGAGTTTTGTACCATGGCGCTGATTGAAATAGAAGGCTTGCTTCTGTTTCTCCCTTGCATCCTTACTCCTGACTGCTTGTAGATCAGGCCATTGGGGTTGGAGGTTTGACTCAAGCGTCGGAAGTGTAGTTTTAATCCTTCTCCCCATGAGCAATTCAGCTGGGCTTACACCTGTGGTGGCGCACGGGGTAGAGCGGTAACACATGAGAGCGAGTAAAGGGTCTTTCTGCATCAGAATCCTCTTTGCAATTTGTACTCCTCTTTCCGCTTGTCCGTTCGCCTGGGGGTTATGCGGACTCGAGGTAATGTGTTCGAAGTCAAAGTCACGGGCAAAGTCCCCAAACTCCGTACATGCAAACTGGGGCCCGTTGTCCGAAACGACCTGGTCCGGGCAGCCATAGCGTGCAAAAAGTGTTTTCAACTTCTGCACCACCTGTGAGGCAGTAGTTGTTGGCATGTGGAGTATCTCGATAAATCTGGAGAAGTAATCTGACACTACCAGGTAAGCGTGCCTGTTATAATCACACAGGTCGATTGCAAGTCTTTGCCAGGGCCTGTCAGGAAGAATGGTTGAGATGAGGGGCTCCCTTCGCTGTGTGTGCTTCATCTCACGGCAGGTTTGACAGGATTCAACTTTCAGTTTGATGTCAGTAGAAATGCCAGGCCACCACACAGATTCATTAGCCCGCTCCCTGCATTTGGTCAGACCTTGATGTCCGTCATGGATCCGATCCAGGATGTCAGCTCTCAAAGTAGACGGAATCAGCATGCGACAGCCTCTTGTGATGATCCCGTTGTACTCTGACAATTCGCTTCTGACTGGGAAAAAGTCTCTGATGGCAATAGGAACATTTCCTACATATTCTGGCCAACCTGACTTAATGTACTGCAGTATCATCTGCAAGTTACTGTCAGCTGCAGTGGCTAGCCTTATGGTCTCCAGTCTTTGTGGTGTGGCTGGCATGCTGCTGATAACCGCTGCAATGTAACACTCTACATCTGAATGTGTGTCACTTGCCTCTGTTGTGCACTGTACTGGGCTGCGAGAGAGCGTGTCGGCTACAGTGAGAGTCTTGCCTGGTGCATATTCAGCCGTAGGCTTGAACCGCATAAGCCTCATCAACAGTCTTTGGCAACGTATTGGGACATTGTCCAGATCCTTTTTATTCATCAGCGGCACCAAAGGTTTGTGGTCAGTGACCAACTTGAAGTTCTCCAGCCCGACCAGGTACTTCTCGAACCTCTCACATGCCCAAACGCTTGCCAGACATTCTTTTTCTATCTGGGCATATCTGGTTTCGGCGTCGGATAAGCGGCGAGAACAATACGCGACCGGTTTCCAGTCCCCATCGTGTAGTTGTAGCAGCACGCCTCCAATGCCATAGCTGCTAGCATCGGCTGATACAGCTGTAGGTCGGTTCACATCATAGAACTTCAGAACAGGAGACGTAGACAGGATGTCTTTGATGCGCTGAAACGCCTGCTTCTGTGGGTGGTCCCACGTCCATGTAGTCTTGGATCTCAACAGTTCGTATAAAGGCTGGCCCACTGTTGACAGATGTGGAATATACTTTCCCAAGTATGTGAACATGCCCAAGACCCGTTTCAGATCCTGGACAGTCTGTGGTTCTGGCAGCTCTTTAATAGCTTTTACCTTGTCAGGGTCGGGCTTTACTCCTGACTTGTCAATCACCTGGCCCAGGAAGTGAAGTTGGTTCCGTCTGAACACGCACTTGTCTTTATTCAACTTCAAGCCTGCCGACTCGATTCTCTCCAGTACTTTGTTTAGGCGCTGGTCATGCTGTTCTGCTGTGTCGCCGTACACCAGTACATCGTCCATGTAGATGGCCACTCCGTCAAGATCACTCAGGGTCTCTGCCATCTTTCTCTGGAAGATTTCCGGAGCACTCGTGATACCAAAAGGGAGACGTTTGAATGCGTATCTCCCGAAAGGTGTAATGAATGTAGTCAACTTACTGCTTTCCGGGTGAAGAGGTATCTGCCAAAACCCTGAGGCCGCATCCAGGGATGTAAACATGGTGGCGCCACTCAGTTTTGCAGTGATTTCCTCTGCAGTTGGGAGAACATATCTCTCCCTCTTCACAGCCTCGTTTAACCTTTTCAGATCTACACAGATGCGCACTTTGCCGGTTCGTCTTGGGACTGGCACCATGGGTGCGCACCAGTCGGTCGGTTCAGTCACTTTTTCAATGACTCCGTTCTCCTCCATGCGCAGTATTTCCTCTTTTACTTTCTCTAAGAGAGGCAGGGGAACTCTTCGCGCTGTGTGTACTGCATATGGCTCTGTGTTCTCTTTTAGACGTATTTTGACGGGCTCGGTGTTGAGAGTCCCGTGCTCACCAAATGCTTTGTGCACTTCCTCAATGCGTTTGACTAGTCCCATTGCGCATGCTGTATCTTTGCCTAGCAAATTATTAGCTGTCTGGCTGTGGATCACATAAACTGGGAATGAGTAGTGCTTTTCCTTGTATTTTGCAGTCGCCTGAAATTTCCCCATGCAACTTAGCTGACCACCGGGGCTGTTCATTGGTGGAATGTTTGACTGCACCAGTTTTTGCTCAGGGACTAACTTGTTGAATGTCTCTTTCTCCATCACGTTTAAATCTGCCCCTGTGTCGATTTTAAATTTAACCGGTGTTGCGCCAATCACAATTTCAACTGTCCATTGATCACTCTCTCTCTTAGTGTCTGTGACGGCACCTAGGAAATATGGCGTCTGAGAAACAGTAGATGCGTCTGTCACTTCTCTGACTGACTTACTGTGGCACATCCTTTCCCAGTGGCCCACTTTCTTGCATTTGTTGCAAGTTGATTTATTGGCTGGACACTTATCCTGGTCTCTGTGCTTTAGTTTGCCACATCTTCCACATTTTGGTTCACCACTTTCTCTCTTTTTATTTTTCCACTGCTGCTTTCCTCTGTATGGAGATTTTGCATGTGAGACCTCCTGCACCGCTGCGCACGCCTCGCCCTGCTGGTTCACCTGCCTGGTCACCTCCTCGGACTGGCGCACGGCCTGAATAGTTTGGGATAATGTAAGCTGCGTCTCCAACTGCAGTTTACGAGACATCTCCTTGTCGCTAATTCCCACCACTATACGGTCTCTGATGTGCTCCTCTCTCTGTGCCCCAAAGTCACAATGTTCCGATAGTTCATAAAGAGCCCTGATAAACATTTCAGCTTTCTCACCGGGCCGCTGCACCCTCTGGTGGAAACATGCGCGCTCGTGAATAACATTCCTTTTGGGGTAGAAGTATTCATCGTATTTTCCTAACACGACGTCAAACTTTTTTTTATCGGCGTCCTCCGCAAAAGTGAATGCTTTAAAAATGTTTTCAGCCTCCGGGCCCATTGCGTATATCAATGAGCTGACTTGGACCTCACCGTCCTCCTTGTTCAGCTTCGTAGCGACGCGAAAACGCTGGAAACGTTGCTTCCAATCGCTCCATTCAGTCGGGCGGTCGAACGGGAAACTCTCCGGTGGATTAAACTTGGCCATTTTCCTGAAGCCGTACGTCCGTCACCAGCTTCTGACACCATGTAAAGTAATTGAATGTCCACACAAAACGTCGTGCGTAGTGCAAGGCTTTTACTACGGGTTCGGAACTAGCATAATCAACATGCAGGTTAACAACAAGAGGTATACAGTGTGTCATCGCGGGAGTTACCCCGGTAACCAGGCCAGATGTGATTTACGGCACGTGAGACTACTGTCGTAAAGTATCTCTTACATGACACAGACAATGTTAACTAAAGTAACAGACACTGCGAGTCTTGCTGAACGTCTAAGTTCTCGTTGTGGTCCAAGGCAACTGTAGCACATCTCATATGAAGAGCTAAGCACATCAAGTCAAATGCACCTGCTACAGTGAGTGAACAGGAAAATGCTGAACTTGTGATCATTCGTGATGTGCAGAGTCAAACATATGAACAGGAAATAACACTGTTGAACGAAGGAAAGCAGCTCCCACATCACAACAAGCTGTTTAAACTGGACATTTTCTTGGATACAGATGGTCTCCTCAAGGTGGGAGGTCCGACTCCAACATGCAACAAGTGACACTTTCAAACACCCAATCGTAATCCCAAAGGATCATAATGCAACCAATCTCAATATCTCACTGTCACAACAAAGTAAAACATCAAGGTAAAGGATTCACCATAAATGAAATCAGATCCAAGGGCTACTGGATTCCCGGAATGAGTACATGACAGTTGCTTCATTCATCCGTCAGTGTGTGACCTGCCGCAGACTCCGCAAAGCTCCAGAGGGTCAGAGGATGAGCGACCTACCTCCACAACGCTTAGAGCCCTCTCCACCATTCTCACACTGTGGCATGGCCTGTTTTGGTCCATTTATGACTACAGAAGGAAGGAAACAACACAAACGATATGGACTCTGTGTATAGCGCTCAGATAACTTGTGTTTAGAGTTGTATTAATGAGTGAATAAAACTATTGTGATGAGGCGAGTAATTTGGGGTAGTGTTGTTCTCACGCGCCTGCTGGGGGCGCACTATAAAAGGCCACGGTTTAGTGATGTTTGCCCTCTGACCTTGTGTATCTCCCACTGCCTGTTGTACCCGATGCTGGCGCTGGGGTGCTCTGCCCGACAGGTAGATATCTTTGTAACGTTTATTTTAAATTCATCCTGTAGTGGCGCATTGTTGGCTGGCTGAACGCGTGCATAAGAAAAAAGTAAAAAATGCCAAAACGTAAAAATGTAGTTGGATATGTCAATCCGTTTATTGCGGTACAATGCGAGTATGGAAAAAACTGAAAAACTAAATAATAACTCACAGTTTATGGATGTTTGTTAAGATTTCTCAGCACGGTCAAAACCGTGTGCTCCAGCAGCGCCACACCTGATACTAATTGGCGCACCTCTTAAAGTAAATGGGCCACTCCCCGAGCGCCCCCTAATGGCTCCACCATACCGGCCCCTAATTGTTCATGGCCAAAAAGACATAACAATTATAAATTAAATACAAGAGCAAAAAACAAACAATACCTTATTTTACACAATAAACCATTTTTCAAGAACTATAGGTTTTGTGTTTCCAAAACATTTTACATTCACCCAATACCAAAATAAAAACCACACATTTCGAATGGCATTCATGTTTTATCTGTGTACATGATTTGCCACTTTTGTTTCTCCTGTATGCCAAAAAGGTATTTGCTTGGACATTTTTGGTTGGGTGTGTCAGATTCCTTAGATCTTTGATTCTTTAAAGCATTCGTTGGGCGATGGTCATTGCTATGGGCAATTTCGTTGTTTCTTCCTTTACAATCTTCCCAGTATTGTTCACATGTGTCACTCCTCTTTTCTTGAACAGTGTTTTTCCTTCTCACTTTTGGCGCAACCTTTTTCTGCTGCATTTCCTTTTTGCTTCTTTCAGCTTCACCCTTTCCTATGAAGCATCCTTTAGGTTTGCTCCCTGTGAGCATCTTTACTTTCTTCACTGTTCCCTTTTCCAAGAAATCTTGACAGGAGTTTACATGTTTACATTGTGTGCCATTTACAATCCAACCCAACGGAGTTTTAACAGCAAAAGGTCCATTATTTTGACAATTCACAACCTTTTGTGGCTCATGCAATTTTGAAGCATTTAATCCAATTACCAATTCAACATTTGACTTAATTTTAGGAATGTCAATATGACTCAAGTATGACCACTGTTCAATATCATCTTTTGAAACAATATTGTCCTTTGTAATTGGCAGTACCTTTTGGGTGTACACACCAGGAATGTTATAAAACATTACATCATTAACATTTGAGACAAAAAGATCATGAATAAGGTAAGTTGGCACCGTTTGTTTTGATGACATCGTCTGTAGACTAATGTGTGTCTTTTGTCCTTTTAGATTTAGTTTTTGCTTCAATGATTCAGAACAAAAACTCGAAGTTGAACCATTGTCCAAAAGTGCATACGTTTGAATTGTTTTGTTGTTCGTGTTCGACTTTACATTTACACGAAGTACAGAAAACTTTACATCATTGGCCCCGGTTTGGTCTTTGCCTGGTTTGACAGTGGTGAAAGTACAGTGAACATTTGGGTTACTCTCATAAGCTTCAGTGTTCACAGATTTGTCAATTTTGACAATATGCAGCACAGTTGGATGGTTGAGGTTGCACTTTTCACATACAACACGTTCAGTGCACTGTTTACTGAAATGTCCATAGTTTAGGCATTTGAAACAAAGTCTTTTTTCTTTTATGAAATCAATCTTGTCATTGTGTTGCTGGAATTTGAACTGAGCACAGCTGCAAAGAGAATGCTGATCAGAACAGAACAAACAACTTAGGTTTCGGTTATTTATGGCGTGTACATTTGTGGCAAAATTAAGTTCATGTCTCATTTTCGGTCTTTGACTTTCAACTTTAAATGGAGTTCTTTCAACAGTTTGAGCTTGAATGTCTCCAAACACTGGATCTGACAATATTTTAACTTCACGTTCAACAAATCTGACGACATCACAGAACCTTGGTCTACGTTCAAGTGTTTCTTGAATGTCACAAGCAATACTTCTGAATTTCTCCTTCATTTTGTAGGGTAGTTTGGAGATTACAACTTTAAGATTTGACGACATGTCCAGTTCTCTCATTTCACTTAAATCGGACATTGCATTTTGACACGCTGTAAGAAACAAAGAATAATCATGCAGCAGTGACACATTTTCAGCCTTAACGTTGGGCCAATTCAAAACCTTTTGCATGTAAGCATGAGTGAGTCTTGTTTCATTTCCAAAGTGTTCTTGTAGAAGTGCTTTGGCCTTTTCAAATCCTGCTTCCGGTGGCATATGCAAACAACTTTGTATCAGTTCTCTTGGACGTCCCCTGGTGTATCTTTCCAGAAAATACAAGCAGTCTCCTCTTGAGGAGCACTTGTTTTCCACACAGTGTTTGAATGCTTGAGTGAAAACTTTATATTTCAGCGGATCACCTTCAAAAATTGGAATGTCTCTGGGAGGAAGTTGAGTAGCCTTCTGCTGCTGAATGAGAAGGTCTGAAATTTCATTCTGCTTTTGCAAAAATTGCACAAGTAAATTATTTTGTTCTTGTGTTTGTACAGATGAAGTTTGAGTTACTTGGGTTTCTTGTTGGATGGCAGGAGTAACGGTTATAGGATTAACAGTTGTTGACCGTTTGATTTCTGGTTTGGTTGAAGACAACACATTTACAGTTTGCATGCTTCCTTGTTTGGTTGTGGTTTCACTTTGAGTGAATTTTGGTTTGGTGGTGGGGTCATGTTTTCTTGCCTTAGAAACATAAGAGTTCATACCATCACTATATGTTTCTAGGACGGCAAGTTCAGCGTCGGCAGCTTTTATTTCTGCCTTTTCAATTCTCCTTCTTAATTCTTCCTGTTGTGCTTCCCACTCCTGTTTTTGCTGCATTGCCATTTGTTGCAGTTTATGTTTTTCTTGTAAGGCATTTTCTTTAGCAAGTAGTGCCGCTTTTTTGGCCTCAGCTTGGACTCTCAAAGTTGAGGAAGTGGTAGAACAATCTGACCGTGCACTTTTGCGGGAAACATTTGATGCACTGTCAGTAGGTTTGATTTCATTATTTTCACATTCATTGTCATTTTCATTAGTTTTACTCAAATACTCTGACACAGACTGAGAACACTCTTGGACACTTAATAGTTTTGCTTTAAACCAAATTTCATTCTTTTCCTTTTCATCATCAGGCAACAACTTCAATAAACATTGATGAGTACATTTGGCCTCTTGAACAACAAACTCATACTTTGCAAATACACTTTTAACCTCTTCATGTGACCCATCATTTTCCATTAATTCATTAATTTGTTTTTTGACATTACTTGCTTTGTTTAGCAGACATTTTCTTGCTTTTTCCAAATCCGATATTTTTGCAAGCAATGCTTTTTCTGTTAGCTTTTTAGGTATTTTACTTCGGACACCCTGTTCAACCACAGAAGATGGCTCCAAACACACTTCAGTCTTATGCTCATCAGAAACCGCCTCAACTGTAGTTTCACTCATTTTGTACCAACACTCAAAATATTCAGTTCAAAATCAAATGGGTACCTTTAACAAACACTTTCAACTTGTACATACTTTCAAACAAAAATAGTCTTTAGTAGAGACCTTTTTTTTTACCTCCTTAAGCGTGTTTCCAGTTCAGTACTTCACCAATGCATTGGATTTACTTTTCAGAGTTACTTTAGTTTACTTCGTGTGCACACTTTCACATATGGCCATTATTTTATTGTAGCGCTACGCATACCTCGATCTTCCTAGCTTACAAACAAACCACAGGCCTGACAAGCCTGTGTGGCCGCTTCCTGCACGACCGGCTTCCTCGTTCCGTCCGCCTGGTGGCCGTCTCGATTCGACTCGGTGGGATACGTTCCTCCGGCCCCCGTACACCTCTCACGGCGACCGCTCCTCCTCCTCCAGCCCGCCGACCGCTGGACCGCGACGTCTGCCCGTAGCCGATACAGTCCGGGAAGACCCAGTCGCTCCCGGTTCGGCTCCGCTGCTCCTCAGCAAGCCCACCTCCGCCAGACAGCTCTGTGGCTCCGCGAGACCCAGTCTCCTTGAACGGCCACAAGCTCCTCCACGCCCAGCAGCTTCCAGGTCGCTTCGGCTAAGCACCCAGTGCTTAGGCTGACAGGTGGTACTCACAACAACGTGCAGGCAGGCCACGTCCGTGCGGTCTTCACTCCAACATGATGTGAGACGGTTTTGACTTTATGTAGTGGCGCATTGTTGGCTGGCTGAACGCGTGCATAAGAAAAAAGTAAAAAATGCCAAAACGTAAAAATGTAGTTGGATATGTCAATCCGTTTATTGCGGTACAATGCGAGTATGGAAAAAACTGAAAAACTAAATAATAACTCACAGTTTATGGATGTTTGTTAAGATTTCTCGGCACGGTCAAAACCGTGTGCTCCAGCAGCGCCACACCTGATACTAATTGGCGCACCTCTTAAAGTAAATGGGCCACTCCCCGAGCGCCCCCTAATGGCTCCACCACATCCTTTATGTCCGCCTTAATTATGTATATTCGTACAAGTGTTGCTGTGGGTCCCTTCACGGGAGCGTGTCATGGTGCAACGCTGTAGCGTCGCAGTGTATTGGGTTTGCGGTTCCCCAATGGTCCTCTGATGAGCGTCGTCCCTTAGTACAGCGCACGTATGGTGGCTCTTACCGGTACGTTTTCCAGCTGTGACGGCAGGCAGTTTAGGCCACTTGAGCATATATCTGTTACTGTAAATAACGTATTTATTTTATAGGCTCTACGGCAGTAGCACCAGCACTGCCCATTGCTGTCTTGTCTTCATGTCTGTCTGTGATTTGGGTCTGTCCAGCGGTTGGTGGGGACTTGTTGGAGGACTCTTGCCTCAAATATGAAATCTGTATCTCATGGACTAAACTAAAGGTTTTAAATTAAGCATACTTACACAGTAAATTTTTCAGTGTTAATTTAACACTTAAAGAGTAAAATTTGACAGCGAAGGGCGGGCGTCTGCCATTGATGCGGTGTTATTAGCGGTTTTGCGTTAACATTTGCGCAGAATTATGAATCACGAAACTCACCTACTGTCGATGTGTTTTTGGTCATTTACCGCCGATTGGAGACACGCTTTCTCTCTTTCGTGCGTCGTTCGTAGATTGTTATTGAGGGGACTTCCACGTCCCGTGAGTGACGCTGCTCGCTAACAACACGTCACGGCAAATAAACAAATCTGATTGCACGGGAACGGATTGATTTTGCAGAAGCCGCGAACGAGGGCGGGGTGACCAGACTGATCCCCCGCTGGATAAAAAAATACAGAGGGAAATCATTCTGGTCTCACCAGGCTAATATGGTCCTAATCTGTACAGATTAAAATTCCCACATGTATTTTGTCACTTTTATAAAGTTTAGCTTGTGCAGAATCTTTTATTTTTTATGTTTTTTATTATTATTAAATGTGCACCTGTCAATCAACAGTGATTGCGCATGAATCACTCGAGGGTGGGGGCGAGGGGGTGGGGAGATTGGCGCAGTGGCTTATGGGATGGCACATAGCTCCTAATCGCCAGTGAGTTAGCATCAGAGGTCCCTATGCTAAAGTGGCTATGATAGTTAGCATACAGGCCACTTTCCCCAACTCCTTCCTAACTGAAAGCCCAATTCGGACGCATCTTATCATGGCGGACGCTGACGCACATCCGGTTTGGCGTAAGACCTCTTACCAATTCACTGGTTTCGGATGGAGCAAAAGAAATCTCATATAAAATCCTACATAACATATACCCTGCAAAAAAAACACTTGAAAGATTCAAACTTGACATAGATTACAAATGAGACTTCTGTCAAGCTGAACAAGAAACTATTATCCATCTGTTTTATCACTGCACTTACAGTCAAAACATATGGTCATATACAACAACTTATCCAGAACAAAACTGGCTACATGATCAGCCTTCAGGAGAGTGACATATTGTTTTATTTTGATAACCCAAATATCCCCAAAGACCTTTCCCTTCTGATTCAGACTATCAATCACCTGGCCAAATATCATATTCATAAAACTAAATGGGCACAAACAAAACCAAATGGACTTCATTTCATAAACGAACTCAACCAGTACCTCAAAACAATAAAGACTGTGACCAATCAAAAAGCTATCAAGGTCCATAATGCTTCCTGCAAATACAATCTGTTACAGTAAATGTGCCATGTCATACTGTAATGTGTTGCTTGCATGAAGGGGGAAAAAAAGAAAAAAAAGTGCTATTGTTTCTGTACTGTTTTGGTGTGTGTACCCCTGGCTATGCTTTGTTTTTGTTTTATTCTTTCTTGTATGTTTTTTTTTCTTTCTAATAAAAAAAAGAAAAAAAAGTCAGTTGTAAATCCCAGGATGAGAACTTGCTCCGCCCGTTTTACCGAGCATGCATCAGAGGAGGCTTGTGCGTACTCCGCGGGAGACAAATCAAGATGGCGGAGTGAGCGGTTTGGTCTCAAGCAGGCTCCGAAGAAAAAATTGTTTTTCAAGTCCTAACTTTATTTTTAGGAAATATCAACCAAACCATATCGTGACAGAAGTGATTTTTAATTACTTTCAACAAACCTCCTGAGACATTATTACACCGAAATGATCAACTACCGGAAAGATGGAAAAACTTGGTGAAGCTAACATCATCGACCATGATTACGGTACCCCCGCGCTGAGTGATATGAGTGAAAATGAAATTCAAAAAATGGAGCAATCTTTTGCTAATTTTGAGGACGACAAAACTCCTGTGAACAGTCCGCATCCTAAAAAGCTAAGGAAGAGAGGCGCGAAGGCAAGAGAGGAAGAGAATGCGAATAGCTTTACGCTAGCTATTGAGTCTGTGATGAAAAGATTCGACGGTTTAGATGGAAAGCTGGAGAACATTGAAGTCCGGATAAATGATGTTCAAGAAGCTCTGAAAAAGTTTGAATTTTGGAAACAGCAGTGGGGGGATAATGTTTTATATTCTCATGGTACAAATTACTTGGCAGGTGTTATGATCCTTTTTAACAGGTTTACAGGTAAAGTAATTAGTCACGTAGGAGATAAAGATGGCCACTGGCTCATGGCAGCTATTGAAATATGTGACTAAAAAATTATTGTGGTTTCAATTTATGGGTATAATAACAAAGTGAACAACAGAAGTATGTTAGAGAAATTAGGTAGGATGGTGACAGAGTGGAGGAGCCAGCTGAGGTGGCTAGGGCATCTGTTCCGGATGCCTCCTGGTCGCCTCCCTTGGGAGGTGTTCCAGGCATGTCCTATTGGGAGGAGGCCTCGTGGAAGGCCCAGGACACGCTGGTGGGACTATGTCTCCGAGCTGGCCTGGTGTCGCCTCGGGGTCCCCCCAGAACAGCTGGAGGAGGTGTGCGCGGATCGGGAAATCTGGGCATCTCTGCTGAGACTGCTGCCTCCGCGACCCGGCCCCGGATAAAGCGGAAGAAAATGGATGGATGGATGGATGGTGACAGAGTGGAAAGCTGTTCATATGACTGATAAAATTGTTATGGGAGGTGATTTTAACATTGCTCCAAATTCTTGGTTAGATAGGCTCCCGGAGGCCAGCAACCTGAAAACAACGAAGTACACAATTTTTGTATTGAAACTAACACTTTTGACTATTGGAGACTGAATAACCCTACGAAGAAAGACTATACATGGATTAGTGCTTCTAATGGGAACCAACGGTCAAGGTTAGATTACTGGCTAATCTCACATTCAATAAGTAATAATGTTCAGAAATGTGAGATTGTTACATCTCCGCTCACTGACCACTGTTTAATAAGCTTATCCTTGTTATTAATCAAACAACCACGCTCTTCGGGTAATATATGGAAGCTAAACAATAGACTTTTACTAAATGATGGCTTTTGCAAACATATAAAATCCCTCTGTCTAAAAGTAAAAGGAATGGATATGTCAAATAAAGGAAAGTGGGAATGGTTTAAATTTGAAACAAAGAGGTTGGCAATTGAAACAGGAAAAAGCATGTCAAAAACAAGTAAACTAAAACAAAAAGAAATATTGAAAAGGATCAACATACTATGTGGTAAAACTAATGCTTCAGTGGAAGAGTTAACAGAGTTAAACTCCCTCCAAAAACAGCTTGATGAAATTTATTTAGAAAAAGTGAATGGAGCCTTTGTACGATCCAGGGCTAAATGGATTGAAGAAGGTGAGAAGAACACAACATATTTCTATGGCTTAGAAAAGTCTAGACAGTCTAAAAAAACAATCTGTAAATTAACAAAAAATGACACGGTTATAGAAGACCCAAACCAAATACAAGAGGAAGTTCAACTCTTTTACTCGGACTTGTATAGCTCAAATTTTCACAAAGAGGATTGTGAATCATTTTTTACTCTGATTAAGAGCAATATAAAAAGGATTGGGAAAAGTGACAAAAAAAGTTTAGAAGTCAAAATAAATCTGCAAGAAATGGAAAATGCCCTGAAAAAAATGAGAAATGGGAAGTCACCTGGAATTGATGGGTTGACCTCGGAATTTTTAAAGTTTTTTTGGGACGATATCAAAGAATTGGTATTGAATGTATTTATCGACTGTATACAAGAAGGATGTCTTACTCCAACAATGAAAACTGGTATAATAACCCTACTCCCCAAACCAAAGAAAGATATAACAAATGTAGACAATTGGAGGCCAATTACGTTGCTCTGCAATGATTATAAGTTATTAGCGTTAATATATGCTGAGAGATTAAAAACGGTAATTGATAAAATAGTAAATGAAACTCAGTCTGCATTTATAAAAGGTAGAAGTATACATAATAACGTGAGATTAATATTGGACATGCTGGACTATCGGTCGATTCTGGAATCGGAAAGCCTGATTTTATTTATAGACTATTTCAAAGCTTTCGATTCTATTTTTATCACAATTTTTTATTTTCTACTTTAGAACATTTTGGATTCGATAAAACATTTTGTTCAGTGATCAAAATGTTCTATACTGATATTTACAGTTATGTCTCTTTAAACCCAGGACTAACACCTAGAATAAATATAACTTGCAGCATAAGACAGGGATGTCCAATTAGTCCCATGTTCATTTTATCTACACAGCTACTAGCATATCTAAAAATAAATCATCCAAATTTTCAGGGTATATATTTCTTTGATTACGAATTTTGCCTCAGTCAGTTTGCAGATGACACGGTTTTCTTCCTTAGGGATAAATCTATGGTTAGCAATGCATTACAAATAATTTCAATTTTTTCCAAAGCTTCAGGTCTTCGTTTAAATATGAAAAAATGTGAACTACTTTCGTTATATGAGTGTATAGATACAGAAATAATGTAAATCCCTGTTAAAGAAGAAGTTAAATATCTTGGAGTTAAAATGGTTAAAGATGAAAAACAAAGAGAGGAACTGAATATGAAAGAAATTGATCAAATACAAGTATCTTTAAACCACTGGCTTAGTAGAGATCTTTCCATTTTTGGCCGTAACTTATTGTCCAAGGCTGAGGGTATATCCAAACTGATATATCCATGTCAATCTCTTTACATTGCTCCAAAAAACGTGAAGAAAATCAACTCCATTATATACAAATTTATCTGGAGAAATAAGACCTATTATATTTAAAAATCTCAGTTGGTCAAAGATTACAATAGGGGGGTATCAAAACATTGGATTTTGAGGCAATGCTAGGAACATTTAAAATAAAATGGTTGAAAGAATTTCTATTAAAGCCAGATTCAATATGGTATCACATTCCAAAAAGTATTTTCAAGAAGTTTGGTGGGTTAAATTTTCTGTTAAAATGTGACTTTGAAATTTCTAAACTGCCTTTTAAGTTATCTGAGTTTCACAAACAAGTTTTGTATCATTGGAAGATGGTATTTACCCATAATTTTAGCCCTCATTGTGCCACCTTGTGGAATAATAGAGTAATTGTATCAAACAAAAATGTTAGGATTCGGGTTTAGTTGGGGTTTTGTTTTGGTTTTTCCCCTGTCTCTGTGTGTGTTCCTGTCCTTGTGTGTTTTATTTTGGCGTTCTAGTTCTGTCTGTGTGACTCTTGCTTTCCCTTCCTCTTGTCTGATTACCTGCCCTGTCCTAATGTGTCACACCTGTTCCCCATTTCCCTTGTGTTGGTATATATCCCCCTGCATTCTCCTTTGTCTTTGTCTCAGCATTGTCTATGTTCCGGTCCATGTCTTGCCTGTGTACCATTAAATTTGGAAGTTTTGACGGAAAGCTGATCTGCGTTTGGGTCTATCTCCCGCACCTTCACCCTAAACCGTAACAAAAAAGTCTTTGTTCAACCAGCTTTGGTTTGTCCAAGGCATTATCTTTGTACATGACATTTCAGATATAAACGGTGAAATTCTGCAGTTACAAGATTTAAAAAACAAATTTAATTTTCACTGTTCTCTTAAAGATTATAGAAAAATCTGTAAATCTATCCCAGTGGCTTTGATACAGCTGATAAAAAACATAATCATTTTTTCTAATGTCCAAGTCAAACTTCCAAATTTGAAAATAGGAGAATTAAGAATTACAGAAAAAAAATGCGACAACAAATATTTAAATAAAGCTTTCAAAGGACATATCTATCATGATTATGATAGGAAGATAAAACTTAAAATATTAAATAATCCAACAATTTCAGAAAAACATTGGACATTTATAAAATGGCCAATCACACCTAAAGTAAAAGAAATGCAATTTAAAATTCTTAATAATTACTATCCATCTGCAGAGACACTGAGGGGTAGATTTGGTTTTGAAGTTGACCCTTGTGACTTTTGTCATGAAAACCCAGAACAAACAGTACATTTATTCTTCTCTTGTCCAGTTAGTTGGAAGTTCTTATGGAGGACCGTGGCTGCCAAAACAATAAATAAATATATAAATAAATATATAAATAAATAAATAAAATAAAGATCAAATTTGCAAAGAAATAAATGCATTTATTGTAATAAGTGCATTTATTTATGTATATATTTATTTATTTATGTATTGTTGTATTTATTGATATATTTTTGTTTTCATTTATTTATTTATTTATTTTGTTTTTATTTATTTACTTCTGTATTTCTGTATTTATTTCTGTATTTATTTCTCTTAATGTATGCAAATCATGGGGTGGGTCTGGATGCCGCTGCTGTAAGGTGATTGGTTAATCTTTCTCCATGCACACAGGCCTTGTCCAGCATAGTCACTGCCAAACACGAGCTCTGCTTCAGTCTATTGACAGTGGCACAGAGCGGGTCATCTTGTGACTGGAGGATCGGCGGTTCGAATCCTGCAGGGGCACATTGTCGTTGTGTCCTTGGGCAAGACACTTCACCTGCCTTGCACCCAGTGTCTGCGTACACTGGTATATGAATGAGCGTGTGAATGGGTGAGTGGATACTTGCTGGAAAACGCTTTGAGTGCCTAATGTAGGTGGAAAAGCGCTAGACTAAAGCAGAGTTCATGTTTGGCTATGTCTATGCTGGAAGTGAGATTCAAACCCTTGACCTTCCGATCATGAGACGACCAGCTCTACCAACTGACGTCTTTCTACACTCAAAGTGCTTTCCAGCAAGGCTCCACTCACCCATTCACATTCATATACCAATGTACGCAGACACTGGGTGCAAGGCAGGTGAAGTGTCTGGCCCAAGGACACAACGACAATGTGCCCCTGCAGGATTCGAACTGCTGATCCTCCAGTCACAAGATGACTCGCTCTGTGCCACTGTCAATAGACTGAAGCAGAGCTTGTGTTTGGCAGTGTCTATGCTGGACAAGGCATGTGTGCATGGAGAAAGAGGCCAAACGCATAACTGAAGCCTCGATGATAAGCTCGTGCATGAGGCGCTCAGGCTTTACGAGCACCAGAAATAACAGTCCCGTCCTGGTCAATTTACAGATTTGCAGGCATGACTTAAACTGAGGTAAGAAACGTTACTGTTTTGTAAGATATTTAGACCAAATCAATTTGAGTGAATATTTTCCAAGATAAAATACTTGAGCAAATGCAGCAAAGTGAATCGAGTGAAGAAGCCAAGTAATACATAAACGAATAATTGACGTTTGAAGGAGGAAAAAAAAAAATACTCGTATACTTTGTATGCATAAACGTAGGCCTAATTGAAATAATAAAATAATTCCACCGGTAGAAATGCTACTAGGAAAAGCCAAAATCGTCTCTTCAATTTCCTGGGCCCAAAGTTAGTGTAGCTAACTCGTAAACTATATTGTAAACGGCACATGTCCACTTTTTGTAGTCGTTTCACTACTTATAAATCCGTGAACAGTCATGCTTATTTTGCGGCCAAGAAAAGCTAACATTAGCAGCATTATTTTTGCCATTGTAAATACAGCACACTCTAAGAAATAATTCACTGGCTCAACTTAATAAAATTACCGCAACCTTTTGCGATACCTTTTTATACTTGGACCAACACTATCAAATTGTGTTGATTCATTGTAAATTTAGTATTGTTTATCAACTCAATTATATAAAACAAGAAAATGTTCTTATTTTAAGTTCAGCCAGCTTGAATTTAATGATTTCTTTTTTGTTAAA
Organism: Neogobius melanostomus; assembly: GCA_007210695.1. NCBI lineage: Eukaryota > Metazoa > Chordata > Actinopteri > Gobiiformes > Gobiidae > Neogobius > Neogobius melanostomus. The sequence goes on from VHKM01000393.1 coordinate 5,299,322, forward strand.
TTTGAGTTGTAAAAATATAGAATTTCAGCCATTTCCCCCCAACATAATTGATTCAGCTCAGCTCAAATATCCCATAAACTGGCACTCATTTTATTTAAGTTTGAGCAACGTATACATTACAATTGTATTAAGCTGTCAATCGTTCTACAAACAGGCCTATATGCAAACAATTACAAAAACACTTTTTTAAATTGAAGAATGTAATGTGGTGTTCCAACACAATATTACGTTTTAAACCAACAGGGCTCGAAATTGCGACCATCTTGGTCGCATATGCTCCCAAAATTATGCCTTTGCGATCTCAAAATAGAATCACTCGCATGTTTGCGACTGCAAATAAATGCTCCGGTCCACCTTAAAAGAAAACCTTCTCGTGCTACCTTAAAAAAGCTTGTGTCATTGTTTTCACAAACGCTGCCTGTCAGCAACAGCAAACTTTCTGTTCCAAAATAGTTCAAGAGCTTATAGTACCGTACGATCTGTTCTCTCTTTTGGCTCAGCACCGCTGTCATTCCTCCCGGTCACACGCGCTGCCTGGGACAACCTGTACCAGCCCAGCCCGTGTTCTCTGGGTGTGCGTGTGCAACGCTCATTCCTCTGCCCGCTTTCATTTAATGAGCCAATGTATTTACGCAACTGTAGTCTCTTTATGAGAAAACGAGGAATATATATCATTCATAAACTCATTGGGACTGGGAACTATCTCTCAAATGACGCGCGAATCGATGTCGGGCGGAGAAGCAGCGCAAACTTCAATCCAACCCGCCTGTCACCTCGTGCAGCGCTGAAAGCGAATCATCGCCGCTCTCGCAAAATACAAAACGTAAAGTCACAAACGCAATGTTTAACACGTCTTCAAAGATTCTGGCAAAGGCACAAAATCTGGTGAAGGCTGGAAGTGGCATGTGATATGTTTAAATTCCCTTCATCCCTGTTAAAAGCTTTTGTTTTTTTTTGGTTGTGCTCCTAAGTTTTTGACTGTGCTCCTAAATTTCAGAATTAGGAGCACAAGCACTACCAAGAAAAAAAGTTAATTTCGAGCCCTGAACCAAGAACAAGTCCAACTTTTGCATTTGACATTGATTTTAGAAAAGTGGTTCCAAAACTATGGTTATACCCCACGATCAATGATTCAGGGGTATGTGAAGAAACTAAGACAAAGATCTTCACTTGTTTGGGGCAGCAGAGGTTGACTGCATGAGTAAAGTGCAGGACCGAACATCAGAGGCTTCCAGGACTGCAGTCGCTTCAGTGACGAGTGGAGCTTTAGTAGTTGGTTCTCTCTGCAGTTTTCATGGGTCTTCATGGTATTCTGCGTTGCACTTTCTGTGGCACCGTTCCTGCCGTCGTCCTGTGTATTCAAATTGTTGTTTTAGTTCATTGAATAAACTTTCTAAATTCAAAAACATAACCTTCAGCATTACAGAGTGTGAAGTCACCGAAAACAATTCAGACTTGACACTCATCTGGTATTTGGCTCTGTTGCAGTGATGGACGCCATCTGCCATGCTGTTGCTACATAATGGACATCACATGCATAACCTCTATTACACTGTAAATTCCTAAATAAATTGCTTATATAACAGTATTTTGAATATTGTAAACACCTTCAGACTTGTGCTGAACAATAAACCGTGTGACCATTTTTGTTTCATGTATATCGGTCCAGCCATTACAGAGATAATCCAAGTCCAGGATTCAGCATTTGATGGTTAACATAGTAACACAATAGAATTCTTACCTGTTCACCAACTCAGTTTTACACCGTTTTTATTGTTGTGATGTCATTTGAACCTATAGGCCTACCCCAAAAAACTGTCACAAAGTTCAACAATAATCAAAATGATGTGCTTGGTCTTGGTTTGCTAAAGCACTTCCTGTCAAAAGGTGAATATTAGGTTTGTGGATCCAGTCACTAATAAATAATCATCAGGGTCATTTGGAGATTTTTAATAAGTGTCTCTCCCATAGAGTTATAAAGGCTCCTACCCTCCATCTGAAATAATGACATCACATTATAGAATGTCATGAACATAACATATAGAGGAGTGGTTCTCAACCTTTTTAGTTTTAGTTGTGACCCCAAGCTTGTCTGCAGCATTATTGGTATGAGACACTCAGTACAGAATGTTGAAGGTTCTATTTAGAATGAAAATAACGACTTTTCATAATATAGTGCCAATAAAAGGTATTGGAACAATCTAATAAGAGCCATGAAATTGGCTCTTTAATGTAATACTGGTGTAAACAGTGTAGGGATAGAAACTTACCAACTGCTCCAAGATGATCCTCCTCCTCTGAGCTGGATCATGACGGCCTGAATGGCAAACTCCCACCGTCCCCTGATGGACTTATTCTAATCTGCATGGAGAATATAAAGTTAATTACAAAATAATAATAATGATAATAATAATTGTAGCAAAAAATGTGTACATTATTTTAACAAACCCAAACAATGAAATGACTAAACCTAATTTAAATCTTACCTGATGTATCTTGTCTGTCTTGTCCACCTTTGGCCAACATCATCGTCAGGATTGTTGGAGAACATTTGTCAAGTTTGTCCATAAACATAGTCTTGAAATTAACGTTGCAATTCTCTAAATAAAACACAGAAATTAGTCATAATGAAGGAAACACAAACTAAAATCAATAATAATACCTGGCATGGAAGAAACAGTGCAGGTCATCTTTCTGTGAGGTCAACGATCGGTGTCTTGAGTTACTTCTTGCCTTCATAGAGAGAATGTTCTCTGCGTCTGGGTGTTGTTTCTTTTATTCTTTTTTTTTTTACTTCCTCTAGAAGCTCCACACTTAGAACACAAAGAGGAAGAAATTTGCTGTAAGAATTAAATTAAGTCTGGTGACCTTGGAGAAAAATAAAAATACTTGGCTAAATGACTACTTTAAAATGAATGTTAAATGTGTATTTTAACCAACAGTGTATTGTACACACATAAATGGACATATATAAAACTCATGCAGACAATTTAGTAAAGCCAAACTGTCTCCAAAATCAAGAATCAAAGACACAAAAAAAAAAAACGGATAATGTGTGCTATTGCACACCAAATTCAAAACTCTGTACAGGTAATGTACTAAATATCAAAGTAAACAAAAAAGTACTCACCCATTAATCCAAAAATAAGGGTCTGCTGGTGAAAAACATAAGTTCAGCTATCGTTCATTTGAATCTTTCATGGCCCCTCCGCCTTCCTTATTCTGCTGCCCCTGTAGGCACTGATTCAGCTGATGGTTCGTAGTGCTGCCCCCTGCTGCATATTTCTGAACTCAATTTTTTTTAAAACACTTGTAAGCGAATTGTTCTGATAAACGACACATATTTAAGATGAGACACGTTTGAATAATATGAGCCAGTGCAACTTAGTTTGTTTATTCTTCAATTTGATATAGTTAAGAGCACAAAGGATTTGTATATTTTTAAGTTCAAAAAGCATTTAATTTTAAGCTTCATCAGCTGGCCCCATGAATCTTTCTTTCAGTGCACCATTACCACTGTTACTACTCAAATGTTTTGTAGGTACAGCACAATTACTGTTATTACTGACACTACTAGTCTGCTACTAATACTACACAACTTCTCTGTAGGTATAAAACTATTAGATCAACTATTTTGGTAACTTCCAAATATGATTATTTTATGGCTTGTTTCAGTGAAGTTTGTACAACATGCACGGACAGTCGGACACCGTTGTTTTGAAGCATCAACAACACTTTCCCCCACGTATTTAGTAATAATTTCTTACCTTTCAAGCAAAATAAGCTGCGGGTCTTTTGAGAGATTCTCTCAACATTTTCCGATGTTTACTCTGGTTCTTTGCCTACGCCGATCAGACTCGACTTTCGCCTTTTTTGTCACACTCGAATAAACTCTTTGTTTCTTTTCGTTATTTGGGGTCTGGTCTGGAGTTTCGATGGTGCTTGAAGCCGGTCTCTTCTTATTCTCCGCTAAATCCATCCCTCCGAAGTTACCACTCGCGCTGCAGCGTCAGTATAGAGGAGATACAGCTAACGCTACAGCTGAGCGTGAACGCGCATTACGCATTACGCTGTTTGCTTGTTCGACCCGAGCATAAACTATTTAAGTGACTTTACAGGCATATAGAGGCAATTGCGGTGAAAAGGCCAGGGCTCATTCTACTCACCAGGGCATTGCTGGAGCATGTATGAGAAAGAAATTTTAAATTTGTATACATTTATTTGTGGTTAAACTTATGTATAGTCCCTTTAATGCTCCATTTGCACAAATTCATTCCAGCAGAGTCCAAAACATGTTTTGAGCACAAAGAAAAGTTTGTGTGGCATTGGCTCTGGACGCTACCAATCACATCGTGCACGTACTCACAACATTCAAAAGAGTTGTTACTTCAGGATATGTTTGATTGTAAGTGTTGTGATGTGATAGTGACGTATTTACAAAGGGAACTCTGGTCACATGATGTTTTATTGAAAATAAAAATAAATGGAATACTTGTGGTATTTCAAATTAAAACAAAGTGTGAAGACATGATTACTATTTTTGCAAACCACTACAATAATATACAAATAATATTGTTTAGCTGTAGTGGTTTGCAAAAATAAAAGCGATTCTGATTCATACTCATACTATATATAATATATCACTGTTTTTGATTTGAACATTACAATTTTTAACATAAAAGTTACAGATGTTACACAACACATTCTCAAGCCAGTGACAGTTTATCAAGGCAGGCAAGGCAAGGCAAGTTATTTGTAGAGCACAATTCATACACAAGGCAATTCAAAGTGCTTCACAGTTGCAGAAAAAAATTACAAGAAAACAGATAAAATCAATCAATAAAACATCAACTGATATTAAAAAATTTAAAAAATGTAAAAGAACAATAACAACCTTCTGCTGTGAGGTGAGAGCAATAAATGAAACCAAAAATAAAACAGATACACATAATGAAACTGGTAAACAATGGTTTGTTGTGGAAGCAATAACCTTTTTGCTCCCCCTCTGTGCTTTACTGCTTTGGGGGGGGAGTTTGACAGGGGGTATGGCTTATTCAAATGAGATGTAACTGAGCCCTATTGTCACTCCCAACAGCAGAGAGGTGAGAATGGCCCAAATCTTCAGAGGCCGTTTAATCCCCTTTGGCCTTTTGGAAATTGTTAACTTCAAATCACCACTACGCCTCCAAATATTATCAGATTTCCATGTGTTACACATCGCTGGAAAGCTTGGAGACTACACTTTAATAATCTGTGAAAGTCTCAAAATGCCCCAGAACCGACTTGTGTTTCTGATTCTAGTGACTGGTCACATATGTGCCTGGAATCAAGTGTTGATCTTGTGGATATAGTAGTGGGGATGACTGTGCCAGGCTAGTAATCTCTACTTCACAATGAGGCCTGCTGCATTTTGGTGTGGGTCATATAATTCTATGTTATAGCCAACCCCATCACAGTCAGGAACGATAAAAAGTTTGAGGACCCCTGTGTTACAGGAACAGGCTACCGTTTTTACATACTGAGATATGTTCTTACCTGAGCTTAGATGAGTTGATGCGTAACTGTCTGGTCTTTATGCGTGCGCTCAGTCACGCAAACAGAGCACAGACAGTGCAATGTGACATTTAGAGAGTAATAAAGTCACATGAGAGAGATTTAGATGCACTTCTCCACCCGAAGTCAAGAGCGCCGTTTATTCAGGTAAAACAGTCCGCAAAAACAGATGGACACTTAAAACAGTCAACAGTAAATGGTGACGCCTCCTGCCCCTATATAACCAATACAAGTAACTACATTAATGCTAAGGGCAGTAATCAACTCAATTATATAAAACAAGAAAATGTTCTTATTTTAAGTTCAGCCAGCTTGAATTTAATGATTTCTTTTTTGTTAAATTTGAGTTGTAAAAATATAGAATTTCAGCCATTTCCCCCCAACATAATTGATTCAGCTCAGCTCAAATATCCCATAAACTGGCACTCATTTATTTAAGTTTGAGCAACGTATACATTACAATTGTATTAAGCTGTCAATCGTTCTACAAACAGGCCTATATGCAAACAATTACAAAAACACTTTTTAAATTGAAGAATGTAATGTGGTGTTCCAACACAATATTACGTTTTAAACCAACAGGGCTCGAAATTGCGACCATCTTGGTCGCATATGCTCCCAAAATTATGCCTTTGCGATCTCAAAATAGAATCACTCGCATGTTTGCGACTGCAAATAAATGCTCCGGTCCACCTTAAAAGAAAACCTTCTCGTGCTACCTTAAAAAAGCTTGTGTCATTGTTTTCACAAACGCTGCCTGTCAGCAACAGCAAACTTTCTGTTCCAAAATAGTTCAAGAGCTTATAGTACCGTACGATCTGTTCTCTCTTTGGCTCAGCACCGCTGTCATTCCTCCCGGTCACACGCGCTGCCTGGGACAACCTGTACCAGCCCAGCCCGTGTTCTCTGGGTGTGCGTGTGCAACGCTCATTCCTCTGCCCGCTTTCATTTAATGAGCCAATGTATTTACGCAACTGTAGTCTCTTTATGAGAAAACGAGGAATATATATCATTCATAAACTCATTGGGACTGGGAACTATCTCTCAAATGACACGCGAATCGATGTCGGGCGGAGAAGCAGCGCAAACTTCAATCCAACCCGCCTGTCACCTCGTGCAGCGCTGAAAGCGAATCATCGCCGCTCCTGCAAAATACAAAACGTAAAGTCACAAACGCAATGTTTACCACGTCTTCAAAGATTCTGGCAAAGGCACAAAATCTGGTGAAGGCTGGAAGTGGCATGTGATATGTTTAAATTCCCTTCATCCCTGTTAAAAGCTTTTGTTTTTTTTGGTTGTGCTCCTAAGTTTTTGACTGTGCTCCTAAATTTCAGAATTAGGAGCACAAGCGCTACCAAGAAAAAAGTTAATTTCGAGCCCTGAACCAAGAACAAGTCCAACTTTTGCATTTGACATTGATTTAGAAAAGTGGTTCCAAAACTATGGTTATACCCCACGATCAATGATTCAGGGGTATGTGAAGAAACTAAGACAAAGATCTTCACTTGTTTGGGGCAGCAGAGGTTGACTGCATGAGTAAAGTGCAGGACCGAACATCAGAGGCTTCCAGGACTGCAGTCGCTTCAGTGACGAGTGGAGCTTTAGTAGTTGGTTCTCTCTGCAGTTTTCATGGGTCTTCATGGTATTCTGCGTTGCACTTTCTGTGGCACCGTTCCTGCCGTCGTCCTGTGTATTCAAATTGTTGTTTTAGTTCATTGAATAAACTTTCTAAATTCAAAAACAGGGATAGAAACTTACCAACTGCTCCAAGATGATCCTCCTCCTCTGAGCTGGATCATGACGGCCTGAATGGCAAACTCCCACCGTCCCCTGATGGACTTATTCTAATCTGCATGGAGAATATAAAGTTAATTACAAAATAATAATAATGATAATAATAATTGTAGCAAAAAATGTGTACATATTTTAACAAACCCAAACAATGAAATGACTAAACCTAATTTAAATCTTACCTGATGTATCTTGTCTGTCTTGTCCACCTTTGGCCAACATCATCGTCAGGATTGTTGGAGAACATTTGTCAAGCTTGTCCATAAACATAGTCTTGAAATTAACGTTGCAATTCTCTAAATAAAACACAGAAATTAGTCATAATGAAGGAAACACAAACTAAAATCAATAATAATACCTGCATGGAAGAAACAGTGCAGGTCATCTTTCTGTGAGGTCAACGATCGGTGTCTTGAGTTACTTCTTGCCTCATAGAGAGAATGTTCTCTGCGTCTGGGTGTTGTTTCTTTATTCTTTTTTTTTTTACTTCCTCTAGAAGCTCCACACTTAGAACACAAAGAGGAAGAAATTTGCTGTAAGAATTAAATTAAGTCTGGTGACCTTGGAGAAAAATAAAAATACTTGGCTAAATGACTACTTTAAAATGAATGTTAAATGTGTATTTTAACCAACAGTGTATTGTACACACATAAATGGACATATATAAAACTCATGCAGACAATTTAGTAAAGCCAAACTGTCTCCAAAATCAAGAATCAAAGACACAAAAAAAAAACCGGATAATGTGTGCTATTGCACACCAAATTCAAAACTCTGTACAGGTAATGTACTAAATATCAAAGTAACAAAAAAGTACTCACCCATTAATCCAAAAATAAGGGTCTGCTGGTGAAAAACATAAGTTCAGCTATCGTTCATTTGAATCTTTCATGGCCCCTCCGCCTTCCTTATTCTGCTGCTCCTGTAGGCACTGATTCAGCTGATGGTTCGTAGTGCTGCCCCCTGCTGCATATTTCTGAACTCAATTTTTTTAAAACACTTGTAAGCGAATTGTTCTGATAAACGACACATACACTCACCTAAAGGATTATTAGGAACACCATACTAATACTGTGTTTGACCCCCTTTCGCCTTCAGAACTGCCTTAATTCTACGTGGCATTGATTCAACAAGGTGCTGAAAGCATTCTTTAGAAATGTTGGCCCATATTGATAGGATAGCATCTTGCAGTTGATGGAGATTTGTGGGATGCACATCCAGGGCACGAAGCTCCCGTTCCACCACATCCCAAAGATGCTCTATTGGGTTGAGATCTGGTGACTGTGGGGGCCATTGTAGTACAGTGAACTCATTGTCATGTTCAAGAAACCAATTTGAAATGATTGGAGCTTTGTGACATGGTGCATTATCCTGCTGGAAGTAGCCATCAGAGGATGGGTACATGGTGGTCATAAAGGGATGGACATGGTCAGAAACAATGCTCAGGTAGTCCGTGGCAATTAAACGATGTCCAATTGGCACTAAGGGGCCTAAAGTGTGCCAAGAAACATCCCCCACACCATTACACCACCACCACCAGCCTGCACAGTAGTAACAAGGCATGATGGATCCATGTTCTCATTCTGTTTACGACAAATTCTGACTCCACCATCTGAATGTCTCAACAGAAATCGAGACTCATCAGACCAGGCAACATTTTTCCAGTCTTCAACTGTCCAATTTTGGTGAGCTCGTGCAAATTGTAGCCTCTTTTTCCTATTTGTAGTGGAGATGAGTGGTACCCGGTGGGGTCTTCTGCTGTTGTAGCCCATCCGCCTCAAGGTTGTGCGTGTTGTGGCTTCACAAATGCTTTGCTTCATACCTCGGTTGTAACGAGTGGTTATTTCAGTCAAAGTTGCTCTTCTATCAGCTTGAATCAGTCGGCCCCTTCTCCTCTGACCTCTAGCATCAACAAGGCATTTTCGCCCACAGGACCGCCGCATACTGGATGTTTTTCCCTTTCACACCATTCTTTGTAAACCCTAGAAATGGTTGTGCGTGAAAATCCCAGTAACTGAGCAGATTGTGAAATACTCAGACCGGCCCGTTTGGCACCAACAACCATGCCACGCTCAAAATTGCTTAAATCACCTTTTTTTCCCATTCTGACATTCAGTTTGGAGTTCAGGAGATTGTCTTGACCAGGACCACACCCCTAAATGCATTGAAGCAACTGCCATGTGATTGGTTGTTTAGATAATTGCATTAATGTGAAATTGAACAGGTGTTCCTAATAATCCTTTAGGTGTATTTAAGATGAGACACGTTTGAATAATATGAGCCAGTGCAACTTAGTTTGTTTATTCTTCAATTTGATATAGTTAAGAGCACAAAGGATTTGTATATTTTTAAGTTCAAAAAGCATTTAATTTTAAGCTTCATCAGCTGGCCCATGAATCTTTTCTTTCAGTGCACCATTACCACTGTACTACTCAAATGTTTTGTAGGTACAGCACAATTACTGTTATTACTGACACTACTAGTCTGCTACTAATACTACACAACTTCTCTGTAGGTATAAACTATTAGATCAACTATTTTGGTAACTTCCAAATATGATTATTTTATGGCTTGTTTCAGTGAAGTTTGTACAACATGCACGGACAGTCGGACACCGTTGTTTTGAAGCATCAACAACACTTTCCCCACGTATTTAGTAATAATTTCTTACCTTTCAAGCAAAATAAGCTGCGGGTCTTTTGAGAGATTCTCTCAACATTTTCCGATGTTTACTCTGGTTCTTTGCCTACGCCGATCAGACTCGACTTTCGCCTTTTTTGTCACACTCGAATAAACTCTTTGTTTCTTTTCGTTATTTGGGGTCTGGTCTGGAGTTTCGATGGTGCTTGAAGCCGGTCTCTTCTTATTCTCCGCTAAATCCATCCCTCCGAAGTTACCACTCGCGCTGCAGCGTCAGTATAGAGGAGATACAGCTAACGCTACAGCTGAGCGTGAACGCGCATTACGCATTACGCTGTTTGCTTGTTCGACCCGAGCATAAACTATTTAAGTGACTTTACAGGCATATAGAGGCAATTGCGGTGAAAAGGCCAGGGCTCATTCTACTCACCAGGGCATTGCTGGAGCATGTATGAGAAAGAAATTTTAAATTTGTATACATTTATTTGTGGTTAAACTTATGTATAGTCCCTTTAATGCTCCATTTGCACAAATTCATTCCAGCAGAGTCCAAAACATGTTTTGAGCACAAAGAAAAGTTTGTGTGGCATTGGCTCTGGACGCTACCAATCACATCGTGCACGTACTCACAACATTCAAAAAGTTGTTACTTCAGGATATGTTTGATTGTAAGTGTGTGATGTGATAGTGACGTATTTACAAAGGGAACTCTGGTCACATGATGTTTTATTTGAAAATAAAAATAAATGGAATACTTGTGGTATTTCAAATTAAAACAAAGTGTGAAGACATGATTACTATTTTGCAAACCACTACAAATAATATACAAATAATATTTGTTTAGCTGTAGTGGTTTGCAAAAAATAAAAGCGATTCTGATTCATACTCATACTATATATAATATATCACTGTTTTGATTTGAACATTACAATTTTTAACATAAAGTTACAGATGTTACACAACACATTCTCAAGCCAGTGACAGTTTATCAAGGCAGGCAAGGCAAGGCAAGTTTATTTGTAGAGCACAATTCATACACAAGGCAATTCAAAGTGCTTCACAGTTGCAGAAAAAATTACAAGAAAACAGATAAATCAATCAATAAAACATCAACTGATATTAAAAAATTTAAAAAATGTAAAAGAACAATAACAACCTTCTGCTGTGAGGTGAGAGCAATAAATGAAACCAAAAATAAAACAGATACACATAATGAAACTGGTAAACAATGGTTTGTTGTGGAAGCAATAACCTTTTTGCTCCCCTCTGTGCTTTACTGCTTGGGGGGGGAGTTTGACAGGGGTATGGCTTATTCAAATGAGATGTAACTGAGCCCTATGTCACTCCCAACAGCAGAGAGGTGAGAATGGCCCAAATCTTCAGAGGCCGTTTAATCCCCTTTGGCCTTTTGGAAATTGTTAACTTCAAATCACCACTACGCCTCCAAATATTATCAGATTTCCATGTGTTACACATCGCTGGAAAGCTTGGAGACTACACTTTAATAATCTGTGAAAGTCTCAAAATGCCCCAGAACCGACTTGTGTTTGATTCTATGACTGGTCACATATGTGCCTGGAATCAAGTGTGATCTTGTGGATATAGTAGTGGGATGACTGTGCCAGGCTAGTAATCTCTACTTCACAATGAGGCCTGCTGCATTTTGGTGTGGGTCATATAATTCTATTTTATAGCCAACCCCATCACAGTCAGGAACGATAAAAAAGTTTGAGGACCCCTGTGTTACAGGAACAGGCTACCGTTTTTACATACTGAGATATTTCTTACCTGAGCTTAGATGAGTTGATGCGTAAACTGTTTGTCTTTATGGCGTGCGCTGCAGTCACGCAAACAGAGCACAGACAGTGCAATGTGACATTTAGAATAATAAAGTCACATGAGAGAGATTTAGATGCCACTTCTTCCAACCCCGAAGTCAAGAGCCCGTTATTCAGGTAAAACAGGTCCGCAAAAACAGATGGACACTTAAAACAGTCACCAGTAAATGGTGACCGCCTCCTGCTCCTATATAACCAATACAAGTAAACTACATTAATGCTAAGGGCAGTAATTTCAACTCAAATTATATAAAAACAAGAAAAATGTTCTTATTTTAAGTTCAGCCCAGCTTGAATTTAATGATTCTTTTTTGTTACAATTTGAGTTGTAAAAATATAGATTTCAGCATTTCCCCCAACATAATTTGATTCAGCTCACTCAAATATCCCATAAAACTGGCACTTCATTTTATTTAAGTTTGAGCAACGTATACATTTACAAATTGTATTAAGCTGTCAATCGCTTCTTACAAACAGGCCTATATGCAAACAATTACAAAAACACTTTTTTTAAATTGAAGAATTGTAATGTGGTGCTTCCAACACATTATCTACGTTTTATAAACCAACAGGCGCTCGAAATTGCGAACCATCTTTGCGCATATGCTCTACCAAAATTAGCCTTTCGATCCTCAAAATAGAATCACTCGGCAATGTTTGGCGACTCGCAAATAAATGCCTCCGGTTCCACCTATAAAGAAAACCTTCTCCGTGCTACCTTTAAAAAAGCTTGTGTCATTGTTTTCACAAACGCCTGCCCTGTCAGCAACAGCAAAACTTTTCTGTTTCCAAAATAGTTCAAGAGCTTATAGGTACCGTACGATTCTGTTTCTCCTCTTTTGGCTCAGCACCGCGTCATTCCTCCCGGTCCACACGCGCTGCCTGGGACAAAAACCTGTACCAGCCCAGCCCGTTGTTCTTGGGTGTGCGTGTCCTGCAACGCTCATTCCTCTGCGCTTTCATTTAATTGAGCCAATGGTATTTACGCAACTGTAGTCTCTTTATGAGGAAACGAGGAAATATATATCATTCAAAACTCATTGGCGACTGCGGAAACTATCTCTCAAATGACACGCGAATCGATTGTCGGCGGAGAAGCAGCGCAAAACTTCAATCCAACCCGCCTGTCACTCCGTTGCAGCGCTGAAAGGCGAAATCATCGCCGCTCCTGCAAAATACAAACGTAAAGTCACAAACGCAATGTTTACCACGTCTTCAAAGATTCGGCAAAGGCCACAAAATTCTGGTTGAAGCTGGAAGGTGGCAGTTGTGATAATGTTTAAATTCCCTTCATCCTCGTTAAAAAGCTTTTGTTTTTTTTTGGTTGTGCTCCTAAGTTTGACTGTGCCTTCCTTAAATTCAGAATTAGCGAGCACAAGCGCTACCAGAAAAAAGTTAATTTCGAGCCTGAACCAAAAGAAACAAGTCCAACTTTTGCATTTGACATTGATTTTAGAAAAGTGGTTCCAAAAACTTATGGTTAATACCCCACGAATCAATATTCATGGTATTTGAAAGAAACTAAGGACAAAAGATCTTCACTTGTTTTGGGCAGCAGAGGTTGACTGCATGAGTAAAGTGCAGGGACGAACATCAGAGGCTCCAGGGACTGCAGTCGCTTCCAGTGGACGAGTGGAAGCTTTAGTAGTTGGTTCTCTCTGCAGTTTTCATGTGGTCTTTCAGTTATTCTGCGTTGCACTTTCTGTGCAACCTCCTGCCGTCGTCCTGTGTATTCAAATTGCTTGTTTTAGTTCATTGAATAAACTTTCTAAATTCAAAAAACAGGGATAGAAACTTTACAACTTGCCTTCCAGATATTCCTCCTCCTCTCTGAGCTGGATCATGACGGCCTGAATGGCAAACTCCCACCGTCCCCTGATGGACTATTCTAATCTGCATGGCAGAATATAAAGTTAATTTACAAAATAATTAATAATGATAATAATTAATTGTACAAAATGTGTACATATATTTAACAAACCCAAACAATGAAATGACTAAACCTAATTTAAAATCTTACCTGATGTTATCTTGTCTGTCTTGTCCACCTTGGCCAACATCATCGTCAGGATTGTTGGAGGAACATTGTCAAGCTGCTCCATAAACATAGTCTTGAAATTAACGTTGCAATTCTCTTAAATTAAAACACAGGAAATTATCATAATGAAGGAAAACAACAAACTAAAAAATCAAATTAATAAATTAAACCTGGCATGAAGAAACAGTGCAGGTTCATCTTCTTGTGAGGTCAACGATCGGTGTCTGAGTTACTTCTTGCCTTCATAGAGAAAATGTTTCTCTGCGTCCTTGGGTGTTGTCTTCTTTATTCTTTTTTTTTTTACTTCCTCTTAGAAGCTCCACACTTAGACACCCAAAGGGAAGGAAGAATTTGCTGTAAGAATTAAATTAAGTCTGGTGACCTTGGGAGAAAAATAAAAATAACTTGCGCTAAATGACTACTTTAAAATGAATGTTAAACTGTGTATAACCAACAGTGTATTTACACACATAAATGGACATTATATAAAACTCATGCAGACAATTTAGTAAAAGCCAAAACTGTCTTCCAAAATTCAAGAATCAAAGACACAAAAAAAAAACCGGATAATTGTGTGCGCTATTGCACACCAAATTCCAAAAACTCTGTACAGGTAATGTACTAAATAATCAAAGTAAAACAAAAAAAGTACTCACCCATTTAATCCAAAAATAAGGGTCTGCTGGTGAAAAACACCATAAGCTTCAGCTATCGTTCATTTGAATCTTTCATGGCCCCTCCGCCTTCTTATTCTGCTGCTCCTGTAGGCACTGATCAGCTGATGAGTTTCTTAGTGCTGCCCCCTGCTGCATATTTCTGAACTTCAATTTTTTTTAAAACCACTTGTAAGCGAATTGTTCTGATAAAGACACAACCACTCACCTTAAAGGATTATAGAACACCATCTAATACTGTGTTTGACCCCCTTTCCGCCTTCAGAACTGCCTTAATTCTACGTGGCATTGATTCAACAAGTGCTGAAAGCATTCTTTAGAAATGTTGGCCCATATTGATAGGATAAGCATCTTGCAGTTGATGGAGATTTGTGGGATGCACATCCAGGGCACGAAGCTCCCGTTCCACACATCCAAAGATGCTCTATTGGGTTGAGATTCTTGTGACTTGTGGGGCCAATATTAGTTACAGTGAACTCATTGTCATGTTCAAGAAACCAATTGAAAAATATTGGAGCTTGTTGACATGGTGCATTATCCTGCTGGAAGTTAGCCATCAGAGGGATGGTACATTGGTGGTCTCATAAAAGGATGGACATGGTTCAAGAAACAATGCTCAGGTAGCCCGTGGCAATTAAACGATGTCCAATTGGCACTAAGGGCGGCCTAAAGTGCCAAGAAAAACATCCCCCACACCATTACACCACCACCACCCAGCCCTGCACAGTTGGTAAAACAAGCATATGATAAACCATGTCTCATCTGTACGAACAAATTCGACTCCACCATCTGAAATGTCTCAACGAAATCGAGACTCAATTCAGACCAGGCAACATTTTTCCAGTCTTCAAACTGTTTCAATTTTTGGTGAGCTCGTGCAAATTGTAGGCCTCTTTTTTCCATTTGTAGTGGAGATGAGTTGTACCCGTGGGGTCTTCTGCTGTTGTAGCCCATCCGCCTCAAAGGGTTGTGCCGTTGTTGTGGCTTCAACAAATGCTTGCTTCATTACCTCGTTGTAACGAGTGTTATTTCAGTCAAAGTTGCTCTTCTATCAGCTTGAATTCAGGTCGGCCCCTTCTTTCCTCTGACCTACTAGCATCAAACAAGCATTTTCGCCCACAGGACCGCCGCATACTGGATGTTTTCCTTTTCACACCATTCTTTGTCCTAAACCCTAGAAAAAGGTGTTGCGTGAAAATCCAGTAACTGAGCAGATTGTGAAATTACTCAGACCGGCCCGTTTTGGCACCAACAACCATGCCACGCTCAAAATTGCTTAAATCACCTTTTTTTCCCATTTTCTGACATTCAGTTGGATTCAGGAGATTGTCTTGACCAGGACCACACCCCTAAATCATTGAAGCAACTGCCATGTGATTGGTTGTTTAGATAATTGCATTAATGTGAAATTGAACAGGTGTTCCTAATAATCCTTTTAGGTTAATTTAAAGATTTGAGACACGTTTGAATAATATGAGCCAGTGGCCACTTAGTTTGTTTATTCTTCATTGATATAGTAAAGCACAAAGGATTTGTTTATATTTTTAAGTTCAAAAAGCATTTAATTTTTAAGCTTCATCAGCTGGCCCCATGAAATTCTTTTTTTTCAGTTGCACCATTACCACTGTTTACTACTCAAATGTTTTGTAGGGTACAGCACAATTACTGTTATTACTGACACTTACTAGTCTTGCCTTACTAATACTACACAACTTCTCTGTAGGATAAAACTATTAGATCAACTATTTTGGTAACTTCCAAATTATGTATTTATGGGCTTGTTTCAGTGAAGTTTGTACAACATGCACGGACAGTCGGAAACCGTTGTTTTGAAGCATCAACAAAAACACTTTCCCCCACGTATTTAGTTAATTAATTTCTTACCTTTCAAGCAAAAATAAGCTGCGGGTCTTTTGGATGAGATTCTCTCAACATTTTCCGATGTTGTACTCTGTTTCTTGCCTACGCCGATCAGACTCGACTTTCGCCTTTTTTTGTCACACTCGAATAAAACTCTTTGTTTTCTTTCGTTATTTGGGGTCTTGGTCTGGAGTTTCGATGGTGCTTGAAAGCCGGTCTCTTCTTATTCTCCGCTAAATCCATCCCTCCGAAGTTACCACTTTCGCGCTGCAGCGTTCAGTATAGAGGAGATACAGCTAACGTACAGCTGAGCGTGAACGCGCATTACGCATTTACGCTGTTTGCTTGTTCGACCCGAGCATAAAACTATTTAAGTGACTTTACAGGCATTATAGAGGCAATTGCGGTAAAAGGCCAGGGCTCATTCTACTCACCAGGCTATTGCTGCGAAGCATGTATGAGAAAGAAATTTTTAAAATTTGTATACATTTATTTGTGGTTAAATATGTATAGTCCCTTTAATGGCTCCATTTGGCACCAAATTCATTTCAGCAGAGTCCAAAACATGTTTTTGAGCACAAAAAGAAAAAGTTGTGTGGCATTGGCTCTGGACGCTACCAATTCACATCGTTGCACGTACTCACAACATTTCAAAAGAGTTGTTACTTTCAGGTATATGTTTGCATTGTAAGTGTTGTGATGTGGATAGTGACGATTTTACAAAGGGAACTCTCGTCACATGATGTTTTATTTGAAATAAAAATAAATGGAATACTTGGTGGTATTTCAAATTAAAACAAAGTGGTGAAGACATGAATTACTATTTTGCAAACCACTACAAATAATAATTACAAAATAAATTTGTTTAGCTTGTAGTGGGTTTGGCCAAAAAATAAAAGCGATTCTGTCATACTCATACTATATATAATATATCACTGTTTTTGATTTGGAACATTACAATTTTTAACATAAAGTTACCAGATTGTTACACAACACATTCTCAAGCCCAGTTGACAGTTTATCAAGGCAGGCAAGGCAAGGCAGTTTATTTGTAGAGCACAATTCATACACCAAGCAATTCAAAGTGCTTCACAGTTGCAAGAAAAAAAATTACAAGGAAAACAGATAAATCAATCAATAAACTCAAACTGATATTTAAAAAATTTAAAAAATGTAAAAGAACCAAATAACAACCTTTCTGCTGTGAGGTTGGAGAGCAATAAAAATGAAAACCAAAAATAAAACCAGGATACACATAATGAAACTGGTAAACAATGGTTTTGTTTGTGGAACAATAACCTTTTTGCCTCCCCTCTGTGCTTTACTGCTTTGGGGGGGAGTTTGACAGGGGTATGGCTTATTTCAAATTGAGATTGTAAACTGAGCCCTATTCTCCACTCCCAAACGCAGAAGTGAGAATGGCCCAAATCTTTCAGAGGCCGTTTAATTCCCCTTTGAGCCTTTTTCGGAATGTTAACTGTCAAATCACCACTCGCTCCAAATATCTATCAGATTTCCTATGTGTTACAACATCGCTGGAAAGCTTGGAGACTACACTTTAATAATCTGCTGAAAGTCTCAAAATGCCCCAGAACCGTACTTGTGTTTTCTATTCTACAGTGAACTGGTCACAATATGGTGCCTGGAATCAAGAAACTGTATCTTTGTGGATATAGTAGTGGGGAGACTGTGCCAGGCCTAGTAATCTCTACTTCACAATTTGCCTGCTGGCATTTTGGTGTGCGGTCATATAATTCTATGTTATAGCCAACCCCATCACAGTCAGAACGATAAAAAAAGTTTGAGGACCCCTGTGTTACCAGGAACAGGCTACCGTTTTTACATACTGAAGATATGTTCTACCTTGAAGCTATAGATGAGTTGATGCGTTAACTGTCTGTTTTATGCGTGCGCTCAGTCACGCAACAGAGCACAGACAGTGCAATGTGACATTTAGAGAGTAATAAAGTCACATGAGAGAGATTTAGATGCACTTCTCCACCCGAGTCAAGAGCGCCGTTTATTCAGGTGGTAAAACAGTCCGCAAAAAACAGATGGACACTTAAAACAGTTCAACAGTAAATTGGTGACGCCTCCTGCCCCTATATAACCAATTACAAGTAACTACATTTAAATGCCTAAGGGCAGTAATCAACTTCAATTATATAAAAAACAAGAAAATGTTCTTTAATTTTAAGTTCAGCCAGCTTGAATTTAATGATTCTTTTTTGTTAAATTTGGTTGTAAAATATAGAATTCAGCCATTCCCCCCCAACATAATTGATTCAGCTCAGCTCCAAAATATCCCATAAAACTGGCACTCATTTTATTTAAGTCTTGAGCAACTATTACATTAACAATTTGTATTAAGCTGTCAATCGTCTTACAAAGGCCTATATGCAACAATTACAAAAACACTTTTTTTAAATTGGAAGAATGTACTGTGTTTGTTCCAACACAATATTACGTTTTAAAACCAACAGGGCTCGAAATTGCGACCATCTTTGGTCGCATATGCTCCCAAAATTATGCCTTTTTGCGATCTCAAAATAAGAAATCACTCGCATGTTTTTTGCGACTGCAAATAAATGCTCGCGTCCACCATTTAAAGAAAACCTTTCTCGTGGCTACCTTAAAAAAGCTTTTGTGTCATTGTTTTTTTCACAAACGCTGCCTTGTCAGACAAACAGCAAACTTTCCTGTTTCCAAAAATAGTTCAAGAGCTTATTAGTACCGTACGATCTGTTCTCTCTTTGGCTTCACACCGCTTCATTCCTCCGGTCACACCGCGCTGCCTGGTACAACCTGTACCAAGCCCAGCCCGTGTTCTCTGGGTGTGCGTGTGCAACGCTCATTCCTCTGCCCGCTTTCATTTAATGCAGCCCAATGTATTACGCAACTGTAGTTCCTCTTTATGAGAAAACGAGGAATATATATCATTCATAAACTCAATTGGGACTGGGAACTATCTTCTCAAATACACGCGAATCGATTGTCAGGCGGAAGAAGCAGCGAAACTTTCAATCCAACCCGCCTGTCACCTCGTTGCAGCGTGAAAGCGAATCATCGCCCCGCCCTGGCAAAATACAAAAAACGTATAAAGTCACAAACGCGAATGTTTACCACGTCTTCAAAGATCTGGCAAGAGGCACAAAATCTGGTGAAGGCTGGTGGAAGTGGCCATTGTGATATGTTTTAATATTCCCTTCATCCCCTGTTTAAACAGCTTTGTTTTTTTTTTGGTTGTGCTCCTAAGTTTTGGGACTTGCCCCTAAAATTTCAGAATTTAGGAGCACAAGCGCTACCAAGAAAAAAGTTAATTTCGGAGCCCTGAACCCTATAGACAAGTACCTTGGGCATTTGACATTGATTTTAGAAAAATGGTTCCCAAAACTATGGTTATACCCACCGATTCAATGATCAGGGTATGTGAAGAAAACTAGACAAAGATCTTCACTTGTGGGGCAGCAGAGGTTGACTGCATGAGTAAAGTGCAGGACCGAAAATCAAGAGGCTTCCAGGCACTGCAGTCGCTTCAGTTACGAGTTGGAGCCTTTAGGTAGTTGGTTCTCTCTGCAGTTTTCATGGGGTTCTTCATTGGTATTCTGCGTTGCACTTTCTGTGGCACCGTTCCTGCCGTCGTCTGTGTATTCAAATTGTTGTTTTATTCAAATAATAAACTTTCTAAATTTCAAAAAAACAGGGATAGAAACTTTACCAACTGCCTCCCAAGATATCCTTCCTCCTCTGAGCTGGATCATGACGCCTGAATGGCAAACTCCCAACCGTCCCCTGACTGGACTTATTTCTAATCTTGCATGGGAAGAATTATAAAAGTTTAATTTACAAAAATAAGAATAATGATAATAAAATTATAGCAAAAATGTGTACATTATTTTAACAAACCCAAACAATGAAATGACTAAAACCTAATTTAAATCTTACCTGAATGTATTCTTGTCTGTCTTGTCCACGTTTGGCCAACATCATCGTTCAGGATTGTTGGAAACCATTTGTCAAGTTTGTTCATAAACTAGTTCTTGAAATTAACGTTGCAATTCTCTAAATAAAAACACAGAAATTAGTCATAATGAAGGCAAACAACAAACTAAATCAATAATAATACCTTGGCATGGAAGAAAACAGTGCAGGTCATCTTTCTGTAGAGGTCAACGATCGGTGTCTTGAGTTACTTCTTGCCTTTCCACATAGAGAGAATGTCTCTGCGTCTGCGGTGTTGTTTCTTTTATTTTCTTTTTTTTTTTTACTTTCCTCTAGAGCTCACACTTAGAACACAAAGAGGAAGAAATTTGCTGCTAAGAACTTATAACATTTAAGTCTGGTAGACCTTGCAGAGAAAAAATAAAAAATACTTGGCTAAATGACTACTTTTAAAAATGAATGTTAAATGTGTATTTTAACCAACAGTGTATTGGTACACACATAAATGGACATATATAAAACTTTTCATGCAGACAATTTAGTAAAGCCAAACCTGGTCTTCCAAAATCAAGAATCAAAAGACACAAAAAAAAAACCGGATAATGTGTGCTATTGCACACCAAATTCCAAAACTCTGTACAGGTAATGTACTAAATATCAAAGTAAAACAAAAAAGTACTCACCCCATTAATCCAAAAATAAGGGTCTGCTAGGCTGCAAAAACATAAGTTCAGCTATCGTTTCATTTTGAATCTTTCATGGCCCCTCCGCCTTCCTTATTCTGCTGGCTCCCTGGTAGGCACTGATTCAGCTGATGGTTCGTAGCCAGTGCTGCCCCCCGCTGCATATTTCTGAAACTCAATTTTTTTTAAAATCACTTGTAAGCGAATTGTTCTGACTAAACGACACATACACTCACCTAAAGGATTATTAAGGAACACCATTATAATACTGTGTTTGACCCCCTTTCGCCTTCAGAACTTGCCTTAATTCTACGTGGCATTGATTCAACAAGGTGCCTGAAAGCATTCTTGTAGAAATCGTTGGCCCATATTGATAGATAGCCATCTTTGGCAGTTGATTGGAGATTGTGGGATGCACTCCAGGGCACGAAGTCGTCTCCTGTTCCACCACATTCCCAAAGATGGCTCCTTATTTTGCGGTTGAGATCTGTGTGACTGTGGGCCCATTTAGTACAGTGAACTCATTGTCATGTTTTCAAGAAACCCAATTTGAAATGATTGGAGCTTTGTGACATGGTGCATTTATTTTCCTGCTTGTGAAGTAGCCATCAGAGGATGGGTACATGGTGGTTCATAAAGGGATGCGACATGGTCCAGAAACAATGCCCTCAGGTTAGTCCCGTGGCAAATTAAACGATATGTCCAATTGGCACTAAGGGCCTAAAGGTGTGGCCAACGAAAACATCCCCCACACCATTACACCACCACCACCAGCCTGCACAGTAGTAACAAGGCATGATGGATCATGTCTCATCTGTTTACGACAAATCTCTGACTCCACCATCTGAATGTCTTCAACCAGAAATCGGACTCATCAGACCAGCGCCAACATTTTTCCAGTCTTCAATACTGTCCAATTTTGGTGGAGCTCGTGCAAATTGTAGCCTCTTTTCCTATTTGTATGGAGATGAGTGGTACCCGTGGGCTTCTGCTGTTGTAGCCCATCCGCCTCAAGGTTGTGCGTGTTGTGGCTTCACAAATGCTTTGCTTCATACCTCGGTTTGTAACGAGTGGTTATTTCAGTCAAAGGTTGCTCTTTCTATCAGCTGAATCAGCGGCCCCTTCTCCTTCTTGACCTCTAGCATCAACAAGGCATTTTCGCCCACAGGGGACCGCCGATACTGGATGTTTATTTCCTTTTCACACCATTCTTTGTAAACCCTAGAAATGGTGTGCGTGAAAATTCCCAATGTAACTGAGCAGAGTTGTGAAATACTCAGGGACCGGCTCCGTTTGGCACCAACAAACCATGCCACGCTTCAAAAATTGCTTAAATCACCTTTTTTCCCATTCTGACATTCAGTTTTTGGAGTTCAGAGATTGGTCTTGACCAGGACCACACCCCTAAACTGCAATTGAAGCAACTGCCATGTGATTGGTTTGTTTAGATAATTGCAATTAATGTGAAATTGAACAGCGTGTTCCTATAATGCAATCCTTTAGGTGTATTTAAGATGAGACACGTTTGAATAATATGAGCCAGTCAACTTAGATTTGTTTTATTCTTCAATTTGATATAGTTAAGAGCACAAAGAGATTTTGTATATTTTAAGTTCAAAAAGGCATTTAATTTTAAGCTTCATCAGCTGGCAAACCTATGAATCTTATTCTTTCAAGTGCACCGATTACCACTGTTAACACTCAAATGTTGTAGTACAGCACAATTAACTGTTATTACTGACACTACTAGTCTGCTCACTAATACTACACAACTTTCTCTGTAGGTATTAAAACTATTAGATCAACTATTTTGGTAACTTCCAAATATGATTTATTTTATGGGCTTGTTTCATTTGAAGTTTGTACAACATGCACGGAACAGTCGGACACCGTTGTTTTTGAAAGCCATCAACAACACTTTCCCCCACGTATTTAGTAATAATTTCTTACCCTTTCAAGCCAAAAAATAAGCTGCGGTGTTCTTTTGAGGATTCTTCTCAACATTTTCCGATGTTTACTCTGGTTCTTTGCCTACGCCGATCAGGACTCGACTTTCCCTTTTTTGTCACACTCGAATAAAACTTCGTTTGTTCTTTTCGTTTATTTCGGGTTCTGGTCTGGAGTTTCGATGCTGTGCTTGAAGCCGGTCTCTTCTTATCTCGCGCTAAATCCATCCCTCCGAAGGTTACCACTCGCGCTGCAGCGTCGTTATAGAGGCAGATACAAGCTTAACGCTACAAGCTGAGCGTTGAACGCGCATTACCGCATTACGCGTTTGCTTGTTCGACCCGAGCATATAAACTATTTTAAAGTGGACTTTACAGGCATATAGAGGCAATTCGTTGTGAAAAAGGCCAGGGCTCATTCTACTCACCAGGGCATTGCTGGAGCATGTTATGAGAAAGAAATTTTTAAATTTGTATACAATTTATTTGTGGTTTAAACTTATGTATAGTCCCTTTAATCTCCATTTGCACCAAATTCATTCCAGCAGAGTCCAAAACATGTTTTTTGAGCACAAAGAAAAGTTTTGTTGTTGGCATTGGCTCTTCCGACGCTACCCATCACATCGCTGCACGTACTCACAACATTCAGAAAGAGTTGTTTACTTCAGGATATGTTTGATTGTAAGTGTTGTGATGTGATAGTGAACGTATTTACAAAGGGGACTGCTTTGGTTCACATTGATGTTTTTATTTTGAAAAATAAAAATAAAAATGGAATACTTTGTGGTATTTCAAATTAAAACAAAGTGAAGACATGATTACTATTTTTGCAAACCACTACAAATAAATATACAAATTAATATTTGTTTAGCTGTAGTGGTTTGCAAAAAATAAAAGCGATTCTGATTCATACTTCATACTATATATAATATATCACTGTTTTTGATTTTGAACATTACAATTTTTAACATAAAAGCTTACCGATGTTACACAACACATTCTCAAAGCAACAGTGGACAGTTTAATCAAGGCAGGCAAGGCAAAGGCAAGTTTACTTGTAGAGGCACAATTCATACACAAGGCAACTTTCAAAGCTGCTTCACAGTTGCAGAAAAAAAGATTACAAGAAAAACAGAATAAAATCAATATCAATAAAAACATCAACTGATATTAAAAAATTAAAAAATGTTAAAAAGAACAATAACAACCTTTCTGCTGTTGAGGTGAGAGCAATAAATGAAACCAAAAAATAAAACAGATACACATAATGGAAACTGTGTAAACAATGGTTTGTTGGTGGAAGCAATAACCTTTTTGCTTCCCCCTCTGTGCTTTACTGCTTTGGGGGAGTTTGGACAGGGGGTATGGGCTTATTCAAATGAGTGTAACTGAGCCCTATTGCACTCCCAACAGCAGAGAGTGAGAATGGCCCAAATCTTCAGAGCCGTTTAATTCCCCTTTTGGCCTTTTGGAAATGTTAACTTCAAATCACCACTACGCCTTCCAAAAATATTATTCAGATTTCCATGTGTTACACATCGCTGGAAAGCTTGGAGATACACTTTAATAATCTGTGAAAGTCTCAAAATGCCCCAGCAGAACCGACTTGTGTTTCTGATTCTAGTGACTGGTCAACATATGTGCCTGGAATCCCAAGTGTTGATTCTTGTGGAATATAGATAGTGGGGATGACTGTTGCCAGGCTAGAATCTCTACTTCACAATGAGGCCTGCCTGTTACATTTTTTGGTGTGGGTTCATTTATAATTCTATGTTATAGCCAACCCCATCACAGTCAGGAACGTAAAAAAGTTTGAGGACCCCTGTGTTACAGAACAGGCTACCGTTTTTACATTACTGAGATATGTTCTTTACCTGAGCTTAGAGGAGTTTGATGCGTAACTGTCTGTTCTTTTATGCGTGCGCTCAGTCACGCAAAAACAGAGCACAGGACAGTGCAATGTGACCATTTAGAGGAGTAATTAAAGTCACATTGAGAGAGCATTTAGATGCACTTCTCCACCCGAAGTCAAGAGCGGCCGTTTATTCAGGTAAACAACAGTCCGCAAAAGAACCAAGATGGAACACTTAAAACAAGTCAACAGTAAATTGGTGACCCTCCTGCCCCTATATAACCAATACAAGTAACTACAATTAATGCTAAGGGCAGTAATCAACTCAATTATATAAAACAAGAAAATGTTCTTATTTTAAGTTCAGCCCAGCTTGAATTTAATTGATTTCTTTTTTGTTAAATTTGAGTTGTTAAAAATATAGAATTTCAGCCATTTCCCCCCAACATAATTGATTCAGCCTCAGCTCAAATATCCCATAAACTGGCACTCATTTATTTAAGTTGAGCAACGTATTACATTACAATTGTATTAAGCTGTCAATCGTTCTTACAAAACAGGCCTATATGCAAAACACAATTACAAAACACTTTTTTAAATTGAAGAATGTTAATGTGGTGTTCCAACACAATATTAGTTTAAACAAACAGGCTCGAAAATTCGACCATTCTGGTCGCATTATGCTCCCAAAATTATGCCTTTGCGATCTCAAAATAGAATTCAACTCGCATGTTTGGCGACTTGCAAATAAATCGCTCCGGTCCACCTTAAAAGGAAACCTTCTGCGTGCTACCTTAAAAAAAGCCTGTTCATTGTTTTTCACAAACGCTGCCTAGTCAGCAACCAGCAAACTTTCTGTTCCAAAATAGTATTCTCTCTCTT